>VZSE01007196.1:3173786-3321010 GCA_013398275.1 Promerops cafer | reverse complement strand
GGACACGGCCCCCGGGCTGGGACACGGCCCGCCTGCACCCCGGGCGCTGGGAGCCGAAGGCGCCCCGCGCAGCCGGCGCTCTGCCCGGAGCGCTCGGCACAGCGCTGCCCCCGCCGCCTGGGCTCGGGTCGCTGGGAGCGGACCCCGGCACCGAGAGTCCCCCCACCCTGCCTGCAGCCCCCAGCGGCATCCGCACCTCCGGGCACAGCATCCAGACACGCTTACCTGTCCCAGGGGTGCTGCTGATGGTGTTTTTGAGAGCCATTAAGCACCAGCAATCAAAGTCATAAAGCAAAATAACCTGTGACACACTTTCACAAAGTAAAGATACTCTGTAATTTTTACTTCGAAATAATAATGCAATTGAAGTTACATATTATATCATTAAAAGAGTTTTTGTGCATATGTGGTTTTTCTCCATTACATAATTTTTCATGTTGTGAAGAAATAACATCTTGCACACCTTAACATAAACACATTTCAGAGTGGAACAGCAAATGACTATGACATTAACCATTTCAGCTGGTTTATTACTGTAACTATCTGGAATATATTCTTTGACAGAGGTAAAGAACAGAAATAACCACTGCAATGAAAAATTATGAATGGAAACTTGCATTTCCCCATTTACAGAGAAACAGTAACTGCAATCAGTGTAATTGCAGCAGGAATTGGTTTCCTCTGAAGAGCTGGTGAGCTCTTTCTGATCAGAGAAATGTATTTATCGTTTCTAAATACAGAAAAAGTTATACTCACGTGAGGATCTGATAGCTATGCAATATTCTGTGCATAGTGAACAGGATGACTTTTATGAATCCATGACATGTTTCTATAAAAATGCAGTAAAGAAAATATAATGCACGGTGGGATACTTTTCTATGAAAATAAGTGCTATGTGGTCCTTAAAAAATATATTTCTCGTAAAATAAAATAAAGACATATCCATCACTGCACATCCCAAATCTCACAGAGAAGAGGTGTGAACTTGTGATCATTCACTCTCCATGACATCAGCATCTCTGCGTGATGATGGTTAAATGTCCGTAATTCTGTGAGACGGCCCAGAAGACATGCAAAGTGTTGAGGGTTATCTGGGTGGTGAAGTTTGCAGACTTTTTGTAGAATATCCAGCAGTGGTTCTTGAAGCCTTTCCACAGAATCTCTGTCCTTTATGTATTGTCGATCTGATTATGGTTTAAAAAAAAAATTGATTAGCAAATATATGCTCTGATACATTGCAAATATTTACACTGATAAGTTAATATAAAAATATCCAAATATTTGCAATGACCACTGATGTTCATACCTTCAAAGAATATTTATTTTCAAATTAATATGAAATAAAAATGTTTAACGCTGTATTTTTGCATTAGGGTTTTCATGTAATCTTCCCACTTCTAGAGAAAATTTGTAACCTTCTCAAAAACTGAAGTGTTTTAACTCTGCAACATTTCACTGGAGTTCTGTCATCATCTGTCCATGTGGTTCTGCACCAGAATATGTCTTGCAATGCATTGCAAAAACTGAGCAACATCCTAAGTTCTTGGAGATGTAGTACTCCTGGGGAACTTAGCCAGTAGAGAAGAGTGTACGAGCAGGTCACCAGGGGGAAATCAAAAATCTTCATCTTCAGATTAAATTTATTTTTCAGAAAATACTCTTTTTATTTTGTTCATATGGAAACATGTTTGGATACTTGGACTGGGAGGAGAAGGATGGGATTTTTGGTGTAAAAAATTTCCTGAGACACACTGACTCGAAGAGTGATGGAAATGCCTCACCTTCTCATCTTTCATGAAACCTGATTTGGAAACCTTCCAATAAAGTCTGAAGACCTTCATTGCCATACTCCAAGTTATTCTAAGTTATAGGGTTTCCCAATTTCCCTCTAAAATATGTGGCATTCCACAATGGTCAGTGGTGATGTGCGTGTAGCCACACCTGGGGTTTTCTGAAGGAAGAAGCCTGTTTTGCTAAGCTGTGAAGAGATACCCATAATTTTAAAAAGCATGTTATTTAAGCAGTTTCTTCCTTGTATTCAAAACCCAATGGTGTAGCAGGACATTTGAACTTTGTGTTTATGTACTTGCTTTCTGGTTTAACAACTTAATATACAGAATGAGCATGCACATTCACTTACTCCATGTAGAATGTAAGTTTTTACAACTCTCACATCATTCTTCTCATGCTTTCTTTCCAGAACCACTAATATTTAATTCTGGATGAGAAGTTACCTGGAGACAGGATAACTATGGCTGTGAGCAGTGCATATTCTTCCTGTGTCATCTTCAGCTCTCCAATGCTTTTATAAAAATTAAACATGGGAGTTATGAATTCATCTGAGATACCTGTGAGGGTGAAAAAAATAGTTATGTCTTAATTATTGAAGCACTCTGGTTTATTTCTACACAGGAATTTTTTCATATTTCGTATTGACTGTATTGGTGGGAGAAATCTACTACAGAAATCATGATGCAAGACAATTTGTTACAAAAGTGCAAGCACACCCTTGTTTTCCAGAGCAAACTAGACACAGGCAAGCACTGGCAATTTCTTTTTGCATGGTTTCAAAGTCTTTCTTTTGAACAATCCATTTTACTCTGCAGGTTTGTCCTGGCTCTTCAGGACAAGTCTCATACATGGTTTCCTCGTTGTCTGCTGATAATCCTCTTTGCCAAGCAGGCCCTGTGTTCCCTGTCTCTGCATTAGTTATGTGGAAACCTCTCAGGGTGTATGGTTTAATTCCAGCCCAACTCTTCAGCTAACTGCCTTGGGCAGTTCCTTCAGTTGTCTCCATAAAGACACTTAATTACTCCTTTTATGTAGCCTGAAACTTTTGTTTGGTCTAGGATTACCTGTAGTCCAAGATCAACTTGCTTGCAACTACTACTACCTTAAAGCATAAAATAATGTATTATAAAATACAGAGCCAAAAATAGCTAAAATCCAGGCCTATTTAAGAATAGGATCATGTGATTCTCTCACCATCAGCAGAAGCCTTTGGGGTTTCCAAACTAAGGCATGCCAATGGGACTTTCTCTTGCTTTGTCATCAGGTCACAATGTTCTTAGTTAGCCTTAAATTACAGAGGTAGTCCATCCTGCTCTTTGGTGTAAAAGAGAAGTCTTGTGACATCAAAATGATTCCTTTTTTGAAGGATATGTGAGTCAGTCAGAGCAGACACTAAACCACTGACAGTGGCTGCTTGCAGCTCTGAAGCAGTGTAGACATCCAAACCAGTGGTTCTGCAGCAAGAGCCTTTTGGCCTTCCTTGGCTGAAAGGATGGAAACCTCCTCAGTTCCCACAGATGAGGGCTATAGGATCTCTTGTAGATTTAATCTTAATTTTGAGCTGTTCTAGGAGAAGCCTCTATAACTTGCTTTGGAAACCACATGAAATAATGCGGGTTTGAGCGTTGTGTACAACACGAAGCTGAAGTCCAGGACTAGTGAGGTTTGGAGTGCCCTCAGTAGGCAAAATTCAAACTGAAACTCAGCAGGTGGATCTCAAAGAAGTCATAGAAACATGAAGTCACTTGTCTCAACTATGAAACAGTCGCATTTTGCTGTGACAGTGAATTTACTTCAAGCAGTGGAATAGTTATGTGTCCCAACAGTGAAAGAATGGTCTGGCAGGGTATGATTTATTTTATGGCTGAGTCATGTGTTTAAACACATAACACAAGCAACCTATGTTCACTTCAGATTACAGCCACAAATCCACAAAGCCACAAATCTTGTTTCTGTGATGAATTCAATACTACTAAGTCAATTAAAGGGATATATGTGATGTGGGTCAGCTCATCCTGTAGAAGTTAGTAACACAGCTGGACCTTCTTACAGAGCAAACAATAGTCATAGCATCTAATGTGCTGCAAGGCTTATGTTGTTAGTCATCAGCATTAACTACTTAAAATTTTGAATACTTGTTATTGCTAACTTTTGGGGAACGACCTGTCTCTCTCGGGTGGTTTTAAATGCCAAGGTTCCTTATAATATGTAAATAGCACATATATATGGCACACCAAAATCCTAAAGTTTGCATGAAAGTAGAAAAAAAAGAAGCAAAAAGCTGGGCCTAAAGCAGAGCAAATGAATTCCTTTCATGGAAATGAGTAGCTCAACAACAACATGAGAAAAGTCCAAGACAAACTTGATATTTTTAGATGTCTCTGTGCAAGGTATCATGCTGCTGGGCACAATCATCTTGACAGGAAACAAGAAATGGTAGGAAGTGGGCTGTGACTAAGACTCCCATCATTTGTTTCTCATATTCATAATTTGAAGGTTTTTTCTCCTTTTTCTTTCAAAGGTCAGGTTAGCTTTCAGCTGGATTGATTCATTGCTTTTGGTGACCCCAAACTCCACAAATACTATTGTCTTTATAACAGAAGTAGGATGAAAATGGTGCTGACAAACAGGATGTGGAAAAGCTAATTCAGGTCCTCACTGCTCCAAACAATGCCTAAGCATGTAGTGAAACATTCCCTGCCCAGAAAGCTTGTAAGCTAACATTAAGTATGGAAGGGTGAAGCAAAAAATGAGTGTCAATGTGAAGCAAATGAAATTACTGCAGAGAACTCTGCATTACGGTACTGCAAACAGAGAAATAGAACAAAACCATAGAGATAAAAGGGAATTAAAAAGGGATATTTGAGCAATGCAAGTGATTTACCGCTTTTCCTAAGGGGAATGGAACTTCAAAATCTTTAAACTGATACATGTCACAAGACAATTATGAAAAAAATCCGTGAAAAATGAGCATATTTGGAAGTAGGATAATGGAATGTTTTCTCTTAGCAGTTTTGTTGTCATCCCACCTATGCTGGAGTTTGCCTGCTATTAATACTTCATCTTCCTGTATGCACGTTACACAAACTGCTTTTCTGTCACAAGAGGGGGCTGTTTTCTAATGTGATTGTAAACGCTTCGGTTTGGATTTAATAAGCTCCAACAGAAAGGAAAGGGGGGGAAAAAAAAAAGCAGGAAACACAGGAAACAGATGTTTATAGTTTTTACTTTTTTTTCCTAGCTATGTATGAGATGTTGCCCCTTCAGATCATCACAACAAGAATTAAAGGTGATTTGGTGCTTGTAACTGGAAAGGCTAGAGAAGAAGTGAGTTACATGATTTTTCCAATGTCATTACTACAAGCTATAGCTCAAAAGTGAAAAAAAAATCAAATAGATGAAATTATATTTCTGGCCTCATTGGGAACAGAAAAGTTAGCTCCACCTAACCCTCTATATTTAGGTCAGACGAGAGCCCTGCACAGTGCTGTCAGGCAGGCAGAGCTTCCTGGTTACTGCTAATAGTGCCTCCTTCCTAACTTTCTTCAAAAAGGTTTCAAAAACCTTGTTTCACTCAGCCTTATGGCGGTAAGAACATGCTTATCCTTCATGTCATTGGGCATCTTTCTGCATTATACAGATTCCTACTTAACCCACCTCAGCCACCTGCAGAAGATGCTGCAGATCATTTGATTTTTTTGTTATGTTCATGCATGTCTGGCTGTAAACCCAAGCATGGTCAGTAGGAAATACAAGCTTTACTGAGTGCAGCTTTGCAGCATCAAACTAGAGCAGATTTAAACCCATGAACATTATTCATTCAACATCCCTTACTTGCACAAGTTTATCCCCATCTGTAGTTCAAGATACAGAATTGTCCTTGTCTTTTTCAGTTTTGTTGCTATGATCACTCTTTAAAGGTAAGATGACTGATACCATCATAAGGTTTGCAGTTTCAGGCCATGAATAATCTTCTGTTTAACATAATCCTGGAATACATGTATTTACTGTGATATCAAGTCAGTATTGCCAGCTTTTTGAGACAGCATTCTGTCTTCTATTTTGGCTGTTTTGCAAAACTGAATAATTAATCTATTGCAAGAAGAAAGCCTGAGAGTAAATGTTAATTAACAGTAACTAGCACTGTGTTATTAATATAGATAGAGATCATTTTTTCTTGATAAACATTGAGATGTTAGTGAATATGAAAGCAAGGGTATATTAGTAGCTGCTTTATGCAAAAAAAAAATTCTAATTACTCACAAACTTAAATTTTATCTTTCACATTATTCCATCTACCAGAATTGTTTTTCATGCTGCTTACTGGCTCTCTCTTCTGAGCTGTTCAAATGCATCAGTAGCCCCTTAAACACTGACCAAATTCCCACCCTTGATGCTGAGTGCCAAATCGGGGGAAAGTCTAACCAGGAAAGAAGACACACCAGAGCATGGGCTCATAATTTCCTGTCTGCTGTTATCTTGTAGGGGTTAAATGGCCAACATAAATGAGATGTTAGCATGTGTTGAGCAGAACTCACAACCAAGTACCAAACCCCCATCTGTTTTAAAGCAGTCCATGAGACTTCTGTTAAGTCATAATTGCAAGTAAAGAAACTTTAGTTTAAAAAGACCCAACCAAACAAACAACAAACCAAGCCTGTAAGGAGGGTGCAAATGACCTTTCCACATACCCTCCTTTAGCAATGGCCAGCAGTCAAGAGAGAAATGTGGTCTGGCACACAGTAGCAGCATCTGCACTGCCTTGAGCTAGTCTTCATAGACAGAGGCTAAAAACATTTTTGGCCTGAAGAAGCACACTTATGCAGAAGAAGAGAGATTGGGTCCCTGACATCTGTTCTTGTTTTCATGGGTATAGGTCTATTGTGTAGATATGATTTAAATAATTTTAGCAACTTTAATTGTACTTCAGGTACCTAGCACTGGATGACTCGATGTGGTAGATTGTGCGGGAAAGGTGTGTGAACAGAAAAGCTCTTTCCTATATTTTGCAATTTAGAGTTGTCTAAATTTCTAAATATCTTGGGAGGTGTGCCAGTTTTGCCTTGAGTCACAGGATGATGTCTCCTTCCATGAGGATGCACATGACTATTTGTAGGGTTAGATACTTTGGACACATCAGTGAAGATCATTTTTTTTCTCTGCACAAACCCCAGCACAAGGGGGATTTGAAGTACCACCCTTGCTCAGTAGTAATAATCAAATTATAAAAGACAAGGGCAATGGAAGTTATTTGGTATCTATGTTCCAATAGCAAACTTTTGGTTGCAGGAGCCTCTTATCCAAATCAATGGGAACTTTGTATCCCACATTCAATGGCAAAAGATGGCCTCTTGCCAATGCTTTGAAAGTGCAGCTATTTCTTTTTTTTCCCTTAGATCTGAGTGTACTTCAGCACCTGTAACACATCCAGGAAGACAACAGTGTATTTCGCAATGCCAGAGGTCCTGCTGCCAACTTAGAATTTGGGTCCAGATTCTTTCCTTTCTGTCAATATCAGTATTTTATTTCCCAATACTCAAATTCCTAGAATTGCTCTGTAGAGTAAAATGATGAAATAAAAATCTCTGTCTTTTCATGACTACTGAAACCTGGTATCTTTAGCAAAGCAAACTACAAATGCTCACAGAGAAAAATTTCTGCATCTCAGCTCTGTTTTTTTAAAAATACTGTACTGCTCAATAATGGGAAGAATTTCAAAATAACAAGAAAAACACCAAGCATTAAATTAGTGGAATGCCAGCCTTTCACAGAATGAGTCAATCACAATATGGTATATGCAGAGTGAAGCATCAAATAAGATGAGTAAATGGCATCAAATCTCAGTAACATTAAATAAAAGTCTGTATTTCTCATTAAGTCTCAATATTAGGCTGAGTAGGAGAGGATTTCAGTCACAGGAGCACCTAATGCAAGAATAAGAGCTTATGGAGAAAGACCATCAGGGCTCAAACAAAGGCAGTCTCTGAGGTGCAGCAGGACTTGAGCAATAAGCACAAGCTGAGAAATAAAAATATACCTCATCAGCATGAGAATGAAAATGAATGCTGATAATGCTCAAAGGTCATCATCACCAGATCTCTGACTTTTTTATCAGAAAAAAAACCCCAAACATTCCATACAAGCAGACCGAAGAAGACATAAATATTAATAGATGAGAGCAGCTTCAAAGTGGACATGGTGGCAGGTGACAAAAGTCTGGACAGCTTGTGACTTTTAGGCAGGATCACCACCACCCTCCCTGATTTTATGGATACAGGCATCAAAGCTTAATAATGGAACTTATGTGATATTCAGGCATTAGTCTGTACCTAAAAATATACAGACAGAAATTCTGACTAACAGCAATAATTTATGGCTGCTGGCATGACAATGTTTAGGAACTCACTAGGAGCCATAAATAATTCTGATGCTGTTTTTTCATTTGTTATCTATAAACTTGATTTTTAATCTCCCACTCAACCATCACTGAATTTCTTCTGATGCTCTCTATTGTCTTTGTATGTTTCAGTTTGATGCATTTTGTTTCTGTGTTTAGTTGTTTGTTTCCCAGTGAGGCATATGGAAAAAGAGGGGTTTAATCTCTTCTGGCTATTCTTATCTCTTGGACCAGTCTATAACGTGATAATGGGCAGCTGCAGCTTTTAGTAGCATTTGTCCTTGCTGGTTAAGACTGGAAAAGATTGCTTACATTTCTACTCTAATATCACATTTAGTACAGGCTGCTGTGAAACCTATAGCCCTGGTGTTGAGTCCTATGACATTCAGGGGTGTGAACTGCACAATATTTAATATTTTTAATATTGAATATTTTTAATATTTTATTTTACTATAATTTATATTACATATCATTGAAATAACATTGAAATCTGTATGTGTAAACAATGATAACAGAAGAATTTGCATGCCTTTCTTTTATTTTGTTTGAACTTTGACACATGAAAATAATGAGGATTTAAGCTGCAAAAATAAGCTATTTCTGTAGTAGATATTTTAAAACTATTTCAAAGTTTCACTTATTTAAAAGTTAAATAGGTCCAGTAGCAGTAATTAAACTACAAATACAAAGATTTACAAGCTGCTTTTTTTATTGTCACAGCCCCATTAAATGAAGAAAAGGAAAATCTTTTAAAGTAGGTTTGAATTTGCACTAAATAGAGAAATAAAATATATGAGAAAAGTTATTTTATTCTGCATTCTGGCTATTAATAGAAGGAAAAAATGCAGTTAGCAGAAGTAAGCTGGATAATACATTATCCTCCTGTGATACATAGAAGGGGAAGTTCTAACATCAGTATTTCCTCTTATGTCTTCAACTTGATCCTGGCTTGAGGGAAGATGTTTTAGAAAGCTTCTTCCAAGTGCAAGAACATATGCATTTCTATTTATCCAGGCATAACATTTAAAAAGTTATTGTGTTTCATTTCTTGGGAACTATTCAGCCTGGGTTTTTGGTCTAAGAATTTGCTTTTAATTTACCCTGGAGATTTTTCCCCACAGAAGAAAAAAGAATTGCGGGAAATCTACCACATTTGTTACTTGTCTTGAAATTTCTACACAAATTTCTTCTAGATTGTTCTACACAAATTTTTTTTTGTTTTTAAATCTGCAACATGATGGGTAAATAATACTTAGGCATGATACAATGTAATATTTCAGCTAGTTGTATTATAATGACGTCAAGCACAAACTTGCAAAATATAATATTACATCTCATCTGGATTCAACAGTTGCAGAGAATTAACAGAATATTTTAAAATTCTGACTAAGGAAAAATTATCGGTATGATGTAATGGCTTATGCAATGTTCTGGATTAAAGTATTTATTGCTTTTGGGTTTTTTTTTAATGAACAGTTGATACCCTGAACAAAGAAGCTTCATACTTATTGTACAGATTAGAGAAGAGAAGCTTTCAGTAATCATGTTGCCATATGGACTCATGTCTCTAAAACCTATTTTTATCAAAAAATGTGGGTTATAATCCACTAAAAAAATCTCTTAATGAACACATTTGGATCTGTGACAGCTCCTTACAGTTTCCAGGAAACATATCTGGCCTTCTTGGCATACTTCTCTGCCTGCAGAACCTGGACCAGGAGCTGTTCACAGTCTGGAAGTCACTGTTTCCAGTCCATCAAACAGTACCCTCTTACAATCAATCAAAATGAAAGAAATATAAAGAACTACTAATTATAAATGAGTGTGCTAAGCCAAAATAAATACATATGTTCAGCTAGTGAATTATTCTCAAGTTTTCTGACTCCTTTTCAGTGAATCAAATATGCAAGTATTGGCTTAATTTTGCTTACATCAGTAGTACTTTCTGAACTGAGTTCAAGCCCTTTTCCATGGCTAATATTGAGTTTACATGTTCTTCTGTCTCTTCTCCTTCTGATCCTTAAAAAGGAAAGTCAGAAGGCAGAATCTATATATTGACTGTCTTATTCAGAATTGTTAATCCATTTGAATATTCATTGATAGGTATCTGAGGGTTGGATAAATCTTGCTGGTCAATACAGAAAAGGCAAAACATTCAGTATTGCATTGGTGGAGCACAAAGAATGCATAATAATGTACAGCACAACTTTACTTGCTTTAAGGAACAAACACTATCTAGCCCCATTTGGCTTTTCATAATTATTACGATTTATGTCTAGAACCAGTGGAATTTATCAGTCACTGAGCTTTCAATGGATCTTAAGAAGCAAAAACCATAGAGAACATGCTGTATTTATAATCTTCTATGCACCTTGTTCACTGTGATTCAATTTTACCAGAACAACACTAAGAATAGGTGCTTGCCTTCAGTCATCTTCAGTAACATCCTAAAATCTTTTTTCTTTTTCTTCTCATAGGGATTGTCTTTGAAAGCATAATTACCAATACTTTATGTGAACAATTTGAAACACTAACAGTTCTTCATCATTCTTTCATACTTATCATTGGAGACATGCACTAGGTTTATTTGATGTAGCATTATTCATAATTGTTACAATGTACTTGTAAAGAATCCTGTACTTATAAACTTTAGACTCAAGGCTCAAGTGAGATTTGTTCTAGTTAATGTAAACAACATTCAGATGAATCTATCTCAGTGCTGCTAAACAATCTTGCTAGCTTCCCAAGGGCCAAAAACTGACCCTGAAGTGCAATGGTGTGGTTTGGTTTTGCCTCATTAAACAAGACACCTACCACTATTGCGAATTCTTTCTTCTAAAAGGACAGTGTGTCCCGTAGGAAGTTTCCTGCTGAAGATCTCAGCTGAACGGAGGAACATGGCTTCTACTGCTGAGCCCTTCAGCAAAGCAATCTGGTCTTCATGATCAAGGGTTTGGAAGCCTGAGGACACATGAGAGACAAGTCAGGCAGCAAAAGAAACAGCTCCCACTTCTTTCTGTCCTGAAATTCCTGCATGTGAGGTGCCACACCTCTGCATAACTTCGATGTTGGTGTCAGTAGGGTTGCTAAGTGCTGCAGACATTCAAACCTGGACTTCAGGACATGACATTGATTTGAACCTCCCCAAAGTTTATGAGGATTACATATGTATTTCAGTGTTCATGGTACTTTTAGAGATAAGCAAAATGTGGTGGTGCATAACCAATAGTGAGAATTTTTTCTAACCTGATGCTGCTCCATAATATCTCCTGTCATGTTTCCACCAGAGCTCTCTACACTCCTTTCCCACTGCCATGCTGCTTTCAGTGTTAAAATGCACCTTCCTTAGTTAAAGGGGGCCTCTACAATATGACCAGTGTTCAGTCTTGAGGTAACATGAACCTGAGAGTTAAAAAAATGCTAATAAACTCAGATTCTCAGCACTTGTCCATAACACATTATGCAAGGACTATAAATATTGGTGCCACCAACTAGAGAAAGTTCTTGTGTGGGACTCACAATTCAGTGGATGTTATAACCTAGAGGCATTGCTAGAAAGGCAACAAAGAGAATCAAGTAGAGTCTAGCAAGTGTTAGTGGTGATTTAGAGGAAGACTATTTGGCACTGCAGCAATATATAAAAATAAAATCTCTCTACAGACACAATCTCTTCTCTGAGCATTTTCTTTGTCAATAGCTGAAGGGTGCCACATCTTAGAGTAGAAGAGTTTGGATTGTTCAGTCTACTATTCTTCTGAGCACAAAGCAGCTTTTCTTTATACGGTATCTAAACTGTGTAGAAGGATCAGGCACTTTTAAATAGTCTTCAAAATACACGCAAAGCTTTCCAAAAGGCAACAGAAAGGCATGTAATCGTTGCAATAACAAAATTTTCCCCAACACGCTGGATATACCTGGTAGTCTTTTAGTGAATTCCACAAGAACCTGCACATGACTGGTAGCCATTTCTGTTAAAATCAGAAAATTTCCTTCAGCGCTGAATTCCTCGTTCAACTGTTAAAAATCAAACCAAACAAAATCTGTTAATTTTCACTGACATTTCATATTTAGGAGAATAAAATACAAGAACTGTTAGACTGGACCAGGCAAGAGTTCCACCAAACACTATAATTTGTCTCCAATGCAGTTAAAGCCAAGTATTTTGGAAGGCAACATAAGAAGACAAGTGTCTTTTACTCTAGAAAATATTTTCAAGATTCCAGGCTGGTGTCTTTACAGAAAGGAAGCTTGACAGCAAGTCAAACTCAAATCACTGTTTACACTGACAATGGAAAAAACAAATCTCCAACCAGCAAAGGTTAGATTTGATCATAAAAGTCTTATTCTATAGTTGAAAGATTTTTCTTAACATTTAAGTTTGATAAAGATGTAGTCTAATTGTTGACTGAATAGGAGTGATTCTGCCCCTCTTTCAGCATACTTTAAGTGTAAGCCCAGAGTTTGCTCTACTTTCTACACCTACTTATGCTGACTACAAATATTTTTTGCCTTGTAATCCTCAGCTTCATTATCAGGGTTTCAAAAATGAAGTTGTCAATATACTTACTAGTTTTTTTGACACCTCCTGGGGTATTTGTTGCTTACTGTATGAATCCATAATATAATCAAGAAGTTTCTGCTGTTCTGGGGTAAGTTCTACCTTCTCCTATACTGGCAAAAAAAAAAAAAAACCAACATAATGAAATGCAGTTATAGTAATGATGTAGCATTTCTTGCTTTAGGCAAAAGCTATACATCTATTTTTCACCATTTAGAGACCAAGGAGATAAGAGGTTTGCTTGTCACTGAGTCTTTTACAGAAGTGTACGGAAGAGAGGTGTATGTTTTTAAAGTGCATAGGTTTGTGTGGTTAATTATCAGAAATAAGGAAATGTTTAGCAAATAACTAGGTATGTTCAAGTTTTAATGTCACATCTCACTGTGTGATATATGTACCACAGAAAAAATACTTCATGGATTTTACAGATGCTTTACAGAGTTTTGACTAAAATATCAAAACTACTTCTACACTCAAGGCATTTCTTTGACTTAGTGGAAGATAGAGTTTTAATCAATACAGATAGCTCCAGAGGGTTTTCAATACTCTTTATTCACTGTACTAGATACATTTAACAAAAATCACATCACCAGTACTGTATGAACTATTACAAGACTTCTCTTACCCTGTATATTTTAGTTGTAGAAGTTACTTGTTTCACATCATGGCCTTCGTTGTCTTCGTTGACTGACTGATCTGGGGGTTGCTTCACATTTTTCCGTAGCCTTTTTGATTTGCACTGTATCTCTGTTAAGAGACCTAGGACACATAATGCAACACAAAGCAATTGGATTTATATATGCCTGAGGCACTGAAGAGGTACATAAACATGCTCATGAATGCCCTTTACACCAACAACCCTGCTTACCTGTGCAGATTATCTCCTGAACGTGTCATTATCTTTGGATGTGACTCTACTGAGACAAGCTAGGCACACACTATGAATAGTCTACCCCACATGGAGCTTATCTGCAGAGCAAAACAGTTGGTTCTGCTGACCCAGAATCCACACACTGAGCATGTCAGGGGACTTGCTTTGGACCAGGTCTAATCTATTCTTACAAGCAAAAGCCCATTAATGATGGGAGTATACTGGATTGTGCCTTTGGTTCAGTTTTATAGAAGGAAAAAGACTTTCCTGTGCTCCAAGACCTGAACCAAAGTGCAGTAAATAGGAACAACTGGAAGACTGTCATCAAAATAATGCTCTTTTGCTCTGATCCAAAACAGTGATTGAGGTGCAGCTGTTCTTACACAAAGGGCATTGGATATTTTCAATGAACTTTAAGCAATATTAGGTCTGTTGTGCAGAAACCTTGGAAAGAAAGCCCACTCAGAAGAGGGGACTCCCGGGCTTTAGCCATTACTGCATCACTATACAGGTAGACCAACAGCTGAAGATGTAGACTCAGAAGTAACTCAGACTGGCAAATGTACATCTAAAATGTATTTAAGAAGTCACCCAGCTGGTCTTGTTATTTTGCTTTGCATTGTATTAGAGGAATGCGTAAAGCCCTGGTTTTATTATAGAGTTTCACTTGCAAAAAGGGATTTTTGAATTTGTGGTATGGGATTTTTTCTTCAGGCTGTTTTTTTTTTTTTTTTTTTTTTCCGGACTACATTTCAGTACCTTGAACCAGAAAGCATCCTTGTTTGGATGTCATAAAATCTATCAATATTTTTGTTCTAACAAAAGAAAGGAACAATAGGTACCCAACACAATCTGTGGAAGACAGTCAGAAATCACAAATGAAAAAGCTACACCTAAGTATTCATCTAAAAATAAACCTATCAGCACAGGACCTTTCTTTCTTTCTTTCTTTCTTTCTTTCTTTCTTTCTTTCTTTCTTTCTTTCTTTCTTTCTTTCTTTCTTTCTTTCTTTCTTTCTTTCTTTCTTTCCTGTATTCTTCCCATTCTTCACCTTTAAAAATGCAGAGCAGGAAAAGAGGCTCATTCAGTGAGTATATGATGTGGAGGAAGATACCATGAAACCAGTGAATCTGGTTCTGAATGTTTTTAATTTCCTGTTTAAGCCCTATATAAAATGACCTACCTGAACTGCTGAGAGAAGAGGAAATTTACATCATTAAAATAAGACCTGCAAAGAATACCTTGAAAGGAGGGAATAGGAATGATGGAGATAATAATTGGTATCAAGCCATGTAATTTGTGGTG
This sequence comes from Promerops cafer, assembly GCA_013398275.1. Taxonomy (NCBI): domain Eukaryota; kingdom Metazoa; phylum Chordata; class Aves; order Passeriformes; family Nectariniidae; genus Promerops; species Promerops cafer. The sequence goes on along the minus strand of VZSE01007196.1, from coordinate 3,306,088 downwards.
CCACACAGCACCACAGATTTCTTTTTCTAAATTATTCAGTGCATCCTTTGGTGCTACTAATGTGCTTGTGCTGTTTTCCACCAGCTTAGGATCTGGTCCATTGCCTTCCTAAGGAAAATTTGCTTTACATGTGCCTTAAGCATTAAGACAGATTTTTCTCATGCTTCTTGCTACTAAGTATTACCTTGATATCTTATTCTGGCTCCATTTAAGTCATCTGAAAAACTTGTGTATGAGACAGGACGTCATTTTTTAGCTCAGACATAGCTAGGTTTCAATGGGTATTCAATTCCAGGAAGGGTGGCAGAACCTGAGTCTTCCCTAGGTAGACATTTCACCCAAGAAACTTGCAGTTAAGATCCAAATGACAGCAAATGACTGAAATTGATGGGTGGTAATTTTTGGTCTGTCTGTAGTTTGCACATAAAGAGCAGGAGAAAGATTGTTGAGTAGCTGTGCCATAAATATTTATAATACTTTCGCTCCTTGTTCAGAGGGAAAAAAGAATCCACAGAGCCTGCAATTACAATCCTACAAAATGAGTAAGTGAAACAAAGTTCAAGGTAACCTTTTATTTCCTGGTCATATTTTTTCAAATAAATGCCCTATACTACTAGAAGTTTCATGCTTTACTGTCCTAGATTGCCTTGAACTAAAAGCAATTATACGACACAGTCCTACTTTAAAGCCATTAAATGGTGCCTTGCCAAACATCCTCATTGCAGTGCATTAGAGCACACTTATGGTTAAGTCATGAGCAACACCAGATACCCCGTGTTTCCATTGCAGGGAGAGAGTCAAATGGCAGCAGCATCCACTGGCTTTTATTTCCCTTATGCCAGCTTGTGAAAATGATAGGCCAGTATAAAAGTTTCATGTGGTCCCTGTCAGTATTATTTACGCTGACCTGGTTTTTTCTTTCAGCAGCGGGTTGTTGGTTGTTGGTTGTTGCTGCACTAAGTGACTCAAGCTATTTTGAATCCTCAAAATTTTGAAGCAATGGATCAGGGGTGAGCTCCACGGGGGAGTTATTTTCCTCTGACAATGCAGGGCCCATTGCGCTCTTCCATCTAAGTGGGGTCTGCTCATATATTTATGTACTGCACAAGAATATGTCCTATCTCAGGATCTTTGCAGCCTGTTCAATTTGCAGAATGAAAGATTAATTACATTATGCTGGGAACACCTTCGAAATATTGATGGAGCTTATTGTTTCTCATATAATCAACAGTTACTATAGCATCTTCTGATCAGATTGAAGGATAGAAATATATTAAAAATTCCAAGTAGATTAATTTCCTGTAGGAACCTAAATTGATTTCACACATACGTGTATGCTAAAGTGACTGGAGCCATCAAGAAGAATAAATTGTAGTCCTATTCATGGAAGGCAAAAGAGCAGATGTTTACAGAGTGTTTTCAGGAGCAAGCTTACAAAAATAGTGCAATAACTCAAATGGGAGCTTTAAACATGTTAAAAGTCGAACTCCAATATCCCCATTGTTCTAAGTTATCCAGCTGGAAGCTCAATAAAGTTTATAAACTGTCAGTCTGAATAGAATATTTGTTTTAACACGAAGCATTATTAAAATCCATCGGGTTCATTTCTGGAGAAGTATGTGTCTATGAGTTCTACTTATGTGCCTATATGCAAGGCAGGAAAATCTATAGCACCGTGAGAAAAGCTAATGAGACTATAAAAAAGGGCCAGCCCTTACCTGGCTTTGCCTGATTGCTGGGTGGGGTCTGGGAACACACATTTGGCAAGTCCACAGAAACTTCCTGCTAGCAACGCTCCTGCTCTTTTCTTGAAAATGGTATTGTGTATGTGCCAAAACTTGGACTTGGCCAGCAAGAGCTTGACTAGAGGAGCCCCAGAAAGAGTAGGAAAGGAAAGCTCCAGGACTTTCCTGCTCTGGCTTCCATAACACTGCAAACCCCTCACTCCTGGAGAGTGTCCCCTAGACTCACTTCCCCTGCTCTCTTCCACTCAAGCAGACTAATAGCTGTCATCCAGCACAGGACTGGCCTTCCTGCACCATTTGCTCAGCTCCTGTGCCCTCACATCCCTGACCACCAATTAAATCCCATTGCTTAAAAGACAACCCGTTTGTCTTTCAACAGGGTTTGATGCACAGGGACAGCATCTTCTTTCATACACCTTCCACCTGCCAAATGACATCTTTTATAACTTTATTATCAAGACCAGACCACTCAAGCAAATACAGTATTTAATGCACACTCTGACTAGATGATGCAAATACCTGTATACATACATTCAGCCAACATGCCCATCTGCTTGCACTTCCTTAGACGGCACTCCTGGCATTTTCTCCTCATGTACATGTCCATCTCGCAGTTGCCTCCATTTTTACATTTGTATACTGCATTTTTTGTGATGCTTCTTCTGAAGAATCCTGCACAAAACAGCAGTGACATAGATGAAAGAAAACATTCAGAAGCAAAGTCATCAAGGTGAAGTTCACCTCCATCTGCACTGAATTTTCTGAATGACATGTTCTGCCAGACCATCAGTTTCTTTCAGTGCCTGGATGACTAAAATATTGATGCTTGTACTGACAACAGTATCCAAGTCATATAATTTAATAAATGAGCCCAAACACTAGACATTAGTCCAAAGTAAAGTCCTGGAATTGTCAGTGTTGGGAAAATTCAGACCCAAATCTGAAACCTGCCAGTAGCAGGCTGAAAACCAGCATTAGAGCTGTAGGGTGATACCATACAAACAGCCAGTGAAAAAAAATGTGAGTCAGTTAAGTCTCTTGAGGTACACAATGTGGATAAAGAGAGCTGAGTAACTCTTCACCCTTTCCCCAGCTCCTGGGAGCAACAGAAGCTCCACATACTGGTCTGCTCACCCACTCCCAAGTTTAATAAGGAAGCTGCACTGTATCTGCCTATTGTATCTGTGGCCTCTGCCCCTGTTTACAACATACTCCAGCATTATTCACTAAGTATTGTCCACTTGATGAATCAAGTAGTCACCTAATTTCACCTGCACAGGCAGCTCTATGGGTATTGTCATTGGATTCACTCTAAAATTGCACAGTAATTGCTTCAAACAGCAATGGATACAAGAAATTGAGAGGACCCTGTCTAAATCTCCTATTTGGCTACTGCCCATCTGTGAGAGCAGCACTGTGGGGTATAGAAGATACTAAATGTGATTAAATAAGGGTCATCACAAAGCAACAGAATCTTTGCCATCAATATTTCCTGAATTTTTAGTGTTAGTCACTGTGCCATTATAATCTTCTTACATTGCCCTTCACATGGCAGAGACTATTTAGCATCAGCTACAGTGGGAATCAGTTTTCCTCTCCATGTGAGGGCAGGTTTCTGAAATAAACTCCTGGGAGCTTCTGCTGCCACATCACTGATTTATACTGTGCTTCAAACTAGAGCTCTGTGCACATTTATATTAACTAGAGCTATTCAAAAAGCTTTTGCTTTCTTATCACCACTGCCTGGCACAATAAAACTATTGTTTTCCAACCTGGCACTCTAACGCATTAAAAGAGGGACCAGATAAAAGCCAGTCTCCCATACTCAAATCATAGAGCAAATTCAGTTGTGAATCTAATGGATTGTCTGTGTGTTTGAAAAATTGTGTATTGTCAAATGACAATTTCCCAAATTTGCCCCATGGTTTTGTAGTTGCCTAATCTCTTCCAAGCACAAGTGTGGAGCAACCAGTAAAACAATTCCACTACCCGGTCACAAAAAATCTGGCATTTCTCTGAATCTTCAGTAATTCCCGCTTGAAATCTCTTCCATGCTGTCTGTTTTATTGGCTGCTCTTCAAACAAATACAGTTGACTGGCATCAGTCTCTTTTGAAATGCAGATTACTTAGAACCTCCAGAAGCCCCCAGCATTATTTTTATTCATCACTCACATGGTTTTAATACATTACCATTTACTGGTCAGGGAAGGGAAAAAAAAGCCTGGATTTAAGCTGTAAGTTCTCACTGTCAGTTAAAGGCAGCTGCATCTGCTTTATATAATTTATCATTTTATTTGTGAATTTTAAATCCTATAGTTTATGATATATTAATTAGTAATACATGCTGAAAAGCTCTGCACAAGTATTTATAACATTCTAAGACTGACTGATGACTTTATCACTCAACCTATTTACAAGGTGTGCATTTACTTCTTCATGATGGAAGAAAGAAAAGAAATTTTGATAAATAGTCTTTTTAAGATGTGCTAGAAAGAAAAAGGTGAAAACATGGATGCAAAAGCTAGGAACCAACAAGATTCAAGAGTCAAATACTTTCTCTTGAAAACAAAGGTTTTGAAAAAGTGAAATTATCTGAAATGAAAAGCAAAGTAATTTTTTCTTTTTGGCAAACACTAGTTTTAACCCTATTCTTGCTTCAGTTTTCTGTGAAGTGACTCTTGAGTCACTGTCTTTTTTGAACAGACTTCTTCATAACTAATTTTGAAATTAGCTTTTGATATGAATTTAATTTCTATATATATTATTCACTACTAATTCCAAATGAACTTACACTGCCAGAAATGCTTATATGTGACTTTCTATAACAGGAGGAGTTTTACTAAAATTTAAAGGTAAGTCAGAAACAGCATATGTTAAACTAACAAAGGGTTAGTAACCCCAAAAGCTGGAAGTTTTTCTGGCACAGTCTAACTTTCATCTGATCTTGCCAAATTACAGAAAGCTTATGTTGGCTGGAAATGTTGAAGTTTCTTTGTTCTCAGATAGTCATGAATATGATTAATTATGGTAGAGCTGCTCCAATGTTACTGATGCTGATTTTTTTCTTATGTAAATTATGAAAGTTGAAGGAGGGCAGTTGTAAAAAGATTAGATGAAAGCTTTGGAAATATCTGTTTGGCATCCTGATGGGTTTTAAATTTAAAAGTTTTTGAAATTCACAATTGCTAACAAAGCACCTGCTCTGCTCTGTCAGACTATCAAGACATCTTCCGGCATTCCTTCGCCCCATGACCCCATGGTGGGTGTTAGTGTGAGGAGAAGATTAAAGAGGGACCCTTCTTTGCAAGAAGAATTCTAGTCTGGTGTGAGACACATCAAGCAGTACAGAAGTGGTTTGAATACTGCAAGAACTCCTACTGCAAGCCTGCATGGAGGGGATGTGTAGCTAGCTTTTCGTAGAGTCATAATGGCTTGGGTTGAAAGGCATCTCGAAGATGGGCGCCTTTTGTTCCAACAGAAATTGTTCTGTGGCTTAATTAAACAAGCACAGCATTGTGTCACACTTGTTCTGTAAAACCTAGCAATGGCCCTTAAAACCCAGGATAACCATCCAGGCTGAGGCTGTACCAGAATGTCTTTGATGTCGGTCTGCAAAGATTGTTTCAGAAATGGTCTCCACAGTAGCAAGTTTAAACACAGTGTATTGTTCCTTGTCCTGTAAATGTTATGTAAAATACTAATGGAATAGTTCATACATATTTGTTAATGGATGGTAATGTATTAAGAAAAAAATTTCTATTTCTATTTCTATTTCTATTTCTATTTCTATTTCTATTTCTATTTCTATTTCTATTTCTATTTATATTTCTATTTCTATTTCTATTTCTATTTCTATTTCTATTTCTATTTCTATTTCTATTTCTATTTCTATTTCTATTTCTATTTCTATTTCTATTTCTATTTCTATTTCTATTTCTATTTCTATTTCTATTTCTATTTCTATTTCTATTTCTATTTCTATTTCTATTTCTATTTCTATTTCTATTTCTATTTCTATTTCTATTTCTATTTCTATTTCTATTTCTATTTCTATTTCTATTTCTATTTCTATTTCTATTTCTATTTCTATTTCTATTTCTATTTCTATTTCTATTTCTATTTCTATTTCTATTTCTATTTCTATTTCTATTTCTATTTCTATTTCTATTTCTATTTCTATTTCTATTTCTATTTCTATTTCTATTTCTATTTCTATTTCTATTTCTATTTCTATTTCTATTTCTATTTCTATTTCTATTTCTATTTCTATTTCTATTTCTATTTCTATTTCTATTTCTATTTCTATTTCTATTTCTATTTCTATTTATATTTATATTTATATTTATATTTATATTTATATTTACATTTATATTTATATTTAATCAGTATATACTCCTGCCAATATCTTCAGATGAATATCCTCATGAGGACAATAGATAAAATCCTATTATTGTTCTATCTGCCCAAGAAAGAAAACCAAAGAGAATAGAAAGTGTTGCTGAATGCATTACCCAAGAAAGAAGTTTAAAAAAAAAAAAAATTAACATATTCATCACAGCAGATTGAATTCAATAAAAATATGTGCAAACCTTCTTCCTTTGAATAAGAACATCCACTGCATCAATGGAGCAGAGGTGCTGCAAGTTGAGCACTAGTCCTACAGAAAGGGACTTGCATATAATTTTGGACACACATTGAGCATGAATTGGCAGTCTTGTTGCCAAAAAGAAGGGATAATCTCATACTGAGATGCAAGACACAGACATGTGAGGTTGTTATTCTACTGTACAACTGAAGTACCAAGCCTAATTTTGGTCTCCATGTTTTGAAGGTAATGTATACCCATGTGAAAAATTCCACAGATAACAAGAATGATCAAGAGATCTAGAAAACATAGTATCTGCTTTGCCTTGTCTGACAGAATTACTGTCCTCAGCACATCTCTTTACTGAATCAGCTAGTACTTTAGTCACCTTTAAAATTTATTGTAGAAACAGAATCCATTATCTTTAAGTAATTCAACTTTTACTATGTCTGATCAAGGTTATTATTCTTTGTAATTGATGTTGCAGTCATGAAACAGAACAAAAACATAAAACAGATTATCCCAATAAAGCAGTAAAATAATGGTTACATAGAGTGATTCAAACTGAATAGGCAGGGAGGTGGATGCACTTTTCCTTTCACCATGGGTTTTAGTCTGAATATTTACCTGACAGCTTTAACCTCTCTTCTTGAAACATTGTATACAAATTTCAAAGATTGTAATTTTAAGTCTTTGAAAAGTTTCTCACATATTTAATACTGCAGTTAATAAAGAGGAGGAACAGCTTACTAACAGAATAAATGTATCATTATTTAGAATCGTCACATCAAAATTGAGTTTAACCTGGTTTATAATGACAGCATTAATATGAGTTAATTCACAGTTTTTGACTTGGAGACTATTCACTCAGACAGCAGAAAGAAATGAATCTCTTATTTATTTGAATTATTGAAATAAACTGTGTGAGCCTTGTCTGTATTCATGTTTAGAGTGCTCGACTATTGTGGTCTGTTTTTTCCTCACAAATGATTTTGTGATAGATAAAGCAAAAGACCCAAATTAGGTCCAGGTCCACTCTCTGTAACAGTGAATTCCACATTAAGATATTTTAGTAATTTGGTAGTGACCATGCTTTAGTCTTTATCCATAAAACAGAAATCTTAATGAAATATTTATTCACAGAACACAATGAAAAAGTGGGGCACTATTTCTCTGGCCATAATGTACCTCAACCCTGTCACAGATGTATTATACCTCTTCAGGTATAGTAGTTGACATAATCTCTTGTCCCTCTCTGCCAAAATATCTGACAATCAGCAATGATTTTCTACATCACATTTATCCTGATAATAGTATGTGAATAATATTCTTCTAAGAAGCAAGATATTTGTCCTACAGATACAATCTTCTTCCTGAAGAAGCTCCCTCCCTAGAGATAGGGGCTACCCTTAGAAGAAAGTATAGAACTGGAAATCCTTTCATTTCACAAACCTGAAGGCACCCATCATATCCTTTGAGAGCTGGGGGAAAGAGAGTCCCTGGGAACAGCCCGCAGGTGGGGGCTGACAGATTTCACTTCCCTTCAATGCACACTACATGAGGCACTTGGGCTGGTTTTAGCTATTTTCTGGGGCAGCCTAGCACTCAGCTCCCAGGCACCTCCATGGGAGTGTTCCTTCCACAGGCAGAGAACGGCCTGAGCAGCTTCCACAGAGAGCAGTGCCAGGCTGCCAGTCTCCAGGGAAAGCTGTCCTTCAGTTTACCAAAAGCTAATGGTGCTCAAGAGCCATAGGTTGGCCTGTTATGCTGTATAACCACAGGGCAATGGTAGCAGACACTGCCAGTCTGTCTTGGGGAAAACACAGAATAGGGTACCCAGGATCCAAATGCAAATCTCTAATATGTTTAATGATTTGGATAAAATTAACAAGAAAAGTGAAAAAAAAGAAAAAAAACAAACCAAAAAAAACTCCAACCAAACCCAAAAAACCTGAGAAGCTGCTGTGCCTATTAGCTGAATTGATTTCATCCTACCTTTGCATCCTTCACAAGTGAGGGCATTATAGTGGTACCCAGAGGCTTTGTCACCACAGACCACGCAGAGCTCTTCTCCTTTCACTCTTCCCGTGGAGTGACCCAGTCTAGGCTTTTTGGCTGCAGGGATATCCATTATCTCTGCCTCTCTTGTGAGAAAGGTCTCTGAGGGTAACCTCCTGAGTTCATACATCCCAGGGGAATACCATTCCTCATGCTGCGGAGGGTAGAAGCCTAGGTTGGAGTAATAAGGTGGCGATGAGATCTGAGGCTGAACTTGGGGAAATGGCACATTGTTGTACTGTGCATAAGGTGACACATCTGCCTCTTGCACTGGAGAACTCATAGGTTCTGAAAGGACACCTGGAAAATAATAATGGAAAACCAATTTCTATTATTACCTTGAAACTGTAGTTATCAGAGAAGTTTCCACTTCGAGATATCTATCTCAAAAACCAGGCACAAACACAAAGACTACATTATCTAAACTCAGATTTGCTACACAAATACACTGCAAAAAGTTTTAAAAATAATTTATTCATTCTCAGACACTCCTTTATAATTGGTGGAAATGTCCAGCACTGGCAGTTACATAAAAAAATTTTGAAAAATATTGTGCAGGTAATCGTATAATTGTTCAGTTTACTAGAAAGAGCAACCCCACCCCAGAGAAGTTAACAAGCCAAATTAGGCCTAAAAGCAGAATGGAAGAAATCCAAACAAATGGCAAAAACTCCATGGTATTGGTGAAGGCAAAATCAAGACTCAAACATCATGTTAACTTGTATTTAATTCTGAATGAATACACCATGACAGACAAAAATTGCACTAGGGAAAAATGACAAGGGTGAGGCTTAATTGGAAGAGTGAAAACATGAAATAAACCTTCAAGAAGAGCCTGAAACAGGAAGGTGAGGTTACCAGGAAAGAACATGAAAGATATTCCTAATATAAGTGGTGAAATGCAACCTTCTCACCATCCAGCCTCCAGTGGCCAGCCAGCCCCTACAAGCCTGTGCCATTCAGTGCAGCTGAGGCTCTCATAGGAAGCACCTCTGTAAGCCAGGATTAGCCACCTCTGAGCCAGCAACAGACCTGGCAGTGGCACAAGGAGTGGCAACCTTTCCTGTCAGGACCAACACAGTATCTGGACATTAGCTTAACCTTGGGCATTAAATAGCATATTTAAAATTGCAGACAACTGGACTCTCATTTCTTTTCTGTACTCCAAGCACAACAACATCTAGCAGCATCAAGTCCACGCCAAACAACTGAAAAGCTGAATTTAAAAGATATTTGCAAACTATTTCTTATTTTCTGTTGGAGAGAGCCACATCTTGCTGTTTCATGAAAATGCTGACTCAATTCCTTCAATTGTTCCAAGAAAAGAGTCTGAGAAAAATAGTGCATATTTCCAGGAAGATGACCAGTTCAGTTTTATTTGAATCAACAGCAGTATTTACAAGCAAATCATAGATTAAAGTTCATTGGTGACCATCACTTAACAGTACTTCAGAAGAATTCCAAAAGCATTTTTTCTGACATAAAATTGGCCCTGGACAATTGTCCTCCTTTTGTGAGGAATCAAAAACAATGAAGAAATGCCAACAGTGAAGAAGAGGGAACATCTGTAATGACAAAAATAATTAAAATCTATAACGGGGAATCCTTCCCTCTCCTTTGTCTCACTTCAGTTACTGCCAGAAACTAACCTTTTAATTATACCTGCTTTTTCACTTTCAAGGTCTCACAATCTTGCTCTGCAACTTTCTGCCCGTCCTATTTTACTGTGCTGCAGAAGCCATGCAAGTGTTTTGGATTTGTCTGGTCTCTCTATTATTGCCCACAGCACATCTTTGCCAATAGTAAGTGCTGAGGTCCCCGTTCCAGAATCAGCAGCAAGATGTATGTCTGGAAAAACGTGACACAAAACCAAATGAGAATAATGGTGACCTTTATTATCAGCAGTTAATTTAATTACGGTTGCATTTCGCTGCTCCGGAAGAGGCCAGGGCACCAAGTGCTACAGTGGCAGAAGCAGAGTAGCAGAAGGCACTCCCCAAATCCAAGGTTATGCCATTTAAGCAAAGAATATAGACACACAAAGGGCATCTGGGAACTATGAAAGAGCCTGAGAGTGAGATTACAGCTTCATGCATCAGATGCAAACTGTCACTGATACCTGCCAGCCACAGCGGTGACAAAACAAGTAAAGGGTGAGGACAACAAAGATTTGATATCCAGTATAGGTTTAATGAGTCTTTAGCTGTTTTAGCACTTGTTGAGACTGCTGCTCATGAAGACTGGTCAAGGTACTGCAGGTACAAAAGCTGGGGTTAATTGTGGGATACACAGTCATTCAGTCTCTCTTTGGGAGGGAATCTGTTCACTGTGCAAGCCCAAGTTTTCATTTGCTCGTTAGTAATTAGTTGAGTTTGCTAAAAGAAAGTGGGACAAGCCCAAAATGAAATGGAAGAAACTGTTGATTTTTAGCTTTCTGCCATACACAGGAAACTCCACAAAAGCTGTATACCAGCCTCTTGAACTGCTTGGGCCTCTGAAAGAGCAAGAAGAGAAGGCAACATTCCTTCTACAGAAAAAAATCTCAGGGCTTGTTAAAAAACTCAGAGCTACTAAAGAACTGCAGCACATCCTGAGACAATACTGGGAGTTTCTTTAAACAACTGCAGAGCCATTTGGGTTACAAATATGTTTAGAAAATTCTTCCCAATCATTAATTCTACTCTGCTTCCAAAGGAAACAAAAAAAAAAGAGTCTTAATTAATTAAGTTAAATGAAGGAAAAAAACCCAAAACAGCCCATATCACCTCCTTTTTCCTTCCATCAGACACAGTGTTAAACAATTTAGCTGAACTGAGTCCATGCTCAGAACAATGGAAGGGAAAAGGAAAAACAGGTTTGAGAGAGACTGAGAGAACCTGGTCTTGTTTTATGTAAAACAGGCTCACAGCTTAAACTCTGGGAAGTGCTCAAAGACCAGTATGATTTTTGAGATAATTAGGTTGCAACTATGTAGGTTTTCCCCCTTTATCTTGAAGTTTTGAGGGTTTTTTGTTTGGTTTGGGTTATGTTTGGTTTAAGTAGACCTGAACCTGATGTACCTGTAGATCTGTACATGACAGTATCTAGACCAAATAATTTCTTATCACAAAAGAAAAGTAATCTTATCTCTACCAAGAGGAGTGTGCGTAAGTGTTTCTCCAGGTATATATATTAGTAGAGCTCTGGGATGGACTGGTCTCATGCAATGAAAGCATGAGCAGCCCAGTAAAATCATTGCAGTTGCAGTGGTATAAGCAGTGAAAGTGAAATCAGACATGAGCTCACTGGACCACACCGACATTTTGTTTGTGTGGTCTTAAATATTTTGAACCATTTATCTCTTTTTCCTTTTGGAAGGATGCCTTTCAGATTTTTAAGGAAAGACTATTTAAGCACACACAAATGCTAAGTTACTTACAGCTGCAGATTTTTTCTATTTGCAAATCTTATATTTTGCAAGAAAGTGTTTTTCAATTAAAGCCTTTTACAAAAATATTGAAAGCTTACTAAAAACAAAGTAAAACCTTTACATGCATGTGATCATTGTTTTACAAATATTTTTTTTCTACTTGCAACTGAAACTTATTAGAGAGTTTTACCTTTGTTACTTTAAATGTTACTCAGAACACTTCACATGAAACTTCAAAAAATATTTGACTTGTAGAAATATTCCTTGCAGGAATAAAGAAACTGTTTTCAGTTTGCAGAATGATACTGAGATTTTGTGTAAGCTAAATGTGATTTTATGCAGAATATTACAGAACTTACAATGAGATCACATTTTAATGTAAAAGTTATTGTTCTACTAATATAAAGTTCAACAAAGAGAACTAAATTCAAAGCAGGTTTAAAATATGAACCCCTGGCTCTCCTTCATTATTCATGAAGGAGCATAATAAAATAACAATATCCAGAATTAGGTAATTCTAACCATGGCATAGTTGTCATCAAAATTCTGGTTTAATTCCAAACAAATTATTTGCATCTCTTTTAAAGATCACTTGGTGTAAAAAAACTATTAGCATCCTACAATTTCAAGGAAGAGTGCAAAAATAGATAACAAAAATGTCCAAATGAGAATATGGCAACATCCTACCTCAGGCTTTGTTCAGTCTGACCATTTCTTGATGAAAAATACTCTCCTTAAGGTGCCACAATCCTTGTTTCCCTCTCTTTTTTCTTTTTTACCTCCTGAAGTATATATGTACATGAAACTTCTTAATTCTGCTTTGTCTGTGTCCTGTTCACGTCTTTACTGTGAGAACTTTCTTTAAGATTAGAAAGGAGTGACACAGACCAGAAGTTATATAGTTTACTAATTAACTTCATTACGAGCAACTTGTTTGTAAATGCCGGAAACAATGTCTGTTCCCAGTGTTGATTTACCTGGATAACATGTGATTACCAATTTGAGGGGATGCCTCCAAGTAGCCTAGACATTGCATTTTTGTACCTATTGTGGTTTAGTTACAACAAAATTTTGTATCAATAAATATTTGGTAAGTTCAGGTGGATCTGTGCAATGGATTAACCGCTCCAGTATCACAGGAAGCAGGCTTTTTAAGTGCCGAAATGTTGTATTCTCAAACAAAGGCCAAAGTGATCAGACCATACTGGACACATCTGTATGACGAGACAGAATGGTTTGGGCTGGAAGGGACCTGAAACATCATCTAGTTCAAAACCCTGAAATAGGAAGGGACACCTTCCTCTTGAGCAGGTTGCTGAAAGCCACATCCAATCTGTCCTTCTCATTAAATTTTTACTCACATTGCCACTCTGTTTGGTTTGGCTCTCTTAATAATTATTATGCATCCAATGTTTTCTGTTTTAATTTGTGCTGGTTTGTTTCTTTTTGATTTGGGAGTCAGTTATGAGCCTAATTACCTTCTCTGCAGGTATGAAGCCAGATGTTGCATCAACTGCCAGGTGGTGCTAAGGACAGTAAGTTATTTAACATATCTTATGATTTTGAAGCTGTTTAATCAGTTTGGACACTTGACCCTTTATTATTTGTTGCTATTATTCATGTAAAAAAAAAAAAGCACCAAAAAAACAAAACAAAACAAAAAAACCCCAAACAAACAAACCAACAAACAAAAAAAAACCCCAACAAAACAACACCACCACAAACCAAACCAAACCAAACTAAGGAAAAAAAAAAAAAAAAAAAAAAAAAAAAAAAAAAAAAAAAAAAAACAAACAGAAAAACCCCTCAGATTTACCTAAAAGAAGTAAGCCTTTTAAGCTCCTCTTAGGCACTGTTCTGTATCTACAACAATTTTCAATGGTATTTGTTGTTCTTTCATTAAGAAGTTTAGATATGTTGCTTTTTCCCCCCCTTTGTTACTTCATAGTTTTTTCTTATTCTTCCTCATCCTTCTCGATACAGCTTTTAAGAGTGTTCATTCTCCCAAAAACTTCTTTCCCAGTGAGGGACATGTACAGTGAGGATGGAATTTCTTGTCTTGTTATATTGTAATGTCACTTTACAAGAAAACATTTTGGGGCCATCAAAAAATACTTGAAATACTTGAAAATACTTGAAATATTCAAACTAAGGTATTCATTCAAACTAAGTATTTAATTTTCTTTTCAGGTTCTTAGAAATAATTCCATTTCCGATAGCTGAAGTTTCACACTTAGTATCTTGCATATTAGCAACTTCTATATAAGGTGCTTTCACAGAAAATAGAATGGAGCTAGCTACTTACTTATCATAGAAATGACAGTTTGAGTCACATACTTTATATATTTCAGGTGCCACACAAATATATAACCTTTCTAAATCACCTGGGTAGAGAGTTAGAAAAAGAAAAGCAGTTTTGCAGGAAGACAGGGTGGAAGGGAAGGACCATCACTTTAATTAGGTTAAAGGTCCTTCCTCATTTTCATTTTGAGGCCCTTTTCCCTGGGACTCATAACTGCAGATGTGAAAAACTGTGGTTAAAATACTCTAACTCCACAGACATATGGAGATACTTCACCTTAGACATATGCTTTTAAAATGGCAATTTTAAAATACAATTTTCATCTGCTGAGAGCTAGAAAACCTTTTTTCTGAAACCTGCTGCATCTAGAAGTCTTGAGGCTAAGGATGTAGAAGTGCCCTGGAATTACCACAGTGATGAGGCTCAAGCACAAGCAACTCCGAACTGACAACATTTCTTTTTGAAAGACCTGAACCTGGAGCTATTGTTTGGAGAAGCAATTAGATTTGCTTCTGAAGGCCTAAGAACACTCTCCCAGTAGACTGAATAAAGCATAGTGAAAACAAAATGTATTTCCAAGGTTGTTTTACAGAATGTGAATATGAATCTTTGAATAAAAGAGACTGGTTTGTATAAATGGTAATGTTTGTAAGCCAGCAATTTTTAACTTTTGAGCTGCAATGTATGAGAAGACCTAAAAGAAACATGCATTATAAGAACCATCTAAAAGAAAAGATTTTTTCCTGTTTTCTGGGGTTTACAAGTCACTTCCTGCCAAAACTGAATGTCAAAAATTGCAAATAATTTAAAAAGATAAAGAATTGAGTCGCAAAACCATTTCCTACAGGTGTTTTGCAGAGATGGAGTCATATTTTCACAATGAGTAACCTTCTCTGTGCACTCAGTTGCATATTATTTCTGATAGGCTTTTTTCCAGCTATAAAAGCAAAAATCCGAGTGACACCACACAAAACAAAAGTAAGCTTAAGTAAAACACAGCAGGAGTGCTAAGTTTTCTTCCTAATGGGACCCCTGATTCAACTCCTTAATACATTATTTCTTTCTGTTACAGAAATGTCAGTTTGAATTAAATCTCCATTGTGCTAAGCTCTGAACACCTATAATGAGAGACACAATCCCTCTTCTGAAAGCTTCACAATTTGTAAGTAAGATTACCCTGTGAAGGGAAAGTATTTTACATTAAAATTCTTCCTTGCATTTTCAAGCAACGTTATCATTACTCCTTGTAATTAATGAAATAATTAATGAAAAGGTAGATAGTGGGGGAAATTTCTTGACAAAAAGCTCGGGTATGCAGGAGTTTTGAAAGATGACTGCATATAAAATTTGGCGGCCTAGATTTGAACATCATTCTCCTCTCTGTATATCACGGCTTGACATTAGAATTAAGAGGTAGCAAAGGAGTTGTTTAGCTGTTAGCATATAGTTTTTTAACAACTCCAAAACATTTCTCCAACCAAACCCCAAAACGGAGAGGGATAAAAACCAGTAACACACAATAATGAAGTGGGTTCTGCTTATCATTAGTGATAATGCTTTAGTTTAACTGTATGGAGCCAGGACACTGCAAGTGGTCTGATTTGAAGAGATGGTCCTGACTGCTAGGAGCTCTGCAGCTGGAGTGGCTCTGCGTGCCAGAGTCCTTCCTTCCAGGCCCCAGGCACTGCTCTTGTTTCAGACAGATGAAACTGGAATGTGTTTGGTTTTTCCAGCACTCAAAAAGGCAGAATTCTGGTCTTATTTGGACTGTAAACTTCTGAAGTGTTGCAGCATTTTGTGGGGGTCTGTATTGTGTGTGAGGCCCTCAATGTATCATAACTTAATGAAGGACCCACTCTCTTGTCAAATGAAAGGCTAAAAATTTGTATTATTCTCTTTTATTTTTTTCTTAGCAGTACATATACAGAAAACAGCTTACCCATGACTATAAAATATTGACCAAGAATTTTTCACTCATTAACAAACTCATGCTTAGCCTTGAAAACTTCAGTGGAACTGGAGCAAGGAGAATCTTCCAGCCTGCTTTATAAATTTTCTTGTGCACTGAAGTTAATAGGATAAGTTTTTAATGGTCTTAATAAGACAAAGATTTTCATTTAGGTGGAATTACTTTCATAAATTTGCATAATATGGCAATGCAAATACATTTCACTATAATTTTGTTACAGATTAACTGGGAAATATATCTGCTCAGCTTCATTTAAGTGACTCACATGAAGGTAACATCCAGCCTCCATACAAAGGTCTGTTTTTGCCAGATGATCTCCAGTATTAGAAGAGTGTCACAAACCTACAGGTTCTGCTGTGAGCAGTGATGAGAGCAATAATGTGCAGGATTACATTAACACCACAGATCTATTGTTTGTTATTTCTCTCATAACTATTGAAGATTCAAGGAGGTTGGCACGTTTCAGCCTAATATTGAAATTTCAGTCCATTTTCTTCTAAGTTTCTGAGTATAGGACAGCTTGCTATTTTAACTTAATTTGCTGACTTACCAAACAAATGAGGACCTTCAGCAAGAGGAAATCCATCAGCAGTGGCTAGCTGGTGATGTCCTATTAAATTCATTTCAGATCCCATTTATTCTTCAGTTTAGGAGGAATATGCTGATTAAACAAGAGGTTGAAAAGAGACCCTGAAATACATGAAGCAAAAGAATATTTAGAACAAGATAACTAACTTTTGTGTACCTAGTGTAAAGCAGGATGGAGGAGGTTGTTTCAATATTTGCTGTAACAAATATTGTCTTGAAATTAAAATACCTAATTCAGCCTTTAAATAGAATGCTACATCCAGCCTGTTTGTTTTTCCCTTGCTGTGGCATATTTTCCTTGCCCTCTTTCTGTTCATTTTGAATTAATAGCGGTTCATGCCCAAATTTATTCAGATATTCAGACTGAAGCACTGGCCTGACCTCCTGAGGGCATGCTGCCCAGTCCCCTTACCGCGCAATACCAATTGCATTATTTTTCACCACCCTTTCATCATTTCATTGTTTTCACTTATTGAAAAAGTGTATGTTTATGGTTAGATCAGAAGAACACAGACAGGAAGCTTGAGTTTAATTTCTAGGGACCAGCTCCTTGTCTTTTCTTCAATAATTACTGAACAAGATAAATGATGACAAACACAGAAAGCCAAGCCTTGCTCTGATAACCAGGCTCGCCCATCCGCTCTCTCTCTGTGGTCTCAAGCAGCCACACAACTCTCACTTGGGGAGGCTGGGAGAGGTGTGAAAGGGGCTCCCTTGCCCAGCTCACCTGGGTGGAGTGGCCCAACTCCAGATTGCATTTGAGGCGGGACCAGCAGGAGAATACAGAGCTCCAACAAGCAGATGTCTCAAGGGCTTACACAGCCTCCAAGAGGATTCTGCATAAACTTGTCAGCAATCTGTTTTCCCTTGTTTTACAGTCTTAATTCTTTATTTGGTTTTATTACCGTGGGACTGTCCCTGGGACTGCATTTCCACTCACTGAAGGCATTTGAGAGTTATAGCCCAGTCTGCTTCCCAGTGAGGGCTCAGCATGTTTCTCAAGGAGAAATGAAGTCATATGACAAAAACGTGAATGCTGCAGGAGGCCCCAGTGCTGAGCAGGCTGGGAAGTAGCTTGTGAGTGACAAGCACACTCTGTAATTATATTCAGATTTGTCCTTAAGAATTCATTAAGTTCTCTTTTAACATAAACAGAGGCCCTCTAATTAGACAGATGCATTTTAAATATCTGCCCACAGATAATTTAAACAGTTTACTTAGAAATGTCAAAAGCTACTTGTATCACAGACCAGATAGGGTTCTTGTGGCAAATCACATATAAACACAGAGTCTCAAATCTAGCACAGAAACATAGTTTTGCAACAGCAGAAAAGCTCCATGTATCTTGGATGGGATTTGGCAACCAGCCCAGCCACCCCACTAAGTCCACGTCTACTTCCAACCATTTTATTTCCTTGCTGCCTCATTTTCCAGGGAAGTTATCTGCTGAAATCAAGAGGTGGGGCTACCCACATGGCTCTGAGGTCTTAAAATCCCTGACAGATTTCTCATGAAATACCCATGGCAAACCCTTGGGATGGGATTCCTCTTACAGCCCATTACAAGTGTTCTGTGATGGAAAATGGCAGTCCAGTCAGGACCGCTATAATGGCCAGCAAGAAAAACATCAAAACACAGTATTTTCAGAGGGCTAATGAATATTTTTCTGGATTTTCTTGTTGAAGACCAGAGAAGAGAGGCCATCAGCACCCTCTCCTCATGTCCCAGCCCTTTAATATCTTCTTTACAGCCCATGGGAGTGCAGCACTTAGAGCTTTTTGCAGGATCAGCTCTCCTTACAGCCAGACATGAAGACTGCTCGACCACTACTACTACTTCTCATGTCTTCTCATCAGACCCTATTGGAGGGCCTAACTCTGCAACACCTAACATCAGCACTGGGATTGTGAATTTCTGTAGGGCCATACAGAGCCTAGAATTTGTCTTCTTAGGGAATGTTGAAAGTTATATCAAAATAATTTAAATACAGTCCCAAGAAGACATTTATTTAGAAGTATTTACTGCCAGTATATGGTCAGATTTTCAATGCATACCTTCTTAGCTTGTAAGTTTTATATTCAGCATCCTGCTAGTTTGTGCTGCAAATAAAGAAGAAAGCAGGCAAGCTATGTTTCTAAATGCTTATAAAGTGTCTGTTTTTTTACAGCCTCTGACGTGTCTATAAACTTCTTTCTCGTTTCTTTGAGGACATTCCATTTTTTAACATATCAGTGTATAATGCCCCTCTTTAACATCAAGATGGACTCCTTAGAATCTATTATTCTTTGTATACACACACAAAAAGACCCAGCCCTCATGTCATTAATACTGCCTTGTTGATAGTAAGAATCTTGAGGACATATTTGTAATAATCTGCACTATTGTAGGACATGACAGGTTTTGTAACTCTACGCCTCCTGCCACATGTATTTTTGTCTGGATGGATTCAGTTCAAGTCAAATGTTCATGATGATTTTACAATTCCCACCATTTTAGTACTTTGTTTTCTTTAATATATTCAGCTGACATAGACCATTTGCTTGATTTCATGGAAGAGATTACTCCTATTTTCTTGGGGTTTTTGCGAGGCACAAGATCACCATAAAAAAAGGCCAGAAATATATTTTCCAATACATCTAACTTTGGTACTGTAAATGTACTGAACACCAAACTCTTCATTAAATACTGATTCATATTTGGCTTTGATGTTCTCCTGAGCCTGCTGTGAGCTATCTAGCCTACATTAGATTTATCCATATAATTAATTTCACATGTATTTAAAAGCAGCAGATGCTGATTTCCAGCTCTAAGACCTACACTAGGTACACAGTACAGAGCACTTAAGCTGCACTTACTCCATACATTGTTCAGTTCTGGGAAATAATGTAGGTCACTATATTGGACTGATACTCCATCCTGAGGTGTAACAACAAAAGCAAAGAACATCCAACATATAAAAGCTGAAATAAAGGCAACAGAAATACGTAAAATCAATATTGCTCTTCAAAATAAGAGCCCTTCAAGGGAAAAGAAGAGGCATGTGATAAATCAGAAAGCTTCTTTTTTCAAATAATTTTTAGTTAACTTTTTACATAAACCGATTTACTCCACCACCTTTGGAGATTATTTTCATAGGCCAAAATATACAGCAAAGGAAAACAGCGATCAGTATGTATAAAGTAAAATATGTGCCCAACTACTTGAGATTATTGTCTTTGACTGCATGTTAAGATCGCCAAATTGCATAAAATTCATGACATGTAACCTTTAACATACTTCAGAACAATCAATGTGTGTTTACGTGTTCTATGTTTAACTAAGAAAATTTACATGTATATTATTATATATGGGGTTTTGTTTTTCCACTGTATGGGTGTATATACATATTTATTCAGATTTCTTATGGGATATATGTTCATTGAGGTATACAAATATGTATGTATACACCATTGGGCTTACCACTGAACTCTAGGTTTCAGATTTATTGCGGGCTTTTATCCGTGCACTACGCCTGACCTTGCTATGGTCAACAGTAAAGCTTTCCCTGGCTTCCATGTAAGCAAAGCCCAGTCTCTTACTGAAATAATTAAAGTTAAATCAACTGAGCTCACTGAAAACAAAAGCATCACAGCCCCACACTTTCAAGTAATGTATTAGATTACATTTGATCATCAGAAAAGCTCCATGACAGTCTAATTGTGGTTTACTTTCAGAAGAATGATTGAATCTATTTCAATTACTCAGAAAAGGAAGATATATCAAAGCACGTGCAAAATCTTTCACAAATACTAGCAAAGTACATTTCCTTCCATCTGTCCCATAATATTTTCCTATTCTTCACACATCTGACTGCCTATTGCTCAAAGAGAAATTTCAGTAACATCATTAATCTATGGCCCAATCCAGACATTGTTGACATCAATGGGAAGATAGACTCCCATCTCATTCACAGGCTTTTGATGTGGCCTCATAGCCTTTCCATAGAATATTTAATGCAGTGCCTCAGTTATTTGAGAAGCTATTTTATTTGCTTACCTGTTTGTTTTAAAGTGTATCAAAGGGACCTGAAAGCATTAGGAAGATTCAAGCTCTCCATTTCCAGCCTGCTGCTCTCAGGTCATTTTGGCAAGCACAGCACTACAGGCAAGTACACAGCAACTGATGCAAAATGCAAGCAACCATACGAGCAAGTTTGAGAGTCACAGGCAGGACGAGTGCTACTGTGTTTATTTGAAATTTCTGTTACATTTCTTAATATGGAGTTTAAAATCAGAGCGTGAAAGAGACACAGGACACAGAAAAAAATTAGAATATTCCTATTTCTTAATTCTGAAGCAAAGCCAGGTATCTGAGTCCCAAGTAGAACTGAAAACTCTATGAGAAGTATCAATGACTTTTCCGTAAGCAGGTAAGTAACTTCCAAGAGTGAGGCCAGCTTCTGACTCTGCCTGGGATTACCTCCTAAACACCATTTGTGTGTTTCTTGCTTTCTCCAGCATCTTTTTCATGTCTCACCTGAAAAAACTGCAAGCCCTCCACTTCTAACTTGTTTTTGGACTGCCATTTAGACTAGTGCAATTCCAGTATAATTCCTAATCTCTAGGTTCTCTGTAACACAAGCAATAGCAATAAAAATAACAAAAGCAAAATGTGTTCTGCCACAGTTAGAGTTTTCTGAAGATAAATGAGTAGCAGGAACACTCAGAGCAGAATTACATTTTCTTAAAAACTAGCAATGGATTCAATAGTAATCACTTAAGATTTGAAACCCCCTATTACTTTTCCTAGTTATGTGAAATATGTGCTAAAGCCTTCAACTTTGGAAGATGCACTGGGAATCTGTACAGTACACAGAACTGTCAAAAAAAAACCCAAACTGTATGAAACAAATACAATTTTCCCTCTCTAGATTTTTCTCTATTCTTCCATTAATCACATTGAAAATATTTCCTGTTTCTAAAAGGATAAAAAAAAAAATTCAAAGCTAATTCACACGATTAACTAGATAGTGCTGTTGCAAGAAAGTCTCAATATCAAACTTATACCTTCTGTTTCAGTGACACACAGAAGCCAGCTTTCTGCTGAAAAAATTTCAAACTTTTCAAACAAATTTCAACATGACCTTATTTTTCACCATACCATTTTTCCCAAGGAGAACTCCTACTGTTGAGACAGTTTTGTGGACGAAATGACTTCTTACATTATTCTTCACTTTTTTTTTTTCCTGATCAAAAATCCATTAACATCCACTAAATAATTTACATGATAAAATTACTTTTATACTGCACAACAGCAAGAGCTATCAGTTTAAGGAATTATTACTTACTGTTCTTTTCTGGAAGACTGCAGATGGCAGGATGTAAGACAGTCCTGCACTCAGTTCAGTATCCTAATGATTCTCACATAGGAACATTTTTGTTTTGTTTTTCTTTCATGTTTAGCAGAAGCCTGTAGTGATAACACAATGAATCAAAGCTTGGGTTTATTGGCTTAGCGCCCTAATGGACAAGGATTACTCATTAACAATTCTTTCTTTGCGAAACACTCCAAACATGGGCTGTATTAAAATGTTGAGAATTCCAGCTTGACCATCAGCACAGAGATTTGAGATGCTCTTTAGTACTCTGATCGGGTGCAGAGGGAAAGTTAACTCAGACAGTAGGGAGACAGTACCTTGCTGCTAATTATAACACTTTCCTTGCACATGTACATTTTTATGACATCCTCAGCCTCCTTGTCTTTCTCATCCAAAGAGCCCAGATGTTATTCCAAGACATAAACTTGATTTTTAAGTCTTTCTGTTATTTTTCACACTTTTTAGGGAGACTGAGCATTACATTGAGTACTGAAGCAGAATAGGCTATAAATTACAGCATCACAGGGATGTGAGGACATTAAAGTTTAATTCCTGTATCTGCAACAATCTCTAAAAAACTGCAGCATTTTGATTTGGGCTCATCATATGAAGCTTTAGACAAGAAACTAAGGCTCCTAATTTTAAATCTATCAGACTTATGCACTCGTTGTGCACAGGGGGAAGAAATTGGTACCTGTAGATAGAAAACCACATCCTTGAGTGGGTTGCACTGTATCTGAAAATGCTGATGTGTTGTCACTGACAGAAAGGGGACCTTGAACTACCACATCCCCATTTACCCTGCAGAGGGAATCAAAGTGAAGAGGAATGGATTGAGGCTGTTTTATTTCAACATCCCACCTACACAGGAAGCATAATAATTCCCTGGTTTGCATTGCTAAACATACCCAGCAGGCAGGAGTTGATCTGACAGTGGTACTGAGATAAATTTCAGTCAGAGGAGACTGCTGACAGCATCACTCATGGTAGGTGAGTTCATGATTGCCACACAGTATATGATGTCTATCCTTCCCTACATATTTGCACTGTCTGAGCAAGATTGAATACACAGAGACAAAGGCTGTCTCACTTGAGCAAAGAGAGGCATTGGACAGCAAACACAGTCCTTTCTCTGAGAAAGATGAGAGCTGCTGGTCCTAAGATTACCAAGAATAAAGTTCCTTCACTTTGCCTCATTTTAAGAGAAAAAAATAATACTTTAAAAAAGTATATTAATCCTCAAGCTTTTATCAGGGCAACTCAAATTCTCTATAAAATCTCTATATTTCTCATGAAAATATTATTAATAATGAGTCTCTTTTATATGTTCTGTCCCTTGCAAATTCACCTGGTAGCCACCCAAACACTGTTGGTATGACAGATTTCTGAAGAGAGCAATGGAAGAATGATGCCGTAAGGCTGTCCCTGGACACTAACTCCCAAGAGACAACTGTTTCCAGGGATTTATGCCTACAGCTCATTCTAGCAGGCACTGGACAAATGGTAAATACATTTAAGACTAAGGATCTCTCAGTCCTCATTTCTGACTCTCTGAACACCATCTCACTTCTGTAAACAATGAGATTTCTGTTTGACAAATTCACATTTAGCAAAATCGACGCAGTACTTTCTAGTAAGAGAATTCTTTCAAAACAACTCTACCCACAGGAGACAGGTGGTCTCTTCAACCAAGCATGCCAACAGCCCATCTGACACTTTCCACTGTATGTCCACTCCAGTGGTGCCTAGAAAACACATGACAAAAACCCAATTTCTTTGGTCATCCTGAGGCCAGTGATGGGTTTTGTCCCACACCAGGAGAAAATGCAGAAATGGAGCCAAGAAGTCCAACAAATGTCATATTATGTGTCGTGGAGCTTTCAGTCTCTTGGTAAGTTCCAAAGATCTGAAATTTCTTTTTCATTATCCAGCTTCCTCCAGCATTGGTATGATGTAGTTGGTGGCACAGAGCAATTGCTTTACAGAAGCCCCTAGAGACTAACTTTCAATAAATGTTCTTTCCTAAAAAGCATTTTTTGTGTGGATGTTGCTTGTCAGACAAAGGAGATGGAATTTAATGCCCCTATTCACCAACATATTTGTTGCACTAAAACATTTTTCCTTTCTTTACAATAATAAAGTGGTGCTTTGTCCACTAATCAATACATTCAAGATATATTGGGAAAAGCAAAGAAATAATCCACATGATCAAAAGAGGAGATGTTGCCTGTAGCAATGACATGTGGCATTACTGGTTGAAGCCAGGTGTTCATATTTATTGTGGTTCATGTACAAATGAAAATTGAAGAGACAGGAATTGGAGCAAATCAAATATATCTTATGTGGTGTTTCAATAGATTACGTACACAGCATCAGGAGAATAGAATGAGGAAATATTCAAGCACAGATACTTATAAATGGAATATCTTCTCTAAGACAGCATTCCATTCTAAAATTTTTAACATTTCAGAATATTATCTGACATCCTGAAGCTATTCTGGACAGTAGTAACATTACTTCTGTAACTGACAAAGAGCATGTGCTCCACACTACATCTCTGCCGCTGCCAGTCCAAATACATGTTCAGCAACAAAACCAGGGATATAGATAACATTCAGAGCTAGAAATCTGTCTGCCTAGAAAATACCACTTCATCAACTTCACACTCCATGAAAGAATGGAGGTGTTTGCCATGGCTCATTTGCTCCTCGTCCTGCTACTCTGTCTTTTCTCCACTGAAATAAATGCTATTCCACTCTTTCACTGACAAGGTACCTCATGGAAAGGCAAGAGAAATCCTGGCAACAAAGTAGTTTGCCATCAAAAGTGTGGATGGGAAAAATCTAGTACTGAAATAGAAAGGGGAAAAGAAGAAAAAAGTAGGCTGAGTCTTTACCTTCAACATTTACTTCTATCCACATCCAAATGAGTGCATCATCATGCATTAAAAAAATTATGAAAGTAATGCACCAACAAATAACCAGTACCTGCTCCTTTTTTCTCAGAATTTTCTTCCAGCAGCTGAAAAGCTTACTGACTACTCACAGCCAGTTTTCTGGAGCTCCAAAAACATTGTACACATGACAACTGTAGAACCATTCAGCTTGAAGAAGACTTCTAAGGTCATTTGAGTCCAACCAGTAACCAACTCCACCAGTAAACCATGTCCATAAGTGCCACATCTACACAACTTCTGAATACCTCCAGGGTTGATGACTCAACCACTTCCCTGGCCAGACTGTTCCAATGCTTGGCAACCCTGTTGGTGAAAAGAGTTTCAATATTCAATCTCACCCCCCCCCGGCACAACTGGAGGCAGTTTCTTTCTGGCATTAGACAGTTATTACCACAGGGAAGGTGAGGACGAGGAGCTAAAGCCAGATAGATCTCTGCCAGTGGATTAATTTCTCTATTCCCCACCATGCAAAGGGAGAGACCTCCTGTCTTGCCAGTGGGAAAACATTTATTGGCCTAGGGATTCCTGGAAACATCTCGGGGCAGGTGGGAATTGCAAGAAGAAGCATATCTGGTTTGGCTGAAAGATAAATTAGCTTTTCCAGCTGGCACCTGGAGCTGTTAATACCCTGAAAACACCTGGGCATTTATGACAAAAGATCCGATTGGCAGCAGTCACAATGTGTGAGATACCTTGGGTCTGTGTTTGTTTCATAGGCCAAGGGCCAGGTGTCTTCACCAACATCTACTTGTGCTCAAGGACTTCTTTTTCCCTATTCTTGCAACTCCTGGAATGAATGGTACTGCAGACACCTGAGAGATCATGTGAACTCAATTGTGCCTCAGCACAAACCATCAGTTTCATGTCAGAAAGTGATCACAACATGACTGTAAAGGGTTGCCACTAAACAGCAGTCACCTTCAGCTCTTCTTTCATCCCTGTGGCACACCTTATCATTGCTACCCAGAGGACACACATCCTCTACACCTCTTTGGGCCGAGTTCTGCCTCCTCAAACCAGCCATTTCTTATTCTCAGGCACCCTCACCTTTTCATTTCTGGAAAGATGTCCAAGATTACCACAAGCTTACAATTAATTTTATTATCAAGATAATTAAACAATCTTAATAGATATGGCTGTTTCTGTACAAGTTAAAAAATAGGTAAGGAATGGGTGCAAAGTTTCAAGAAGTTAACTCTAACATCTGTTAATCTTTTTTTTACCCCCTGCATTTCAAAAGTGGAGGAATAACTTCTTTTAAGATTAGTTTAGTTTGTTGAATAAGTCTTTCATTAATCAGAGCTTCTTCATTATAAGTTGCTCTCTGATTACTCAGTTTCTGAGCAGGGCAAAATTTATTCAATAATCTTATATTTTGCCCTGATGAAATAATTTGTCTTTATCACTTGCATATTTTAAGTGGAATGTGATAAAGGGTAAAATTACCACAGAACAATCTGTCCTAAGAGGGGGAATTCCTCCCTGGTGACAGGCAGTTAATTGTTAGCCAAAATGCTCTAGTAAGACCATATATGTAAGGGACCATCTTACAGCCACCTGGGTGCAGGAGGAGAGCAGACTATATGTGAATCAGCTACAGCATCAAAAAGTTAAGTTTCAGTAGGAGAAACCTGGTCTACTTACCTCTAGCTGGCTTAACTGTAATTTCGGATATGTTTTTCTATTAATAAATTCTGGTATTCCACATTAGATTATCTCTCATTATTTTAAATTTTAATTAAGACACTGCAATTACATGTTCTTCCTCACCCTTAACCCCTTCTAGAGGTTACAAGTTTACAAGTTCCTAAAGAAATCACAGATTTAAATTAAACATATTGGTACAGTATTAGCTGATAAGAAGTTCTCCTAGAGGCCTCGGACTAAATATATAATTTATTCTTACGTTTTTTTTTCTCTTGACATTTTGATGTTTTACAGTGTAATAGTGATTGAGTTCAATAAGGGTTAGACTTCATTTATGTAAATATTTGGAGAGAGAAAATTGTTAAGATATGTTGATCTATTCCAGTAAATGAAAGCACTGTCCTTTCATTAAAAAGTAGTTCTCTTTAACTAAATGTCAAAGGTGACAAGTGAAGTATTATTAATAAATAAATATTAGAATATTTTTAGATGGGGTTTTGAATTGTTAAAATAATCACACTAAGTGAATTCATTCTGAAAACTTTTAAATGTCTACTTTTTTCTCATACTTTGTCCCATGTCAAGGAAAAGACAGATGTTTACAAGGACTAGTTCAGTAGCTAGCAAGAAACCATTTCTTTCAGGAGGGGAGAGGAAGTGTAGACTAAACATCATATGAATGGACAGTGTAAAGCATTGGAGGTGCAGGACGAGCTCTGCTAATGTTCTGTGGCAAGGCAGAGTCACCGTCAGCCTCTTAAACCCTCAGTTCTATAATTTTTTGTTCTAGAGGAGGCTCTACCATGCCCTGAAGCATTGCAGGCAGATGACTGCTCTCATTCATTGAGAGGGAGGGCTGCAGAGCTGGCATCAGATGCCCAAGAGGTACCGAGGCAAAGCCTGGGGTAATCTCCCTATCCTGTCTCAAGAAGTCCATGATCAACCAGGAAAAATGGGAATATTGCACACTCAGCAGCTGATGGAGATGTCATTACATCTGCTTTGATATCTAAGAGAGAAGCAAACGTCAGATTCCACTGTAAGTAATACTGCAGTGCTCAGTTTGGGAGAGGCTGCCTTCTTCCCTTGGCAAGGCAGGCACTTGTACATCAGGAAGGAGCGGGAGCAGGGCTGTTCCATGAGGGGATAAAACTGGAGCTAAGGACAGCTCCATGCTACCTGAGGGGCCAGGCTGCTGATAGCAACAGGCCCAGGGGAGGCAACATAGTAAATCAGGATGAGGGCCCATCCAGGGATCAAGCAAGAGCAGCAGGAAGAGGTAGGGCCAGATGCAGGCCTGGAAACGCACTGCTTGCAGCATCAGCCTAAGGTCCTTCCAGGAGGCAGAGCAGAGGCAGGACTGCAGATATTGCAGCCTAACACCTGCAGTCCACCTGGGGAAAAATCCACTCATTAGCCAGGGCATGAGGAGACAATACCAAACACACTTCCAGAAACTTCACACAAACCAGGTCTAGAAGGCCAGACGAGCTTAAACAGCATCCTCAACCCTCAAGCAGGCTCCAGATGAGGCTGATTAGGTGTTTTAAAGCCTAGTAGTACCTCAGGACCCTAATGTAGAGCAGCTCTCAAAGCTTTTGTTGGCTCTTCCTTGCTCCCTAAGAGAAGTTAGACAAATAACGAACATAGTTATGATCACTTGTGGCAGGCAAGAGGAGTAGCAGCAGGACTAGACCTTCAATGTCCAACTTGCACAGAAAATACTGAGATATGTCACAAGTTTGGCTGAAGAGTACTCATGACTCCACACAGCTCAGAAGAGATGAAAGTGACCGGAAATTAGATAATGTTGGGTCCTGGATATAGCTGAGATATTTCCAAACTCAGGAAAGTAGTTTCATGTACCAGGGTCCAGGTCAATCTTTCCACCTAGTAAAGAGCTGGTACTAAGAAAAAAAAATGGATTTGAAGATCAAGGAAAAAGTGTGGTCATTGAAGGGAAAGTTAAAGGGATATTGAACAATAGATCTTGGAAGAATTAGTTTATTTTCCTTTCTTTCCTAATCTTCAGTTGACATCATTGCATTCTGAAAACAAATTACTTCCCTTTTTAGAAGAAAGAAACTAAATGTGATATAAAACTTATTAAATTTAAATAACGCATATCAGGAAATGGAGAGGTTACTTATCTCATAGCAGTATTAGCCTGGGCTCAATCTGAACAAAAGCTTCATTTATCAATATCTGATCTGAATACCATCTTTGTCCAAAATTGGGTCTCATCCCAAAATATGGGATCATTTGCATTGGCAGATCCCTCATTTATGTCAAATCTCACTTGGCTCATGTATTTCATCTCCCCATCTCATCCCAAAACACAAAACATGTGACAAAACCAGGTTATCTAGAGTAGATTGCATGCATGGGAAGTTTGTCTAGTTCTGTTTCTCGTCTTTTGTGACCCCACTCCTGCAAAACCTTCATAAGGGAAGGAATCTTACAAATCTGTGAATTTTAGACATTAATTCTTTCTCTAAGTAGGTGTGTAAGATAAGAAAACTTCTGAGGAAAAGGGAAAAAGGAAATCAATTCAAAGCATGGCAGCTCACCTACTCAGCAACTTAATAAGCAACTTAAGCCTTTGTTGTTCCCTATGCACTGACTCCTCACAAATATGGAGCCAAATTAGATGTTTATATCCTTTCCCTTGAGGTTTCCTCAAAATTGCCTCAAGTTAGTGGGGGACTGTGCCTACAGCTCCCTGAATTTAGAAGCCTTCCACCAAAACTGGTATTTCCCTTGGTCAATGGAGTTGCCTACCCAGAGAATGTGCTGTGCTGATAAGGACATGGCCCTTTCTCAGCTGATAATCCATGGTGGATTATCAGGAGCCTGCAGGATTCATTCCTACATATCACAGCCAGTTGCAGCCATATTTGTGTTTCTTGGACATAGAAACTGGTTACCACAATGGAAATGGGGAAAGGAAGGTGTTATCATTACAGAAATACCAGCTAAGAAGTTTTTCAGAGAAGTGACTGGATTGAGCAGCCAGCCCTGGTGTGAACTCTTTTGTCCAGCAGGAACTAGCAAAGAACTTGGCTCCAGTAGGATTCAGGAGCCTTTCTGGCAACCTATGTGATGTACAGAACTGCTTAACAAAAACATCCCCAGTCCACATGAACCAGCCACCATGTAGCACGGAGAGTACAGTTCCAGTTTCTGATCTATTAAATTTGAGTGAAAAATTAAAACAAGACAGCACCAATTATTGGAGCTGCTGTTCTGGTTATCATGAGGACTACAGCTAGGTCTCAGCTGCAGCAAAATTACACATTATATTTTTGAGGGGTGAAGCATGCATACGTCCATGTGTAAGTGTTGTTATTTCTACTCAAAGGAAAGAGAATCTTTACATGTAATTAAATTGACATTACCAGCAACTGAGTGGCAAAAGCCATACCCTATTCTTTTTCCAGTTGTCTTTCCCCATAATAGCTGCTGCTGATAAACTCAGCAGCAGAAGTTGATGGAAACATCAACAGTACCAAATAGCTGGAATAACAGTGTGATCATTAGATGCAACTAATCTTGTTCTAATATTAATAAATTGATTACTTCCAGTATGTAATGTATACCTCCAGAAAGTGATCCTCATGTAAACACAACAGCAAAAGGGATTCCTTCCTGTATGCATGAAAATTACCCAGATACAGGCAGATGATTCTGTTTCAGATTGTGTCTCACTAATGTGCAGCTGCTAAACATGCATACATAAACATGCCAAATAAAAGATTAATAG
The DNA here is from genome assembly GCA_013398275.1 of Promerops cafer. Taxonomy (NCBI): domain Eukaryota; kingdom Metazoa; phylum Chordata; class Aves; order Passeriformes; family Nectariniidae; genus Promerops; species Promerops cafer. Next base: position 3,275,709 of record VZSE01007196.1, on the reverse strand, counting down.
AGGAGGAAAAAAATGCATGTAGCAACATTCATTTTTCAAAACAGAAGATACTTTTCTCCTGGATATGTGGTATCAATCTGGAAATGTACATAAACCCTGAAACTGCATTTTTTTTTTCTCCACATCCAGTTCATTCCCGACAGAGCAAAGGAAGAATATACCTAGCTCTTACCACTTTCAATTTAGTTCAAGGGTGGTAAGTCAAAGTTAGAAAACGTGAGGGAACTGCTATTTTCCCAATGACAGAACTGCTGTTCAAATAGGTGATGAACTGTAACCTTAAACTGTGCAAGACCTTTATGTCACTGCTATTGCATGATCCTGTCTATATTCCAAGATATTTGCTCTGAAGAAACATCAAGTCTTAAATCTTTTTGGAAAACTGACAAAGCACAATTTTGCTGTATTGTAAAGCTGATCTATAAATAGAATTTGCCAAAAATATGCCTCTCCTCTAATATTAAAAAGTCTACAGAAATAAATTGCCTGAGAAAGAGGATATTAATAAATATCAGAGACTTTAAATAAGCAGAACAGAAAAATTTTATTACTTCAAATTTCTTACGACTCAGAGAACTTGGTTTTTTTCTTCATACTTTCTAAATATCTTTTTAAACTAGCAGAGTTGATATCCATTTTATCCGTTTAATCATTGACTTGTTGCTTAACTTTTTACCTAGGCCTTTTAAAGTCAACAGATAATTATATGAAATAAACAAAACCTTTGTCACTTATTCCTACACCAAGTTTTATGTAACTCTCCTTAATATGAGTTGCAATAGAAACCTTTGAACAGCATGCCAGTAAAATGGACTGTATTGCAAAGAAGCTGATAAAATCTTGTTTGGAATACCGTCAATTTATTCCAGGAATTAACTATAATTAACCATATACTTTAGGCTTCTTGAATGTTATAAATCCCTGTTCTGTTAATATACTGTTCCTTGCTTCTTCAGGTGGAAAATCTTGACCCATAATTGCCTGGATACAGTTTTTTGAGATTGCCAGTAGAAGTGGGCAGACACATGATTTCTCTAATCGGAATGTCAGCCAGCAGGTGCTAAACTGAAATGAGACCTTGACTGCCTTTACATCTGACCTTGGATTATTTCAAGGCAAAAATTGAGGTATGGAAAAGCACTCTTTTCTGCTGCCTATGCTTGATCTCTCCACTTTAACAATTTGACAGTATTTTAGCAATCTACTTCCCAGTTCAGAGTTTTAGAAATTAATTTAAAAATTGGTGTGTCTCTATTATTTGCCTTTAGATGGTGGACCATAACTCTGCATGTTCAGCATGTTGAAGACTTGTTTAGAAGAATATCATGGGATATGGCCCTGGAGAGAAGAGTGGTCCAGAAGAGCTGGTTATCATCCAAAAATCACCTCCTCCAAGTTAAAGAGCAGTCCATCTTTTAACACATGAATCAAGCAAAGTCATCAGGTGGCCCACATGGATGAACAAGGAGTTTGTAACTAAAATTAAACATAGAAAAGCAGCGTAGAAGTGGTAGAAGCAGTGTTACATGATCCAGGAGGAATACAGAGCATGCAATGCATGCAGAGATAGTGTTATCAAAGTTAAAGCCCACCCCATTGCATATGGCAAGAGATGTGCAAAGCAACAAGAAAGACTTTTGCAGGTGTATAAGAAGCAGAAGGAAAATTAGAGAAAATTTGGGTTTGCTGCTGGATGGGACAGGGGACTAGCTGACAACCAGAGAGAAAACCAAGGTATTCAATGCTGCCTTTGCTTCAGTCTTAACTGATAAGAGCAGCCCCCAGGAATTCCAGGTACCTGAAACCTGTATAAAAGTCAAAGAAAAACTTGCCCTCCCTGGAGCAGAATCAGTTTAAGGAGCATCTGCACAGACTGGACATGCATAGGTCTATGGGTACATTCTGATGGAATGTACTAAGAGTGTTGAGGGAGCTGCTGGTGCCACTGTAAGGCCGCTGCCACTTTCAATTGCCTTTGAAGGGCTGTAACTGGGAGAGATTCCTGATGACTGGGAACAAATCAAACATCACTTTGGTCTTTAAGAAGGAGGGAAGGAACCCAATAGCCTTCTATGACAAGAAGACAGGCTCAGTGAACAAGGGCAGAGCTTAACAAGGCTTTCAGCACTGTCTTCATTGACAAAATCATAAAGCACATGATAAGTACACAGTGAGTTTGATCTGAAACTGGCTAAACTGTTTGTCTCAAAGGTTTGGGATCAGCAGCTGGAAGCCCAGCTAGAGGCAGTGATTTGTGGTATATCCCAGGACTGAATACTAAGACCAGTATACAGTCATTAATAGCTTGTATGATGGGACAGAGCACACCCTCAACAGCTTTGCAGAGGATGCAGAAAATGGCAGGAGCAGTTGGTGTAATAGCTCCTCTTGCTGCCACTCAGAGGTTGTAGAAATGGCCTGACAGGTATCCTACAAACTTCAACAAAGGGAATTTCAAGTACTGCAGCTGGGGAGGAATAGCCCTGTGGAGTAGCTAAATTGACCTGGGCATCTTTCACTAAGACACTAGCTACAGAAACCTATCCTCCAAAGAAAATATAGCATCACTAAATAAATTAAAATGTTAAGCCACAATTTGGGGAGAATACCAGGTGTGGAAACTCAAGCTCTACACAAGTTCGGTGGACTTCAGTCGCTCATTCTTAGATATTTCATAGTTTCTTGGGGGAAGCACTAACGAAAATATTACCAAAGGAAATGCTTTGCTTCCTAGTAGAGTTTGTACCAGGCATGTCTGATGAGGAAATCTGCATGTGTGGTGTGTTGGGCTGGAAGTCTTGCTGACTTTCAGCTCTTGCAGTAATTTGATGGCTTAAGAAAACATTTTTTGATTTTTTTTTTCAAACTAATGTGTGTCTGTCTCCTCTGAAACCAATTCCAGCCATTGACACCAACAGAGAACAACCTGTTAGCAAACTCCTACATGCTTTTTTGAAGAGGCACATCTTTTTGAGTTATTTTTGCCAATAACTGGCATGAATCAGCACCACATCTTCTCTCAAAGACATAAATTTGCCCAAGAATCATAGAATCATAGAACAGTTTGGGTTGGAATGGACCTTTAAAAGGTAATCTACTCCACCCCCACTGCTATGAGCAGGAACCTACTCAACTAGACCATCCACCCTGACCTTGAATGTTTCCCAGGCTGGGGCACCTACCACCACTCTGGGGAAAAAGGAGGGGGCAAGAGGGGTGCATGGACCAAAGGTACAGCTCAAGGGCAGTGAAGGAGGGTTGGACTGGGAGCACTGATGCACAATGAGCTCCAGGCTTGGGATACACCTTGGGAGAGAGAAAGGAATTAGCTGAGGGGCTACTCCTTGTCTCAGGTAAATACAACAGCAGAAGATGCCAGCTGACAAGGGGCATTTTAAGCTGCTCACAATTTGCCACTAAATTGGAATTGAGGTTGTTCCTTGGGAATAGTAAAACTGTGGATGAGGAGCGCAGAAGAATTATTGGAAACACCAGATGTTTCTCATGGTCTGACAGTTCCTGTGCCCAGGCAGCCAACAAGGGTAGGAGACAGAGATCCTGACTGCAGTTCCCCTCCCAGCTTTGTCAGCAACTTTGCCCTTCAGCCCCCTACAAGCGTGACAGTTTGCTGTGTGCTCTGGCAGAGCAGAGGGAGCAGGACAGGCCAGCATGGCCTTGACCTTTGGCCAGCCAGGGTAACATTTCAGCCGCCCACCAAGGACTGACAGTTCCAGCCTCTGCTGCCAGGAACCTTGGCACAAAATTTGCCTCTTCCTAGCAAAAATTAAAATTAAAATAAAATAAAATAAAATAAAATAAAGAATATGCTAAAATGTAAACCCTTGCTAATTTTGACTTTGGGTTGCCCTGGTGTCTTGTGTACCATTCCATCCATTAGCATGGGTCAAGGGAAGTCACTCATGAAAACAAGAAAATACAAGGTAAAGACAGGGGTCTGGTGTGACTGCAGCATTTTTCTTCACTCCATCCAAGCATTGTAACAGGTAAACCTGAGGCCAGTATGGGCACTGGGAAATGGGAAGCAAGCAGTGCAGGACAGAGGTAATTCCATTTCACTCCCTTGCTGAGGGAAAACCTACCTGCTGGGGTTACTCCCAGTTGCCCGTGTCTGCCCCACACAGCAGCATTATTCCACAGAAGTAACATTTCATCCATTCACACTGATTGTCCTTCACTTGTTTGTCCTTAATGTTAATCTCTTTCACATCTAAATTCAAGTTTCATGTTAGTGCTATAATTTCCAGTTGCCCAACATAAATCAGCAAGGGTCTATAAGCCACTTCCACCCCCCTGCAAATTTGTACCAGTACAAACTACACAGCTAATCATAGCCAAGAAATAAATGGGGTCTCTCAGGACCTGCACACGTTTTTCTTTTGATTACACACCAGAGAAGGAGCAGGGAATGAGCAGATGGGATCAAAGTCCCCTCCCTAGAAGAAGAGAAAGTCCCATTTTCCTTATCTTAAGCACTGTATCAGCAAGTTTCTCCCATTAACTCCCCTGCTGTTCATTACAGTTATTCCCCGCCAAGAGAAAGCACCTGGCATGTTGCTTCTGGTGGTGACTGCCAGCTTCAGAAAGAAGAGGTATCTTTACTGGGGGCACTCGAATATTTCCTGGTTTACAAACTTTGTTGTCTTCTTGGTTGGTGCTTCAAAGATTTGTCAGACACTTCTGGGCAACCAAAACTCTGAGCCAATGGAGATGTATTTTTCATGAGTTCCAGTGTTTTCCTGACACATATTTAACAAAACAGCCATGACCTGCTCAGAGGGGTTCTGAATTTGCCATGCAGACAGAACTAAGTCTAAAACAGGGAGTGAAATTGTTGTCAAAATTTTGTACAGCAAGTGTCTGAGCACTGACTTTATTGAGCAGATAAATATGGTTATACATAAACAAATATAGCCTGTTAGCTACCACAGATATCCAATACAGTAATTAAATTGAGGGGCAGTACACGACAACGTGGGATGGGGACAAGAAAAAAAAATGGGTCAAGTTTTTCTTGTGAACAAGGCTTAAAATACCCAAATATTATGTGGAAAAAATATGTTGGCTCTTATTATGCTATAGATAGTTCAGCATGAAGAAGTACAATCTTACTACATTTCTTACATAAATTTCCTTCTTTACTTAAGTAATTTTGCATGCAGAAGAGCTGTAAAAATGATAAGCAGTATAAACACAAAACCAAAAAATTTGAGGTTAAAAAGGGACAATTTTTTCTGTCATAGCTAAACACTGTTATCAAATGGAAGTTAAGAAATAACTGATACCAGTATGTAAGTAGTTGAAAGTATTTTTACTAGGAAGCCTGTTTTCTGCATGGATATATAGAGCTGCAATAGTATTAGTAGTGTTACCTTTCCAGCAGTATTATCTAATCCAACATAAGCATTTGAAGACATAAGAATGAGGAGTTTTTAATCTCTCCATTTATTCCTGATTTCATGAGACTTAAGATTTGACATGAGACGTGAGGGAATTCCCTGGACCCTAGGATGATGCAGAATATTAGATCTTGGCACGTCCTGTAGGTTTTTAACTCAAAAATCTAGAGAACTCCAAGTTCTGTTTCCAGGATTTGAAAACTGATTTCTTATCCATCCTCAGCCTTCTGTCTGCATGGTCTTGTGTCTGGAATTTGCTTTCTCTTTTTTCTCTATTCCCTTTTCTACTCTTTAAATCCCAAGAAATACTTCTCTCTCTTAAAACTTGAATAATTAAATAGCAGTCTAAAATTAAGATCTTCAATGGAAAATAAAGAGAAAAATAAGATAGCAAATCTGGTGTTTTACAAAATTTTCCTTAAAATAATGACTAAACTTACAGATCTCTGTAACTGTCAAAACAAGTTGGAAACATACATGTGAAGTCTTAACACATTTTGCTTGACCTTGAGTTAATTTTTACCTTCCTGCTTTCAGTTAATTATGCTGCAAACGAGACTCCTCCTGGCTCTTTGTTAACATCTGGATGCCCTTGTTATTTATTTCACCCCATAGTCTGTACATTCTTTTGGACTAAGTGATTATTTCCCTGGAGAAGTTCCCACTCAGGTGAATTTTTAATAATTTCTGTTATTAATTTGTCCTTTCTCACTACAAGGAGCATTTTGTTTAACTCTTCCAAAAATATAAGACAAGTATTAATTATCATTAAATGTCTACTAGTAGTGCCTAAAAAATATAAGCTGTCAAAGAAAGCTACAGCTTTCTTTGTTAAGAAAGATCAGTAGATAACAACACTGAACAACATATTTCTGGGACTTACTGTACTGCTTTTTTTCTCCTCAGACTTGAATTAATTCCTGTGGACTATCCTACTATTTCGACTTATGGAGAGCTGAATCTTCCTCTGGCTTACTTAAAATCTATATTCCAGTGTAAAGTAAATTTTGCTTCTTTCTGCAAACAGAAAGCCATTTCCAAACCAAACTCTGACTTGTGTGAACATTGTCATATTTGAAAATATGCAAAAGTTATTTTGGACATGAGGACAGAAAAATATTCAAACAATATGATAAATGAAGTGTAATCAAGCTACTGTTTCTCCACAGAAAATATCATTTGAATTACTCACTTCCACTACCATTCGACACATGACTTTTTAGAAGTCTGAGTGGGATATGCCAGTTTCCCTGATTGTTTAAATGTTCCAAGTTCTGACATATTTTAAGAAGTCATTTTGTAGGAAAAAAAACATCCTCTGTATTTCCTTAGACTTCACAAGAAAATTCTATTGGAGCATGCTGCAGATAGAAACATCCAGCAAAACTGGAGCTACAAAGTCAGTTTGTTCTCAATAGGTTGTCTTTATTCTTTGTCATACAGGACATTGTGGAAGCCACTGTGTAAATCAAAAAGTTGCTTAAGTACAGAGATTTCCAGGAAAAAACCCTAGTTTCCAACCAGTGCTGATGTTTACACTTCATGCAATGCACCTGAAATATTTAAACAAATGAAAAGGAAATGGAGAAAGCCCAAACGTCTCACTGTGAGTGCCTGGAAGAGCACTGTGGCATGTATGCAACTTCAACTAGTAAGAGTTGATATATTGGGTTAGCAGACAGGTAAATTTAGACAAAAAATAAAGGGGCTTTTATATGCAAAAGCTTATCCAGATATTTTTAAGCCATTTCTTTTCATGTATTAAATAATGCTCAAATATTCACTGAAGTCAAACTTCCACTGAACTAAATCAGTGCAGTCTGTTTGTGGATACAAAATGATCCTGCTAAACTGAGCTATGGCTTGTCACTTGTGACAGCTGTGGTGCATCTGCAACAGGAAAAAATAGCAGCTACACTCACCAGAGAGGCAGCTGAGCTCTCATGGGCCAGCTGGCCATTTCCCAGACTGTTGAGATGTTTGTAGTTCTCAATGTTCACTCCCTTTGTATTCCTCTTAATGACAGGAAAGTTACACTTCATCATTACTGGAAAAACGATGCTGCTTCTAAGCAAATGTTACTGTTTCTAGAATAATACATTGTCTGGTCTTCTCTTTTCTCCATCAGATTACACTTAACAGCTTCTTATACTGAATTCTTTCATAATATGGTTTTCCCTATTAGACTTCCTGCAGCAACTATATGAATGTTACATTATTGGAGAGGGAGGAAGAAGCTGTTTGCTTTGCATATATGCAAAGCGGTGGACCTCTTTCTTTTGTAAATTGTGGTTGATGTTGCAAAATAGTTTGACAGTGGCTGGTCCTGCTATTGTGATATACTCATGAGAGTATTTGACACAAGTTCCTGCCAATTAAATCCCCAAAAGCTGACTATTACCTGAAAGAAATAAGATATTTTCTTATATCTGTTCTAAATATCAGTACTGAAATAAGGAACTCTAGTCTAAAATGAATTTTTGAATTTTAAAAAAATATTATTTTCTGACTTAACAGCATGAAGTGACAAGTTTTTTTTTGGAGTGGCTTATTAATAAACTGATTTTTCTTAAAGCAGGATTGAGCTGTACCATAAAACTACCCCTTTCATTAAATTATTTGCTCATATCAATTGAAGTCTTCACTGTAGTCAAATTAGGCATGTATCCATTCAACTCACTTTCCTTCTTACTCATATACAGTTGTAGATTGGATTTTGCTGAGTAGAAGAGACACAAGAGACATGAACAGCAAATTAGTTGACTTCCCAATATACCTGTTTGTAGGGAAGAGAAATCATCCATGGATTCAAATGAATGTACAAGTGTAATTGCACTCATGCTATTCAATTGCACTTCAATAAAATAGCAAAATACATCTGAGAAATGTTCAAATCTTGTGTGCATCACAGTGGCTGCATGTTATACAGGAGAACAATTAATACTGAAACATCACAAAGCACGGCGTAGGCTAGACAAGACAGCTTTCACTTGAATTTAATGAGGCAGTAGTCATAATGAGAGACAAACTAAACCACAGCTTACTGAAATTATCCATTCTGAAAAGAGTATTAATGCCACAATGAGTCTCTGAGTTGCAGCTAACTGACATGATACAGCATGCTCCATTGTTTGATTCTAAAAATGGTAGAAAAAGGCTAAAGCCACTTTATACTGTCAAATATATACCAACGGCAGAGGATAATTACTTTTATACATAGGTACCTTGTTAACTCTCAAATGGTACAGTGCTTCATTCATAGCAAGAACAAGACTGAGGCATTGGAATGTTACAGATCCAGAACTAAATACTTTACTCCTGTAAGTAAGCTCGTTCACCTAAATGAGGACTGTTGGTGTTGAAAGCAGGAACTCTATCAGTATAATACTAGAAAAATATATTCAAATTACTTCACAATAATGAATTGAGTGAGAATCCTAATCAAAACAGGGCTAAGATTTCCTTTCATAAGGATTATTAATATTGCATCACTAACGATGATTTTGTATTCAAAATTATTTCATGCCAGCACAAAATCTTTGGAGGGGGAGAAATTTTACAAGTATCCATTTTATGGTCTTATCCATGCTCTGTGAGGTGTGCATATAAAGATATCTGCCAATCAGTTTGTAGGAACTGTTGAAGCAATCCTATGCCACCTCTGCCACATGTTCCTCTTCCCCTTGCTGAGTGACTATTAGTAATTAATTACAGCCTACTGTCATAAATCTGCTTTTCCCTCTGCTCTGATCTTTTGGCATGAGCTTGTGGTTTGACATGGATTAAGCAGTTCAAATGCCACTCTACAGGAATCCTAAAAAGGCAAAGCAGGGCTGCTCACTACAGACTGTGACACCACTGGAGACCCAGGGATTACACAGATCACTGCGGATCCACCATCTGGTATCACTTGTCCTTTTCCCGTTCAGATGATGAGGGAACTCCTTGCTCCTATAGCTTGCACCAAGCAGGAGCCCTGCCAGGGCTGGTCATCTAAGTGCCACAGAAGCTCTCCCAAGGTCATACAATGGTTGGGAGAGGATTTAGGATCACTTATCCCAGTCCTACTGTCATTAGCCTTCTTACACACCATCAGGAGGGAACTACCACCCCTCAAATCTAGCCATGTGGCCAGATGTTACATAATTGAATAAGACAATAAATGTGAATACCTGATGATATGGGGCAGTTAGGCAGAAGTCATGGGAGTAGCTGCTATACAAATCTTACAGTTTCAAGTATTAAGATAAATCTTGAAAATTTCCGTTTTCATAATGGTAAGAAGTCTGTTCCTCCATGTCTTGAGTTACTTGCTTTTGCTTCCTCCATTCCCTTCGCTGTACCTCACTATTTTGACTGGTAGCACCATACGTTTTCTTTGGACTTACAAAAGTTTCATTGTTCATCTCTGTTTCTTCAGCCAGTTCATCCTGATCAATTATGCCACATTTGTCTTCACTGAGGTTTTCAGGATCAGCCCACTCCTGCTTCTCCCCGGAAGCAAAGATAGCGTAGAATATCACGCCGCTGTAATGCACCAGGGCTGCGATCAGAAAGACGTTCTGCCATTCTTCACGGGTCTGAAAGAATGGTGCAGGTCTCATTAAGCTTCCAGTAATAAGAAATATTGCTCTCCGAATTACACCATGAATTAGCACATATTGAGGAATGACTGTGATCACTGTTTGATTCCTGATGCTGAAGATAGAACAACTTATGAGAACCATTGCAAAGATTTATTTTTTATATAACTACAACAAATATATTAAAACTTAGGTTTCTTTGTTGGTGGTGGTTTTTTTTCTCACAGTAAAGTTTCTCTCTTGCATGTAAAATATTTGTGGAGTTGGAAATGCAGCGATTTCTCTACCAACTACATAAATATTATTGTAGATCAATGTCTGCTTAGAAGCTCTATCATGGGGGTATGGATGCATTGCAGAGGAGTTTTCCAAGTCCTATATGCATTGCACAGTTGTATGGAGATATTGCAGAGACTCAGGCTCAGGTGTTATTAAATAATATCTGCCTACACAGATAATTAGTTATAATAGCTGAGAATTAGGCCAAGTATTAATAAAGTGCATGTCTATGACAAACAAGAAGCAACTTCAGAGACCAATGATGGAATCACATCCCTGGGAATCTTTTAAACGTCTTAAATTTGTTGCATTACCTAACCCTTTTCCTAGAAAACATGGGGAAATGTTACCTTATGTTTTGTCATTGCACCAACAATGAGTGGGCACACCATTCCCGAGAGCGTCCCCACGCCGTTGGAGATCCCCATCAGAATGCTGGCATAACGAGGGGCTATGTCCAAGTGATTCACATTGAAGCCTACAAAAAATGAGAGAAACAGCCAGCTGTACAGCATTGCACTACCAGGCCAACAGGGCTTTCTTCAGCCATTCTGGCTGAAAAAGACTGAAAAGGGCAGCAACCTCCCTACTACGCCTCTGAAGATTATGTTGTATAGAGAAAAAAGTTTAGTTTGTCCCTGTTTAAAGTGTCTGTACTTTCCATTTTCTCATACTGAAACAGTGAACTTGGCAAATATTTTTAATTAAGGAATCAATGCCTCAAATTAGTAAAATGTCTTCTATCTTTTTATTTATGTAGTAGTGTTTTTCAATTAATTTCTTTCAGTGTTTTAAGTAGCAGTTTAACAACATGATAAAAAATAGAATATAAACAGTAGTATTTGTATAAACAAATAATTATCCTTACTGTAGTGTGTCTTCTGAGCACATATTTTATTAAGAAATAAAAACAAATACTAAATATCAGCTCAGATAATTATCATTCCTTAGGTAATGAAAATTAGTCATATTAACTACGGTTGATCACAAGAAGTGGCAATGACTTCCAAGTGCATGGTAATAAATAAGGTAAGAAGTAGACTATGGGGAAAATCCTGCAATAAAAGCTGATTGATAGAAATGGCCAGCTATGCAAGGACCTCATAACTGAGCAGCAAAACTACTTCCCATCTGCACAATCCTGAAATAACTGAAGGCCAGTAGTTATTTGCTAGTCAATTTTCTTCAATAGATCCATGTTCTTGCCAGTCTTCTTGGAAGATCTTCAATCTTCATAACAAAATCTTTAATCTTCATAGCGAAAGGGTTTTTTTTCAGTGATACTGGTGCTGATGGTGCCACAAAACAGTTTCACTCACGTTTTGAGACTACAAAACATGAGTGAAACTCATGAAAATGTTAGAAACAACTTCTTGAGAAGGGCTGGTTGTAGGATGCAACAGAGGGAGGGCTGACATAGAAAGCAGAAACTTTGTGCTAGTGTTGGGGACAGGATTGCAACTGATAGGCCTTGTGCAACTATTCACTGCAGAGTAATTCTCTCTCTCCCCCTGTCTCTCTCTCTTTCCTTTTAGGCATACAGTTAAATAGGATGAAAAGGTGACTGACAGTGTAAAAGTATATTAGCAAATAACAGCTGAAAGCTGATGTAAACTGGAATCAATAAAGAGCAGGTTCTTTTCAAAGCTTCATGTCCTGTGTGCAATATGTTTCATAGATACTGAAGTAAATCAGTTCTGATATAGGAAGAAATAACAAACACCCTATAAGTTGCCATATTAAGAGCAAACAAAATAATAGAAATTATGACAGTAAGAACAGTGAGGATAACATCACTTTTATCATGAGTAGTAAAAGCAAGAATAAGATTAATTCTTACCTGAAATTGCAAAGCCACTGAAGCCTACTGCTAACACCAGAAATGAAATAGCCACACCTTTTGTATGAGAATAACCAACCACCAAAAGCAGGGTTGCTTCCATCCCAAAGCCTTCAAATGAAACACAAATGAGAATTAATTACATTTAAATGTCTACTTGCCATGAAAATACTAATGAGCGCTATCCAGAATAGCAGCTTAAAATGAGAGAAAATTCTTTGGTATCTTTTAGCTATTCTTGAACACACTTGGGAGCTTTGTGCATTTGCAGAAATATTTGTATATTTATTGTTTGAGAAGATATTCTTTTTTTCTCCTCATTAAGTGCTGTATACATGACCCAAACAGATGATGAATTTAATTCACTGTATTCACTGAGTAATACAGGAAGACAATTGAGAGAGTATATGCAAAGGGCAGAAAAATTCACAAACCCACAAACATTAGAATGAAAGAAGAAAAACACTTGCCTTTAATTTCTCATGGTTGTAGTGATACAAGTTGTTCTTGGTAAATGGAACAAAATAGTGTTTTACATACAACTGTAAACCAACTACATACAACTACCTACTACATACAACTACATACAACTACAACATACATACAACTACATACAACTACATACCTACTACATACAACTACCAACACAACAGGACATCCCTGAGCATCACAGGGAACTTCCAGTCTCTGCCATTACTGGAAATCAATATTTTCTAATATATAGCATTACAATCCTTTTATTTTGTTTTGTTTTAATTATACTATTAGTATGCCTTGAAAATATGATGAATTTGATCATCCTTTCTGAAGATGCATGGCCAAGTTATGTGGTATTACTGGCTGCAGGCATCTCTATTTCTAGGAGCACATGCCTTGCCATAAATAATGCAAGCCAGCAAGTGGCAGTGGGAACTAACTACTCCACAGGCCGTTTGGCTTGAAATCTTTTCTCTAATTCAATATCAACCCTACATGTCACTGATTTTTCAGTTCAGTGACTGAATTGGAAACAAATTATTTTGTGCTGAGTTAAAATTGTCCTGTCCATCCTTCATTTTTTACCCCAGCCCTAAACCTTTCAGCCTAAACTTGTTAGTGGGTTCTGCTGGAAGTAGCAAATGGGAACATGGCCAGTTACTTCAAGAATGTATGCACTGGGAAAGGGTCTCTCCAGCACCACGGTACAGGGTTAACTTTGTCTGTATGAGTTTGCAGGATGAGGCCTATTTGATCATGCTATGCTATTGCCCATTCAATTATTAACCAAGCTTCTTGTCTCCTCCCTTTTTTAAAGCATGCTCATATGAGTAAGGATTTATGTCATGAGGCATCAGCTCTCCACTTAATGCTTCAGATTAACCAGCTATTCAGATAAATGCAATCTTGAGTAAATTGTCTCTTGTTACAATGAACCATAGGCAAAACTATGATACTTGCATTAACTGCAGCACACAATTAAAATGTCATATTTTCAGAAACAAGTAGTACCTCCACAGTTCATGACCTTCCTTACAGTGGTAGTGGTTAAGATCTTCCTACTCCGTAAGAAGTCAGCTAGTTGCCCTCCAATGGGCACAATGATTGTCATGACCATGTGAGGAACTGCCGACAAAAGGCCAACCTGCAATTAGACAAATGAGTGTTTAACTGTCATTTCTCCTTCAAGATTTAGGGGCAAGAGAACAGGAACCATAACAGGAACCATGTTTCTTCACCTCTTTTCTCCTAAATCGCTTTTTCTGATTACAGAAGATGCTCAAAACTGGGTGAGGGAAGAAACACCTCCTTGTGGCCCAGGAGAAGAAACCAGAGCATAGGTGAGAATCTCACCTTAGAAATGCCATGCAATATCCCTAGTACTCATGGTTACTCTAAAGAGTTGCACGGAAGACTGTTTATGTTAAATTATATCATAGACATTACAAAGCCTTGTCGTATGTGTCCTGATGCTGGGGTACTCTGTCTTGGTTTTCAACTGCGTTTATATATTTTTGTTATTCATATTCCCAAGGACCTCCTTCCTGAATAACAAATCAATCCCTGTTACCTGCCTCTGTGTAAAGGAAGGAAGCACCTGCACATTCCGTCAGGACTGAAGACCATACAGCATAAAACCTGACATGATGATATAATTTTACAAATTATAAAAAAATCATATATGGAAAAACATTGATTTATTTTTATTCTTGTGGGATTTCAGCCTACAAACTGATGTTCATCTTCTTTTCATTTTCCCAGAATCCCAGAATGGTTGAGGTTGGAAGTAGCCTCCTTCTGCTCAAGCTGGATTGCCTAGAGAATGTTGCCCAGAAATGTGTCCAGACAGCTTCTGAGTATCTCCAAGGATGGAAATTCCACAACCATTCTGGGGAACCTGTTGCAGTATACAGTCATCATAGTAAAAAAGTGTTTCCTCATGTTCAGAAGGAACCTCCCATGTTTCAGTTTGTGCCCAGAGCACTACTGGAAAGAGCCTATTTTCATCTTTTTTACACTCTCCCTTCAGATATTTGTACATAGGGATGAGAACCCTGCTGGGCCTTCTCTTCTCCAGGCTAAACAGTGCCAGCTCTCTCAGCCTTTCCTCATAGGAGAAATATTTCCGTTCCTTCATGGCGCTTCATTGGACTCTCTCCAGTATGTCCATGTCTCTCCTGTACTGTGGAGCTCAGAACTGGACACAGTACTTCAGGTGTGCCCTCACCAGTGCTGTGTAGATGGGAAAGATGACCTCCTTTTACCTGGTGGCCTTTGCACGATGCAGCGCGGGACGTCATTAGTCTTTACTGCAAGGACACACTGCTGGCTCACGTTCAGCCTGGTGTTCAGCAGGACCCCCAGGTCCTTTTCTGCTAAGCTGCTTTCCAGCTGGGCAGATCCCAACAGGTACTGGTGCATGGGCTTGTTGCTCCCCAGGTGCAGGACTTCACACTTTCCCTTATTGGGCTCCATGAGGCTCCTGTCAGCCCGCTTCACCAGCCTGCCAGGGTTCCTCTGTACAGCAGCACAACCCTGCAGTGTAGCAGCCACTGCTCCTAGTTTTGTGTCATCTGCAAACCTGCTGAGAGTACACTGCTGCATCATCCATTAACGAAGATGTCACATAGGCTCAGACTCAGTATGACCCTTGAGGCAGAGTTTTAGTGATCAGCCTGTCATCTTCTAGAAGCTTTTCTTTGAAGCAGTAATTTAGTGAGAAGTTTGAGTTTACCTTCTGGGCTGTGCGACCTCGTTACACTGACAGTCAGTTTTACACTGGTTTTAAATTAGTGAGGTTCACAGAGATGCAACTCTAGCATTAATGAAAAGCACCTTGGAATAAACAGATGTAATTTTTCTTAATATCCCTCTTCTTCATGTCCATGCTGTACTTGGCCATTTAGACTGCCATTGCTACCATGCCACAACTACCTCTTCTCTTGCAGAACCTGGTCACACAGTGCTCCCAGAATAGATAAATAATGATGTTCTTTCTTATCACCCTTAGACTTGCTTGAAAATAATTACCACATAGCAAGTATGTATGCTAAATGAAGGGGGTTTTAAAACTTTTCCAAGACAATTATTCTGTATTCCTCATTCATGCTCTGAAGAGAAAGTGTAACAATTCTGATTTTAATGAAATAGTGGTGGCACGGAATATAAATCTATAAAGAATTTGATCTTCATTGCTAATGAAAGGTCACAAAAATCAAGAAGAGGACAAAAATTACCTGGTTAAATGCTAAACAGTCAACACTAAACAAAATGGGCATTTCTGTTTACTTACTTAGTGGTTTTTCATTATATGTGGGGGCTTTTAATCAACTATTTCCCAAAAAAACTTCTCCATTCTTTCCTTTTTCTAATAATTTGATGCTCACATATTTTTATTTCTACCAGGTCAGCAGAAGTATGTCATCCCAAATACTGGGAATAATCTACTGTAATGATTCCAGGCCTATCTGGTTCTCCTCAACAACTAAACCACAGCACTAAGTGCCATGTCTAGTTATTTCTTGAACATCTCCAGGTATGATGTTCAGCTCCTCCCTGGGCAGACCAGTCCAACCACCCTTTCAGTGAAGAAATTCTCCCTGGTGTTCAATCTAAACCACCCCTGCTGCATCTCCTAGGTCACTGCGTATTCTCAGACATTTACCTTGCTTATTGCAAATCCAAAGACTTCTTCAAAGTAAGCAGGCTGACTTATAAGGAGCAAATAGAAGGTCCAGCTTCTGCAGAAGTTTGCCACAATGATTGCATAAACTGGCATTGAAGTGAAAAATCTTTTCCAGGGAGTACTAAATTTCTAGGAGAAAAAACCCACAAAACTGGGTAGACAGAGGCAAAATAAAGAACTCGTATCTTTTATTATCAAGCCTATTAGATACATTGCATACAACTTACATTGCAGATCACTTAAAATGCAAGTGAAATACATCTCTTGAATTACTGGCAGAAAGGAGGCAGAGAAATTTTCTTAGAACAGTTAAGATTTTTAAGGTGGATACTGCACTACTATTGCCTGCTTACTAAAATTACATGAGGTCGTCTGGAATCCTACTACTGGGATAACAGGATCAGTAAAAGAATCAAAGAAAGCCAGAGAAAACCTTCTGCCATTCCCTGCTTTTTGGCATGATAAAGTTTGAGGTATTCTATTGAAAGGAGGAGGAAAAAAGGGTTGTCCAAGCTAAGACACATGCAATAGCACAGCAACAAGCAGCTACCTACTTCAACCTAATTAGTTTAATTCAGAAAAAAAAGGCCTGTGGTACAGAATTTCTGTAACTTGCTTTTTGGCATTGGTATTTTGCTCCAATACTCCATACAGCAGGAAACATACTTCAGACACCTATTGATTTTTAATAGAATTCCAATCAGAAGCTGAACTCTGTAGCTATGGCAATACATATTGCTATTCTCCCTTTTTTTGAAAAAAATGTTAATTGTGTTCTACAGGCCACCATATGCCTGCAGTTGTACGTGCACCCATGAAGTTGGTACCAGTTTCCTTTGCAATAAAACCATCATACTGCAAGGAAAATCCATGACCTGGAACAAGTGTGTGTGTGTCTCCAGCCAAGACTTGATCAGCCAAAATTCAGATGCATGCCTAAAAAGACAGTCTGGTATTTTACACTGCTAGCAAGGCTGTTACCCAAAACATGTAAAGAACTGGAGTTACTTTGTTCCGGAATGTTCAAAACTGAAAGTTAAGAATGAACAGTTTAACAAGAAACACCTTCGTTTTTCATTACTGACAAAAAAAGTTGCCTAAGTGAACAGAGGCAAGTTTGATGGGAAAATAGGCTTTAACTCAAAGTTTCCAGGATCTCCTCAGAGAGAGGATGAGAAGTCTCAAAGGATCTGAGCTTCTGTGAGAGTGAGCAGGGCAGAAACACAGTTCTTAAGCTATTAGATTTGCAATCATCCTTAATAGGAGTTCAAAAGGCAGCTGGATAATTTAACATCTGCAGTCAGATTCATATTTAGTTACATCCATGAATATTTTTTAGAATAAGCATGACAGTTACTCAAGAGCAGGAGACCAGAATGTGTGGTTCTCCCTCCCAACCCATCCCTTCCCTCCCTAGATCAGAGAAACTCCATAAGCCAAGAGCTTAAACATCATTACGTGTTTTCCTGTACTCATCCGGTCTAGCCGCAAGAGCCTGATTCTGTAATTTTCTTGAAAGGAAAAGCCCCTAGTTCAGCTAACAGTATCCATCAAGTCATATGCTCATCTTCTGCAAAGTGCTCACAAATGACAACAAGGAAAGCTTTTTCTACTTACACTTGCATTAGCTAGGCTGGCTCCTTCTCCTATACTCGTTTCTATATATATCCTTTCTTCATTGGTTATTGTTGGATGTGCGGCAGGGCTCTCATAGGCGTGAAGCAGCCAAAACACGTACCAAACAATCCCGAACATTCCTGAAGAGGCAGGAAAAGCAACTTGGTTTTCAAAGCCAATAAAGCTACACTTCAGTATCTGCAAGCCTTCAAGTTTGTTTCAGGTGCCAGTTAAACAAAACCTGCAAAGAAATTATGCCCAGGGAAGTAACAAAATATGGCAACTAACTCTGTGTATATTGTATGCCTGCTTGCAAAGCATTTGAGCATTTTGTCACTTTTATCATGTTATGGGGCAGAGAAAAGGCAGGAGGAAAGCTCTCTGTAGAACCTAGGGTAAGAAAAAAGCAGACAGGCCATAATGTGGTTGCAATCTGCTTGAAGGGACTTTACCATAAGATGGCACTGGCAAATCTTGTGGTGTGTCCTGTATCTCTGGGGAAGACAGAGAAAACCCACTTTAACTGGGCTGCTGATGGGCAAGGCTGGTTGGAGCCACCTCTGCCATACACTGTGAGGGGAAGAATGAGGCACCACAGATCAGCCTCAAGGCCATACTATTGGGACCACTTTGTAAAGGTGGCACTGCTTTATTAAAGATGGGCAACATGGGGAAGATTTCTCAGGGCAGAATTTTTCAGGTCCATTTGGCTCCCCATCAGCAGCATTTGCTGTAACTCTTGCTGTTAGTGTGCACTCCGGGGCAGGTCCCACACAAGTGTTTGTGCTGCAGAGGAACCTTTGCAACCACATCCAATCCTGTCACTGGGTGACCATGGGCTGCAGCCTGGTCATTACAATTTTACAGCCCTTTGTAACAGATGATTATGAAATGAAAGCTCTCAGAATTTGCAGTAAGTAGGGAATAAATTGGAGCACCCATTTGCAACCTCTTCATTCATCAAAACTTGGATCCATCCTTATGAGACGGGTTTTAGTAAGTGACTGGCAGTACTGATCTAGTGGCAGATGTCCTTCATGTTAGGCAACTCACCGTAAATATAAAAGACTGATGACCATCCTATATACTGTACCAGCACACCTGCCAGGGGCATGGCCACCACTGCACCTGCATAAGATCCTGAAGAGAAAACAGATTAGTAAAACATGCCAGCTGTGGTAGGTGTGCCCAGATTTCAGAGCAGACGATGCAGACAGGTGCTCATGAGAGCAGAACTGGAGGGATGTGTTTGACTGAGCTTTTATGAACATGGGGAATGGGATGGAAGCTGGAAAATTTTGACTGGGGAGACAGGAAGCACTGAACTGTCAGGGGTCACCAGCCTCATTTTGCAGAGTTGTGCCACATAGAGAAATATGATTTGCAAATCCGAGACTGATGACTACAGAGGCATAAGCTATATGTGTGTGCACTTGAGTGGGAAATCCCACCTGGAACTGTGGTGTGTGAGGTGAGTTTTGGAGAACCTAATGGACCAAGTTTCAGAAGCTTCACAGAGGAATCCCGATGACTGCAGATACGTTGGGAGGCTCTTGTCATGGCCCTAGACCTATGACCACATAAGCACTGGTAGCAGAGAGGGTGTTCAAACCAACCCTGAGTCTTTGTAATCATGTATAATTCATATCAACAACATAAACAGCTGGAATAAATAGGCAAATATTGACAGGGGGATAAAAGAGGATTAAAATGTGGTCTGTGCCAAGGTTTCTGATTGGGAAATACGAAATACTAGTGAAACATATTTCTAAGTGTCTTGTGGAAAGACATGAGAATTTAAGTGCAATCTAGATAATAGGTTTCAGTGCAAGACAGTGCCAATGGCTTCACATGTGAAGAGTGTTGCTCTGAATTATTCTAGGAAATGAGATACTTGTGGTTTTGAGAGTAGTGCATGTTTTGTTAATAAACATTTGTTAATGCTCTACTTATCAGCAAATACTTCTCTGCAATGGTTCACAGTGATCATGCTCCCTCATCTTCATGTAATTCATTTTTCTTCCAGCTTTCCTACAGAAAAGCCCTAAGCCAGAATGTAGACAGAAGAACCAGGAACCTGCTTAACCTGGATTTTCCTAATTTTTCCATTGCTCCTATGCACATTTCAACTGCAAGGATCAGTGATCTGTAGCCACTAAAATGGGTGTCAAGCTGAAGAATGGCTCTTTCTCTAGAGATCCCGCACTAGGAACTTCAAGGAGGGAACATTGAGGGCGGAGAGGCTTTTCTTTGGATCTCTTCTTCTGCAGGAAGTGAAAACACCTAAATAATTAAAACCTGAAGCCATCTGTAGTAAAAATAAAATTCCCATAATATACAAACATGGGGCTTTTTCCACGTGCTTCACTTCTCCTTTTATCCTTTATCTTGTTTTTTAGTAGTATATTTTCCCCAGCCATACAACTCCAATGCTGATGGACAGAATTTTTTTTCCTGTGACTTTTACATTTTTACTGAACATTTTCTCCTACAGACATCCGTCTTCAACTGTCAGCATTGGAAAGGGACACAGAGAAGAGAGCAAAGTACATGTCTGATCATAACTCAAAACAGAATGAAGCAGAACAGCCACTGGCAAGAAGTTATATCACCTCTGCTGCAGTATATTGAGCAACCAGACTAAAGTACTGAAGTCCTTTTCAGATAATTTTAATGTGTGTCCTTGTTTAGGAGAATCCATTGAGTATGTATAATAAATGGAATCCCTAAGGATGCAAATGAAAAAATACAATATAATTTCTCTCATGTGAACCTCTAGACCCATTTCAGTTTATTATGAGAGCTATTTTGAGTGTTGGCCTTAAATGATAAAATGATGACATATTCAACTAAAAAGGACTCACAAGTTCCTAAGCTTAGGGCACAAGGTGATTGTAGCTAAGGGCAGAGGGTTTGTGCATCTCCTTCAAATAATGAAATTAATAAAATAAATGTAATAAGGACACATGCTTACATAAACCCTGCAAGCCCATCAACTCACCACAGAATGAAGTGGTAGCCAACCTGCTCCTCTCCAGCGGCGGGGCCCACTTACTCCACATCCCGTGGCAGGCTGGGTACGTGACGCCCTGACAACATTTCACACATCACATGATTTGCTTTCACTGCATCCCCTTTGAATTAGTTGCTGATACTATCCCTACTGCCTAGGTGTTTGTCACCATGGAATGATATAGGAAGGGTTAGGTAAGTCTGGAAGAACTCGATTGTTTGAGTATGAAGATGTCAAACTAATCTGAATTATCTATTACTTGAATAGCAGTATTTTCTGAGGTAAAAACACTGTTTAGTGTTTGCAGTTGATGGCACAAGAAAACTAAAATAACTCAGATTGCAGCACCCGAAACATACATTTTTCTTTACTTTAAGTAAACCTAGAAATATAAAGCAGTATGATTAAAAAAATTATCATTTCAAAATGAGTAGCAAGTTAAACCACATATTGATCAGAAAACCTGATTGAAGGAGATCTTACAACTTCTAGAACCAAATCTCAAAATCAAACTCTGTTTGAAAGGACCAAAATGGTGTGTGCTCCTACCTCCACCAAACCCTGAAGAATCCTTACAAACATCACACAGCCATAATGCACTCTTGCTGCAGAAGGGATGATCATGTTCAGTGTAGATGTCAGAAAGATAGCTG
Organism: Promerops cafer; assembly: GCA_013398275.1. Taxonomy (NCBI): domain Eukaryota; kingdom Metazoa; phylum Chordata; class Aves; order Passeriformes; family Nectariniidae; genus Promerops; species Promerops cafer. Next base: position 3,254,145 of record VZSE01007196.1, on the reverse strand, counting down.
CGCCAAATACCCTATGGAAAAAAGCAGCATGAGAGGGAATACAATTATTATCTATTCTTCAGAAGTTTTTTCATGTTCCACTTCAAAATACTTATAAACTTATTTTAAAATATTTTGTTATGATTTTTTTTTTTTAATAAGTATTTAAATTGTTTGCATTTCAGTCTCTGAAAACCTGCTCACAGGAAATATATGTGAATCCATCTTTGTGTCTGGTCTTATTCACAGTAGGATTAATGGCTGTGTTATAGCATGAAAAATTTACAGTCAGAGAACACTTCTATCTAAATTCTCTGCACCTATTGACAAAAGCAACAGCCCATCCCTAAACAGCTCTTTATCTGAGTGACAAGAAAGCACTAAACAGACGAACACAAAAACAAAGGAACTGAGTGGGCTGGCAGAGAAAAGTGACAAAGGAACTGATTTATATAGAAAAAAGTCTGAAAATATGAATTGGAATACAAAGCCCACAGTCATATCTTGACATTTAGAAGACTGCTTTAAAAGCCAAGTAAACATTTAACTGAGAAATAAGTATTACTTATCTCTCTGTTGTGATCCCTGAAGAAAAGACTTTTGCCTTTTGCTTTCTTACCACTGATAGAAATATCAGGTCTGTTATCATAACACTATTGACTCAGGGAACTACAACAAACCATGTGAATTAATAACCATGTGAAAGAAGAAACTGTAACAAAGAGAACATGTTTAATTATCCAAACAGCTATCTCTAAAGACTGAGTTTCCAATCTCTGCTACTTCTTTTAATGCCAATTCTTAATATGCCTAGGTTGTAAATGCATCATTTATACTGAGATAGAGCCAGTCACTCTTCTGCTACTATTTAAATGGTTGAGTATTGTTTCCACAGAGGCAGCACCTTTTCATCAATTCACTGCCGTTTATCCCAAAGAAGTTGGTCCCCACTTTAACAAGAAATATTCCAGGTTTTTTCAATTCATTCACATATGCTCCTGTCCTCCCTACCACGATCCCTGGGCAGCTGCCACTTTTGGATCAAAACAGACTCGTTTGCCCAGCAGGGCCTCTGCCCAGCAGGGTGCTCTTACTGAAAACTGATATCGAGAGGTGCCTCATGTTTCATGCATCCACCAAACAATGCTGAAATCACATTTAGATGTGTGTTTGAGGATTAGGAACAAGTTAAAGGGATGGTGTCAGTAAATGGTTGATGAACTTTTGGGTGGAATGCAGATCTACATCAATTTGGATGAATGTATTGAGTAAATTATGTAGTGTTGGAGGGTTTTGGTGCAAACCCATAAAGCATTCAATATTTTCAGCCATTATGAGATCCATTTGAATCCCACACTATTACAGATAATTATTTGCATCAGAGAAATGCCTAGGGTGGGTGATCCATGTTCAAGGTTGCATGGTTTAAACAAGTGGCAAAGGAGTCTTTGCCTAAATCTGTAAAGTCAGTAACAGCATAGAATCTCATTTCCAGAGTGCAGCTGGGACAAAAGAAAGTTTTTCTTCTTTCTAGGGCTTGTAGGTTCATTTGCCACAGAACCCCTGTTTTCCTGCCCTGTGTCTTAGCAAATAACCCCTCTGAAACTGAAACTTGGCACCACTGGTGAACCTACCTAAGCTGAAATTGGTTGGGTAAACAAGGAATAAAGGAAAAACATGGACTTAGTGAATCCTATTACTGCAAATAGAAATTCTCTTTGAGCTCATCTCTTAAGCTATTTTTCTTCCTCAGCAAATTCTACTCCCAAACCCAGTTATGATGGGCAAATCCATAATGTGATGTTGTAGTAGGTCATTAGACTGAGTTGGAACCTCTTACAGGGATAACTGCAGAGCTTTCTCTGCTTGTGCATAGCCTGTACTTAAGGAAACACTCTGCTGACAGAACACATCAAGTTACAGTGCAAACATGGTTGATTTTACTGTTTGCAAGTAAATTAAGGAAACAAAAGCTAAACTAATAATCTGCTGAATTATTCAGCCAACAGTGTGCACATCTGTGTTTTGGAGCCCTTCTGCTGCAAAAGCTGGTGGCAAGACTAGAAAGGCTGGAGAAGTGATTAAGCTTAGCTAATTTGTTTGGCTTACTTGGCAGATGGAAAACTATTCTGCCTAGGCACTGTTACGTGGTAGAGAAATGAATAATTGAGGATGAGAACAGTGATGAAGAAGCAGTGCAAACCAAACTCTGAATAACTTTTGGTTGTGGACAGAAGAGAGTGGGACTGAACAGTCTGGGAAATTCTGTGGGATGACTGTTCTGGAAAAATTTCCACAAGCGCATATGGGTGGGAAGAACATCCAGGCAGTCTTGTAACCCCTATAGCTCTTTGCAGAACGCAGAAAGCAAAGTACTTTGTTTTGGGGCAAAGTACAACATATAACTGTTCTTAAAGACCTTTTCCAATTCTGACACTATTTGTAGATAAGTCACATCTTGTTTGCAGAGAATGAAGTTAGTACCAGCCATCTTTTTTTTAATCTGTAGATCCCAAATACCCTTAATATGCACATCTCATTCACAACCAGCTGTCTTCAGACAACCTCCCTCTCTCTTGTGATCGTGTTCAAAGTTCTGAAGACCTTTTGAAGCAAAGCCCAAAGCCAAAGTTAACATTGATAAAATGAGCTCCTTTTCTTATTCACATTTTCAAAAGCGGTTGAATTTAAAAAGAAATAAATAAAATTTGGCTGACAAACATATTGATCATAAAAAAAAATCTGTACAGATTCTCAGACTTCACCAAGCAGAAATCAGGAGGCTCTATTAGAAGTTCTATGTAATCTTAATTACAATTAGTACTGTATCCAGCCATGGCAAGAATATTTTTGTGCACGAGGATAGATTTGTGTCTTCAGATCATAAATAGTTCTGCAATTCCTTTTGCCCAGCTTCAGTCCACAGGGAATTTTTAAAGGAGGAAGACCAAATGCTGCTGGAAAACTATTGTTTGGTGTTAAGTTGAGCTAAAAAGCACTAAGGCAACTTCTTAAAGACAAATGCTTCAACCATTGTTGAAAGCATTAGGTGTGATTTTCCTTGAACTCTCCAGAAAGCATTATTGTTTAGAGAAGAAATGTGTAAATATTTGAGATGAAAGAGTTAAATTGAAAAAATCAGCAATAGACCCATAATGGAAGTCTTGTCCTCTGAAATAATTTTTGATTACAGACACAAATACTGAATATTCAGCTTCAGATGTGCATTTCTGCAACACATTAATTGGCTGTTTTAGTAATTCTTGCTTACACAGTGTAAAGCAGTTGTCAGGCTCTAAAGCTTAATTCATTTGCTTGTTGTTTTCTTACCTGTTAGCAGCCAATTTATTAGAGATGAACCCTCCTGGAATTTGTGTCACAATGTAACCCCAGAAAAAAGAGCCATGAATAAGTCCTACGGTCTCTGGATCCCAGTTGAATTGGGCTGTCTGTAAAGGAAATGGGACACATGCTGCAAGGTAAAGCATACTCATTGTAAGGTAACTATTGCTTACAAGTCACACAGAAGTCACCCGTGCTCCAAATCAAGCCTCTTTACACTGGCTGCTCAGGATTTCTGAGCTTGAAAGCCCCCAGTTAAGGCAAAAGGATGTTCAACTGCCCTGTGAAATTACTGCTTTTGCTCTTGGGAGGGGGAAAGGTTTCAGCCATAAAGTAGCCAAGGTTGGACCTTCGACTTTGCCACTTGCCACTGCTTCCCCCTGGGCTCCTTAAACTTGAAGCCTTTGCTTTCGAGACTGCTCAGAGTTATAAGAAGGACCTGACACCTTTCAATGGACATATCCATTTTCCCAAGATTATCAAGGCTGCTTAAGTCCTTTGAGTTGATTTGCTTCCTGGTCAGATTTGTTCACGGCTCTCCCAGTCAGGGCCGAACGCCGATCATCATCATCATGTCAGCATTAAATGGCATGGGAGCAGAAAAGAGTTGGGGAGAGGAGAACATCTGAAGACAAAGCAATCTGAAAGTAAAACCAGGTACCACTAGCCAGTGACTAGTTTACTTTTGTTAGAAGTGATGCCAGTTGTAGGGCTGGATTTGGATACAGGACAGCCATAGGCTGGTCATAGGTGGTTCCTAGTCGAAAATGCCTGCAGCCAAGAGAAATGCTTTTACCATATACCTCACCCTTGAATACCAAGTTTCAGTCTTCTCAAGGTTCTTCCAGAAAAAGGATTTTTCTATTTTCTGATGACATTTTTTGACATACCTTGTTCAGAAGAGGGATAGTCAATGCCCAGGGCAAAACATAGAGAAAATAAAGCGAAGAGAGGGTGCCCTTTCTGCCCTCCATTCTGGGCCTGAATCAGTATAAACACTACTGTAAGGTCAATGCTAACTTTTTCTCCGTGAGCCCTCAGTTCTAAAGAACTCTTTTGGAACAATAAGAAACCACGATGTTGTGCTTTATGATCATTTTCATGCGAATCACGTCTGGGAAAGGTGGCTAAGCATTCTGTGAGGAAGCAACACAGATATCTTTTAAATTCAAAATTAAAACTGTTGCTAAAATACCACAGAGAATTAGAAACTGTAGTGATAAGCCTTAACATCTCTTTTTTCGATATTACCTTCTGCATGTTAAAAGAAAAACAGTTTTTCCCACTACATTGATTTTTTTGCTCACAAAGAAGCAAACTGAAAAACAACTCATTGTTTGACCTACAGCAAGATGGCATTAATTAGCCAGACATGTTTACAGAAGGCTAAAGGGTTTCCCTCCCCATCAATATGCATTTTGATGTGTCCCACTTTCCTGTGCTGAAGCACTTCTGTTTTAACACCTAACTTTCTACTAGCGATTTCCAGCTGAGCTTCTAGGTAGTGTTAATTTCTGAAGGCAGAAATGCCATGAGATATGGAAGAAGGTTCCTCCTAATTCAGGAGGTGCTCATGCCCAAACACTATGAGTTTAGATTTGTGGAAGGAATTTACTCCCATTTTCTGAAATTACCTCTTCTGAGCTTCCCAACTTATGCAGGCACATACTTTCTCTTGCTTAAGTACAGAACCAGGAAGTCCCAGCAGGACCATGGGGAGTAGGAATTAGACTGAATAAATACAAATTCAGCAGGAAGTCTAAGCATGGCTCCTGTGATCATGAGTCATGGAGACAGGCATGTATTTAACATTGGAAATTTATGATAGGCATTTTCTGCACTCTTCTTTACCATAAGTTAAAATATCTAGGAGAAAAGCTGATGAATATTTGCACAGCCTCTCATTCAAGAGTCAAGATTCCTGTGAATTTGTTAGGACAAAACATTCAAAAGATGTCCAAAAATAAGTCAACAAGTAGAGCAAATGTAGAGATTCAAGTTCATGAAGTCCATAAAGGGACACTTGACATCACAGCCAAATACTGAGGGAGGATGGGCAATGCTAAGGTATGGATTGAACCTGCTGGGGTGCATTGATAAAGCTGTCTAGGATCTCCTATGGACCACATGCCATCCACTGCAAATTTGGAAACAGCTTGGCATCTAGCTCTTAATAGCTCCAGACAGCAATCCACATTCTCAGAAACCTGACGTCTTATTGCCAGTGACTGCTTTAAGATCTTGAAAAATATCCACTGATGTGAATGTAGTGGCTGCAGCCCTACATAAAATAATTGATAATTCCTTCTTCAGAAGCATCAGAGCACATTTCCCTGAGAGAGAGTAAAAAGCAAAATCTTCTGCCACCACAACAAAATCTGTCTACAAGTGACAGATCAGGGACCTGGGAGACATGCAAACTAATTCAGTTCCCATTTCTGGTACTTATATCCTCTCTATGACACTGAAAATCCTCAGATCTTGAAGATTTTTAATGTGACTTCATCACATAAATAGGAATTAAGTGCCTGCACATCTATGTGCATCAAGACTGGCGTGTCTCCCTCCTTCTGTTTTTTCAATCTGTGTATACACAATATATATTGCTGTGTGGCGTTTGGGTGATTTTGCAGTGGGCTTTTGCTCAGAGGAGTGAAAGGAAGATGTTTTCTCACCCGCAGCTCTGGCTTTCCATCGACATAGACAGTGTTGTTGTTGACCATCTCCACGATGGCCACGCCCAGGTTGCACCTGATGCCGAAGGAGATGCAGAAGCCCAGGCCGCTCATGATGGCGATGATGTAGCGCTTGGGCAGGCCGCAGCAGTAGCACTCGCACAGCGCGGGCCGGCGGCCGCTCGCCGCCACGGGCCGCCCCTCCGCCGTCAGCTCAAGGGGCTCCTCCTCCACGTTGGTGCCATCGATCTTCCTAAACAGATGAAGAAAGAAAAAATGAAGGTGCCCTGTCATGTCAGTAAAATTTGCTGAAACGTGGATGGGCAGTTCCATGCTCCGGTCACCTGCTAACTCCTGTTGTGAGGTGCTCATCTTCTGGTAGTTGTGAGGTGAGTTAATGCTGGACAGGCTGTGAAAGGTTAGTAGAGACTACACTTTTTCCTGAATGACTTCTGAAGTTTGCACATCTGAGCCATCTATCCAGATAGCCAGCTGCAAAAATGTTCACTACTCATGAGCATAACTATGAGATCTAATTGGAGGTCTGTTGTGAAAAATTCCATTGATTCTTAGGAAAATTTACATATGATTAAATTAACCATGATTTCTAATTAGATCTACTAAGCAGAGCTGCCAGTAGGTTTCAAGAAAAAGGGCAGATACAACACAAAACATGGTTTCACTCAGCCCCATACTTCCTGGAATTTGTTTTCTCCTGTGATACAGAAGTCAGGGCTGTACAGCAGAGGAGAAATGTCTCTGGCATCAGATCCCCTATTAAAGACACAAAAGAGATGGGCCCAGACTTTCTCTGCCTGAAGGCATTTGAAGTCACATGTTTACTCCTCTCTGAAATATTCTGCTACTACAAGCACTTCATTTGCTCCAAAGTGAACCCCTGCAATTCCTATTGTGGAACGTCTTGCCCTTTGTGTAAAATACTTACTATGAAATGAGATCTGAAGGCAGACAGGGGCTTTCTGGGCAGTAGATTCCCCATTCCTCAGCAGCAGAGGCTGAAAGGGCTTTGCCTGGGATCAAATTTGGTGTGGCAACTGCAGTGCAGTTGGGAAGAAGTGGGAAGGAAGGTGCCAAGGATGGGGCCTGAATGGGAGCAAATGGCACCCAGTCATAGCCTGTGAGAGGTTGCCCATCAGCTACCAACACAGGAATGCAGCTCCTCAGGCTTTGCATATCCAGCCTTTCTTTTTCCTACAGGCAATCTAGCTGAGATATTCATATTGAACAAAATGGTATTTCCATGCAATCTGGAATTGCATGATAGTGCAATTAAAATTTAATTTGGTCTCTCAGTCTGATTAGGGCTATTAACATTGTGCTGCAGGACCAGGCAAAGTCTGTGGTAGGAAAGGTGAGGTAAGAAAGAACTAGACACACCCACCAGACCAGGGTTGAATAATTCCTTTTCTAACACTACCTTTCCAGGCCTATTTTGAAATGCAGATTATGGCTTTTCTGACATGCTGAAACACTTAAGGACGTGGCTAGCTGTGAATACGTGACTAACCCACTGAACACTAACCATGAGCTTAAGGTTAAGCCTTTACTAGGAGAGCCCTTGATCAGCAGCCTTTCAGTTTTGGCATAACTTTGAAGCACTGAGCTCAGGATCCAGCTCTTTTTGTGCCTGCAATGGAGCACTGTAAAAATATGAACAGTTAATTAATCTAAAGGAAGCCCACCTTGCCATGTAAAATGATGAAATTATTTCATTCACTCTTTTCTGATAAGGAATAATTTATTTCCTTCTTTCACACATCTGGGTGAGTATATTTGAAATCTAATGTATGTATTTGATATGTATTTGAAACATCAGTTTTCAGTATGAAATTCAACTGTAAACAAATGCTGACAGAGTATACATAGATGGGCTACATCTGACTGGGCTGGGTTTTTTTGAGGCAGTGTTGGTTTAATCACAGCTTTTCCCAGTTGCTGGAAGTCTAATGTACTACCCATAGTCTAACAGATAGTACTCTACACTAGACAGTTTGCAGATACAGGTGGTAAGTAGGGCTTCTTGTGCACTTAAATATATCTTTCCAATATAAAGTTCCACTTAAAAATCTCATCATTTTTAGGCTCTAGAGCTAACTGGAGCATCATTTACTATGTTATTCCTTTTTACATCACAATATAAACCCATTATTTCAGCCATAGTCTTAGCAAAAAGAAAATAAGCATGCTGCAGTCCATCAGCTCACGTTTTCAAGAAACACTAGAATCACAGTGTTTTGGGCCAGAAGGGAACTTCTGGGATTATTTTATTTAATTCCTTTCTCAAACCAGTGCCCACTGCAAAGTTAGGTCCTTAGCTCATTGTCAGACTGGAGCAAAGACTTTCCATTCAAGCAAGGTAACACAGAAAATGTGACCTTACTGTGGTGTTATTAGGGGTGATTGAGATCTTATAATTCACCTGAAGGAAAACAGCATTTGTTAGTGAAATGGGAGTACAGAGACTAATTCAGTCAGGCACTTTAAAAAGAAGACACCATATATTCCATCCTCTATGTGTTAATAGAGGAAGGTGTAAACAGAATGAGACACCAAAAATAAAGACCTCGGGAAGTGAAAAAACAATTGAATAATTATTTTTTAGAACTGTTGTCATCTCCAAAGTGTTATTAACAAGCCAAAAGAAATAATCTGTGTTCCTCTAACAGAATATAAGATATTGATGGAATTAAATCAGTTAACAAATTTCCAAATATTACCAGGCTCTATTTATAAGCTAGACAGTAGACTTTAGGGGTTGCATTATTTTGGGCAGCTGGCAAAGATTAGACACTTCATGCATAGCCAAAACATCTGGATGTTTTCAGCTGGCTGTCAATTCCGATAGGAATGAAAATATCCTTCTGCTCCAAATTCAGTGCTAAAAGTGGTGACCTAGGACTAGAACTATGGACCAATATTGTCTCTGCAGAGAAATTAATTATTCTGCTATTGTATTTGATGAAGTAAAAGAAGCAAGCTGAGGACTGATCCATCACCCCAAATCCACATAGTTTATTTTCTACCTCCAGAGATTAATTTCAATGCCTCTATACCAGGTTTTTCTTGGAGAAAACTATTTTTCAGTAGCAGTCCAAACACATAGGCATTAGAGCAGTGCAGACATTCACACGGCCAGTGTCTGCACTGGTTTTTTGGTTTTATTTCATTGAACAGGTGCATAATGAAGATATGGCAACTCCATGAAATGATGAGAAATTTACTTTCCAATTGATCCATGTATTTTCGTAGAGTCAGTGAAAATTTTTACTAGTTGTAGACCTGTGACTTAGAAGAAAACTGCTTCAGGGCCAGTGCTCTCCTCTAATTATCAGCCTCATGCAGGAGATGCAGGTGTGCATTTTCCTACACAGGAAATGGTCACTCCTTAGATCTCTTTTTCCTTTTTTCAGCAAATGTACAACACTTGGCAAGTAAGAAGAGCTAAGTTATTTGAATCTGCACCCATATTCTGTGCCCAAATGTCATAATAACTTTATTCAAAATTTCTCTTTTTTTATTGAATGCCTACTCTGGCATATGCAGAATTTTGAAAGCATGAAAGAAATTTTAAAAATCCCTATCAGTAATAAATAAAATCCCTAGAGCACATATACATTGAGCACTCTGTATTTAAGGGGGCTTTAGCAGAGGAATCAGTTCTTTCTTTAAATGATAAATCAGGTATACTAGAATTTAATTTCATTTTATTAAAAACTCATCGATTCTACAGTAACAGGCAAAAACTGACAATACTGGGTTGTAAACCCACTTAGACTCCTCACACTTCATCAGGAAGCCCACAGTTGACATTAGCTGGTCCAGGACTCCTGAAATCCTTAGAGCAGGCAGAGCCTAAGATCTTACTTCAGTCTTTGACTTTTTCCTTGACTGCAGTAAGTTCACAGAAGGACCAAAGTGTTTGTGTCTGTCAAGAAGATCTGCATGAAATCTTTTTTTTTCTGAGAAACATAATGATGACAGAGCGACAGCTCTGATATTCATTCACCCAAGCCTTGAATTCTCTAATTTTTTTTTTTACTGCCCCACTGTATAAAATTAATCAAGAAAAAAACACTTTTGCATTAAAAAAAAAAAAAAAATTATACAAAGCGTTTACAACATTTTCTAAAACATCTTCTAAGATCTCAAAAATTAAACAGCTGCCAATAGCCTAAAGAAAGGATGGCCCTTGGGGTCTCAGTTCAGTCCCCTCTGCCTCCCTTCCAGGATCCAGACACCCTAAAGTCACCTCCTGTGAGCAGACTCTTATTTTGCAGCACCCACCAAATAAGCACACCTGGGAGCAGGCAGTAAGTTGCTTTATGCTACTTGTGCCTTAGCACTTGAGCCGGACTGTGGACAATTGCTATGGAGCAGCTGCTCTTGCCAGGCATCAGCTCCTGGGTCTGCTCTCTTGCTTGCAAAGCAGAGGAAATGTGGCAGGAAGGCATAGACTAGTCATATTTACCAAAGCTGAAACATGTCTTTCTACCCACCTTGCCTGTTGTGACATCAACACACCACAGTCAGTGAAATCACACTTGGAGGGCTAAGCAAGGATGTGCATTGTAATAATTCATCAAATTATGATGAATGCTAGAAGAGAAAGCAAATTCTTTGCTGATTTTCACCACATTAAAGACAATTGGATTGGATGAAGAGCAAAGTCAAGGTTGCAGCTGGTATATAGGTATATGTACCACCATATAAAAACCCAAGTGTATGCTCTCATTTGTAGACTAAGCTGTAGAGAACAAAGTTCATATTAAAAACATGCATGTTTCATTCATTTATGGAAACTTTCAAATATGACTGCCTATTTCCTACAAGACTGCTCAAGTTGCAGCAATTCTTACTTAGATCTGACTGCAGACATAGTAAAAAGATTTTATGGTTTGGATTATGTCCTCTGCAGATTGGTACAACTAAGGAAGGGTCTGAGATACCTATGTTTAAAACAGAAAATAATTTAGCTCAGCAAACTTTCTTGTATCTCAAGTGATATTTGGGTTAATTTGATTCAGGAGCAGTGTTGCTGAAGTTGCCTGCACGTACTATCAACTGTGTAGGAACCAGCATGACATCTTTAATGCATGGCTACAAGAGGAGAGCAATCTGGATAATCTAAAGTGAGCCCAGTGTACTGCCACATCACGTATTCACTAGATACAAACCTTACAGGTATTTGGTCAAATTGGCCAGCACAGCCCAGAGCAAAGAGAATTTATCATTGAATAAATGCTCTAAAAGATAAACAGATTTCCTGGAATTACTATAGAGTATTGTAAAAGTTAAAAAAAGAGCAAAACATCAGGCTTCATCTGTAACATTGTAAATTAAAAAAAGTTAAGTAGAAACTGTGTAGAACACAGATACTCTGCTCACATGATAAAGAAATAGAATAACTACAGTATGATATGTGCAAATTCTTGCACATTTTCTTGTGATCAAAGGCTTGTTTAGATATACCGAGAACTACTTTTTGACTCAAATTAGCATTCACAATAGAAGGCAAGGGGGTGGATATGAAAGCAAATACAATTCAGTCACTAGAAACACCTTCAGTTAAAATGTTGGCCTGATCCACACAAAGATTTAAAACACAACATCAAGCATGGAAGAAATGCCACTAACCCCTCTGGCTCTCATCTATCGATTACACAAATAAGTGTTGTCAGTAGGCATTACTAACAGAAATAATCTTCAATTTAAATGAGAAATATCTTTCCCTTTATGAAACTGGTAATTTCTTACATCATATTTTAATTTCTCTAGAATTAAGAATCCTCCATTTCTTGGTTCATAAAACCATCAGGTTAAGATGAAAATATTTAATCTTTTTTCTGCTTTTGATAGCAAACAGCTGCTTCTCCTTATTCTCTCTCTAATTTGCTAGTGTCAATAAACTCACACATACACATCTCTATTCAATACATTTTCTCTTACTGACTTGGAACAAGTTTTAAAAAACCCCAGACCTGTAATTTAGGAATATTAAGTCTAATTTCAAGAGTGGCATCACTGGGAGTGTTAATTCCCATTAAATTATTGCCTTTTCTCATGCAAGCTAAACCACAGAATCAGTCATATTTAATTATTTAAAGGTTTTTTAATTAAACACTTTTTCATGCTCTTTTTAATATTAGAACATTATTTCATCATTTATTTTCACCTTTTTTGTTTAATATAAATATTGTATGATCTACAGTCATATGCTGTTGTAACTGCTCCTTTTACGTCTCAGAGCAAGCTGTCTCACTCCCTGTACTCAGATATTAATTTTGCCACCCTATATTCTGTTTTATGTTTATACATCTTTTCTATACTGCATTTCTCTTAATAAATTGAATCAATGGACCTGTCTGGGAATTTTCTGTCGGCTTTTACCTTCTCAGATTTCCCAGCGAGTCACTAATGGTATTCTTCACCTCTTCCTTTCCTGGGTTAAAAAATCTTTCTTTCAGTGAACCAAACCCTTTGAAAGGCATTTTGTCTTTCTTCTTCAGTAAATCCCTTATGTTAACGAGCATTCACTTCTGCTGTCATATTTCCCAATGCCAGAGTCGGGAGCCTCCACCAGTCCCCTCGGTGACCTCTGCAACAACAACCAGTTGCTCAAGAAAGGAGCGGGTAAAAAAATAATTTTAAAAAAAAGAGTCAGATCTTGCAAAGCCAGAAGAAAAGAGCTGTGGAGCGAAGCCCCCTCAGAAGCAGTCAGGGGCTCGGCTTGGCCCTCGGAGCAGCTCTGCCGTGCCTGGTGGGTACCTGTGCGGGGCGGCTGCTCCAGGGCTGCAGCCGGGAGCTGCAGGTGCTGCTCAGGGCCAGCGTCCCTGGGCAGGACGTGCTGCCTGCTCCACAGGCAAACCTCAGCCTGGCTCGCTGGGCTCATCCTCAGTGCATCCCTCCCTCCCTCCCTCCCTGCCTTCTTCCCTCCCTCCCCTGCCTCTTTCACACCGAGATCCTGTGCAAGGTGGTGCTATAGTAACAGACACAATACCTGTCCTCAAGCCACTCCAGTTCGCTAATAAGACCTCATCTATGGCAAGGGCCAGAAGTTTATTAAATATTTACGAGTCCTTTCTGCAGAGAGGGAATTATTGCAAGCTACAGTTCCCATGCACTGTGTACCCCCCGCCCAAGGCAGGCCCCCTACCCCAACACACTTGCTGGTTTGAACCCAAGGCTGCCTTCCCATGCCTGGTCATTTATTATTGATGTTGCTGGGCCCTTGGGCAGACAGACATGGAGGGGCATTGGTGAGATGCTGTTTGAATAAGCAATGGAAGACCAGCCATAAATTGAATCCACTGCATTTTTGAAACACAAAGTGGCTCAAAGAGGTGAACCAGTCCAACTCAGTGTGACGTCATGACGACAACACACTTTTCCTAGCATGGCAGAAAGAACTTAATGAAAGCTCTTGTGGAAATGCAGCCCACCACTTCACTCATCATGCCTGCACATTGGCTGGAGTCAAATGAAGAATTTCTGCTTTTGGCTAGGCCTCAGATATTGGATTTGGGTTATGGACAAGTTAAAAAAAAAAGAGAAAGAAACAAAAAAAACCCAAACCAAAACCACAAACAATTTCATATATTCCCTCCCCTATCAGTCCCTCCCTTTAGGTGAGGGGGAAGGTAGAAACTCTGTAAATTTTAGAAAAATTGAGAGCTTTGTGTTTGGCACATTACCTCACTCCTACAAGGAAAGTTAAATTAAGAACCTGTCAGTGCCTCATCAGGCCACCAGCACAATAAGAATTGATTTCCCCTGGAAGTCCCCAGCTGAGAGTTGCCACGTGGCAATGTTGGAAAATACATTTTCTCAGGGTTATGTGAGGCAGACAAGCAGCTTTCACTGAAATCCTTTATTCCTAGTGTGAACCAGGAGGGAAGAGAGGGAGAGGGAGCATACTTAGGAGCTGAGTGTTTGGCTTTGCTGCAGTCTCTGTTGCAGCACTGGTTAGAGTTTCTCTCTCCTCTTTGAATAATTCATGTGTCGGCACTGCTAACACATTTGTCCTTGCAGAACAGTTCTCCCATATAAAGCATTTAGAACATGGGGACCTCCAGATCTCAGCACTACCTACCCACATGCCCCTAGCAGGGCTTCTCTGGGTGTGTTTCTCTCTAGGTGGGTTGAACAGCAACTGCTCTCACCGCCAGCTCAGGGGCTGACCAGTAACCCTCCCTGCAGCACGTCCCGCTGCCCTGGGAGCAGCTGCACCTCCTCTTGCTCCTCCACCTCACAGTGCTCAGGCTTGCATCTGGCCATCTCCAAACTGAGCAAAAAGAAGAAATTCCTCCTGGTTTCTCACTCCAGATCCCTAATCCTGGTTTACCGTTGGGGTGTGCGGCCAGGCAAAGCCGCAAGGTCACCTTTCGATGGAAAGGCCCAACACGATCACGTGTGTGCATTGGGGCAGCCTCTCCCATTTTCACCAGGCACATAGAAAATGAGCCCCAGCAGGCCAACTGCGAGACACCAGAGGTACCGATGGGTTTGGGAATATACACATGTGAAACTACATAACAAAATTGTCTTCCGTGTAAACAAACATGTATTTGCTGGCATTTGAGATAGTATCCTGAATGTTCTTATGGCAGCTGAACACCTGAAATCATGGAAGAACCCGGCTCCAGACTGGAAATGGTGCAAACTCCAGTGCAAGGAATTCACTTTGGAAGACTGGAACTCACGTTGGAAAAGTGGTGTTCAAAACACATACCTGCCAGCAGCTGTGGAAAAAAGGGTTTTATCTTGCCCATCTTTTTTTTTTTTTTTTTGGTCTTCTGGTCCTAGTTTGGATAAAGAGAGCACAGAGCAGACACAAGAAAGGAGTTATGCTTAAAATGTAGTGTTTTGTTCACTTATCCACACATTCTCTAGTTGCATATAGCACAGATGTCTGAAGTCTGTCCTCCATGCATTTGGGGACTCATTCAAGTAGCTCCCTCAGAGATCTATCCTGGCTGGCCCCTGGCAGGGCATGTTCCCCTCAAGGGTGTAGGGGTCTCTCATTAGCAAAACCACTTGCCTCACCATTAACAGCATCACATATTTCTCACAGCAGGTTTCCTCTCTCCCTCCTCCTTACTCTTGGTAATGCTTCACTGCCTGCGCTTCTGCAGTGCTACAGCAATAGCCCCTTTTGAAATTCACTGATCCTTTCTCTAAGGTCTAAAGAAAGTGTGTTACTCACTCTTGCTTCTCTGCAGGGAGGCAGCTCGACAGGAGCAGTGCTGCTTCTCTGTTTCCTCCTCCAGCTCACGGAGTAGCAAACTGCCTGGATTCCAAAACAGTGCTGCAGAGACTGTCACAGCAGTTTTGCAGTGCCCTGCTCCTGCTGGGGCACCATCCACAGGGGCACTACCCAATTCCCAACAAGAATGGATGGATGAGGCCATGGCAATACCTGCAGGACTAATCCCAGCACATATTTCAGAGCATCAGCTGAGGTGCTCTTCTTTGATACGACCTAACATGATAGCCCTTATAGACCCAGCTGTCAATGCTACTGCTTTTCTCTTTCCTGTCTTAATCTATGCCCTAATTTTATTTTTCAGAAATTATACCACATTGTGATCCCTGTTGCTATCTCAAACCTCCTTAAAACATAAGTGTTACAAAATTTCATTTTTAGTCTGTTGTTTGCAAGCTGGGGCTAAGTCCAAGACACAGCATTTGTCAGCACTTGTAAGGAAATATTTTGCAAAATTAAAACTATATGGCTCACACAGCTTGTACATACTATTGAAACTACAGACTCCTATCCCCAGAGGCCACTAGTAAGTGTATTAAAACCATATTTTAGACCCAATACAGACCTAAACCAGCATGCAGACAGGCACTGCTGTGTGCTCATATACTGTGCGCCCATCACTACCTCAGGTTCTCAAGAGTAAAGCGAGCTGCAAGAAAACTTGAAACTTGTCAAGTGCACATACAGGAGATGTGCCTTCCTAAAAAGAGCTGTGCCTTGCAGACACAGGGCTTGATCAAAGTTGTAACAAACCCTTAAGAAAACCAAGCTTGCAAATAACAGAATTAGCAATAAACTATTATAACTTACGCAGAAGAGTAGTTTCTACAGGTACAAGTAAATGTACACCTAGAGGCTATCTAAATTATTACAGTTATTTCTTTTGTTGAAAAGCCTTGAAATACCACCTTTATGCTGCTCCTACTGATGATTCCTCAACATAATGGACAGGGTAAAGTCTTTGCCACATTGAAAAGAGATTTTTGCTACTGTTTTCAGTGCAGACTAGATAGCATACACATTTCATATGCTGTCTTGCAAGCAGTCACTTCTCCCAATGCTTGTAAAATACAAAATCTTGATCTCTTTACAAATATTTAATTATCACAGTAATTGACACCCTGACACTAACATCCTGAGAAAGTGAATTTAACCTTTTGGTGTCTCTGCTGAATTAACATAAAGATGTTTCACTTTGTGCTGAGTATAACAATAACCAAAGGCTGCTGGGCTTCTCCAGTGGAAACACACAAGAAAAACTTTGTCAATTTTTAATCAGTTTCTTGTCCGTTCAATGCCATGTGATCACATCCCTGGTGCTTGTGAGATGGTTTTTAGATCACAATTTGCTCCTGTTATTTGGATGAACTTTCTTTTGTTAAAGTGAGATGACTTTGCCTTTTTAGCTCTTACCAAGAGATCAAAGGCTAGAATATCCTGAGTGACCTCTCTTCCTAACTGAAGATTCTTAAAAATTAAATTGAATTAAAACATTTTGATGTTTCAAAACTAAGTCTCTTTGAAAGTTTCAACTGCCTCCATTTCTTGCAAATGGAGCAAAGTAATGAAGCAGAGATAATGAATATTGGTTTCATCTGCATATCGGTCTTAGGGTTGGCAGACTTTAATGTTTACAGCACCGGGAGTTTGACAGTGCTTTGCCCAAGAACAAGGCCTTGGTAAAAGTTGTCTGGTAGATTTCATTGAACCATGGAATCATTCTCTCAGGAAAAGACCTTTAAGATCATCGAGTCCACCTGTTAACCCAGCACTGGCAAGTCCACCAGTAAACCATGTCCTTAGGTGGTGCCTAAGAGGTCCACTCAGATGACAAGCATATTTTATTGTTAGGCACGAAACCTTGGGCTGAAGTCAATTCTTCCCTTGAGTTTGTACAGTGTCTGGTGTACTGGAGACCCTATTTCTGTTGGCACCTGTAAAAGTCATTGTAACATTAAATAAAAAAGAGGGTACTGTAGGAATTCAGCCTTTGAGATCTACAGCATCTGATGTCAAAGATAAAAGAGGTGACCTGGGATCCCATGTTATACAAGGGTTTAGAGTAAATGATCAATCTGGTCCTTCAGATTTTGAAACCTATGGCTTTACATCTACGGTTTTCTGCCATAAATGAAGATGGATTCAAAGACTTCAGAATCCTGATTCCTTTTTTACCATATATGAGAACTATTAAAACACTTCATATTAAGTCAGCCCAAATCAAATTTTCAGATGCTATGTTTGTTTCCCTGATAACTGTAGCAAAACCAGCACAAATTCCAAAAGGTTAAAAAAATTCCTCTTTAGTTTCTAGTTTCTGCTTCCTGATCAGATCACTGGTAGGAAAGACACCTGATCACAGTTGGACACAAAATAAAAATAGTGGCTCCAGGGATGCTAACAACATATAAAACAACAATGGAAATAAGAACTCCTATTTATAATTTTCCTTACTGAAAGCTGCTAATTACGTACTCATTTCTTACCTTACACTGTAAGAGGACTTTTAAAGCATTTCTATATGGCAAGTTCCTATGTGAAGTATGTCTGTTTTTCCACAAAAAGAAAATGCGTAGAGTTTCTACACCATTGCACTAATGCAGATATATTTGATGATGATTTCTGTGTATACAGGAATACAGTTTGTTAATTAAAAATAGGCCTTTTTTTACTTTCACAAAGCTGTATAAGGAAAGTCTTGTAGCTGGACAAGAACATTTCTCTTATGTTTGAAATTTATTTGAAAGTTTCTTAGGTTATAGTGACACCTTATGGCAGTTTTATTGTACCTTACAGATCATTCTGAAATTAACATCTCATAACATTTTGCAGCCTGTCACTATCAGTAAGGAACTGCTTTGATGTTTTTAGAAATCTTTTAGTTACAAGTTACTCAAAAGATTATTCCACCTCCTCAAATTTGTGTTTTCCCTATTCCTCTTATTAGAAAAATACATTTTAAAGGGGAGTAGTCTTTGGTATTATATTCTCTCCATGTGTAACAGATAATCTATGCCAGGCAGTACAGTTATAACATACTATTCATAACTACCTATGGTGATACCAATTTGTGAATAGTCTCTTACTTGATTGATTCACTAAATTATAGCATGTAGCTCATTGTGTTTCTCTAATCCTAGATCTGAATTCTTTAAAAGAAAGCATCATGACAGAAGTTAATGAAAAAATTTTTTCCTTTTAAATACTGGTGGAAACCAAAACTGTGGGACATGAAAATAAAACTCACTACTACATGAAGATCAGAATTTATAAAACCTGCCTTCCTGGGGCTCTCCCTTACGTGAATTTTCCAGTGTCTAAACAGAGCTATCTCTACCTTCTCTTGCCTGAAGTGCAAAGTTGGTCCCTCTAATGAGGCAACAGTTACCATAAAACTTACATTAATTCTTTATCTTCGGTATTTTAATAACGCTTTCATCAAACAAGGGTTAAAAGTGGGCAACAGGTTTGAAATTGCAAAGGGCTGAGAAGGAATGAGGGAAAAGCATGACTGAGCAGTCACATTAATCTTAACAACAGAGATGAAAATCTACAAATGCTTAAGCTGACTTGAAAGGGGAGGTGTGTTTATGCTGAACTGCAGTTAGGGCTTAGTTATGTTAGAATAAAATAAGCTCCAGAATAGCTTTCATGTAACCTTTTCTTGTTTAAAAACTGACATAGAGACAGCTTAAAATTATAAACATTTTTTTCTTTGAGCAAGATATTTGTTTAAAATTAATATTTTAACTTCTAACAGATGTCAGTGACTAAATATGTCAAATCTCTTAGACTCTATAAATTAAAAAATTAAAACCCACATGCTTTTGCCATACTTTTAAAGGTATTTCCATTGCTAAGCTAGTTGAAATCACTGACTAAACACCTAGCATCACCTGCAGCTGTTTTGAAAGAATGGAAAGGAAACCAGTTCTATTTCAATTTAAAACCACTAGTTTTTCAAAACTAAGAAACTGAGCAACACAGAAAGCAAAACCTCTTCCCTCACAATGCCTGCATTAAAACATACTGAAGAAAAATTAACTTAAACAACTGTAGCTTCTTGAAAGACATGGTAACTCACAGTTCAGAACAGTACTTATAATTATTACTTTTAGTAAGTAATTAGCAATTAGTAATAAATAATTAGTACTATTACTTTTGTTCAAATTAATTTTTAATAAATGCTAATAAATTCTGTGTTTTAAAACACACAGATTTAATAAAGTTTCTTTCTAATGTCTCTAATCTTTATGTATATTTACATACTGAATATTTGACCTACCTTCCACCAGAAAATGTCTACTACAGCAAAACAGGGAGTGGAGAAAAAAAAGCGAATTATTCAACTTCCTAATCACACTCATTCAATTTAACAAAGTAGTCATTTCCAACAAAAGCAAACACAGAGAAATGAAACATTCCAATACGAATGTTAGGACTAGATTAAATCAGAGCTCAAGCAGCTGCCCATCAGCAGCAGCAATAGCTGTCAGGACCAGTCAGGCTCTTCCATGAAACAGCATCCACCAGCACTCCCTGCACAGGCCCCAGAATGTGAAGAGAGCAGGTGGGCAGGAGATACAATTTCAAAGAAAATAGGTCCAACCCTACAGGGCAGGCACAAGATATTCTGACATTTAGCAGATGACAGTTTCCACTGTCCTTCCTTCTTTTATTTTTTTTTTTTCCTCAGCAACTCCCTGAACTCTGCCTCTCTGCCCTGAAGAGTTGCTGTATCACTCTGGCATCTGGATTCAGTAATCCTTTGGATCACTCACCTGCAGCTGCTTTTAACATTTCTACTTCAGGGTCATGCTGCCTGTAGAATAGATGACAAGGGAAACAGATGCCTGCTCATCAGTGCACTCCACTGGCTTGCCAGAGCTGGACTATCAAGCCGAGATGCAGAGCTTCATGTTAGGTTCCCTTCTGCAGCCCCTCATGGCATAGCAACAATCTCCAGCTGAAAAGCAATAAGCACAAAATTCAGGCTGCCACTGTCATAAATTCAGTATTCCCTTACCAAGCATCACCAGAAAAAAGAAAATGTCAGAAGCCCTTGAGTTTTGTTGCCCTTCTACTTCTACAGCCATGCACTGCTTGGGAGCACTGATGCAGGAAAAAATCAAAGAGAAAGTAGATGCAAGAAATGACTTCACCAGAAAGGGCCTGAAAAAGTAGAAGGCACATGGTCCAAAGGAAAATTCTGACAAAGGAAGGGGATTATCATATGTGGGATTGAGCTCAGTTAAGTTGGAAATTATGTGTGAAGAGACACACATAATTGAAGACACACTTATTTAATCTCTGCAATGTGCAGGAAATCACAGCTTTGTCCTACCTACGTCATGAATAGAATAAGGAAACACTTCCTACACAGCAGCCAGTTGATGATCTGGTTAGCTTAAGAAATATTTAGTGTTTGCTAAATCAAAGAATTTCCACTGTATGGCTCTGGTTTGCAAAATGTGGCAATGAGGATATTGCAAGAGGTATTTGCTATTTCACTGCAAATCTTTTATTTGTAATTGTTGTAAATCAGTAAGACTCAAGCAATTAATTCTTTAGGAAACATGAAACCAATAAGGACAATCAAACTGAAAAAAAAAAAAAACAACTCAGCTAATTTAACAATTTTGTGCTTGCCAGATAAGAAAGAAGAACTGATAAACAATAATTTAATCCTGCACAGAATAATGATGAAAATGTTTGTACTTTATACTGAAATCACCCCAATTGCAGAAATGACATTTAGTATCTATCAAGTCAGAAAATCACACAGAAAATACTTCTGTTGCTAGTTTTATAGAACAGATCAAGAATTTAAGCAAAGCTTGCATCAGAATCGAATATAGTTCTACAAATACTTTAATTTTTTTTTCTGTTTTGTAGCCAAGTAAAGCCAGGGTTTGTCACATAAGGATATTTGAAGAAGGTCTACACCTGAAGTTCCCATTCAACAACAAAAATATGAAAATTATATTCTAATTTTATTTTTTCCTGATTCTCCTGCTTTGATTTTCTAAGATTTTCATTGTAAGTCACAACCATTGTAAGACACAATTATTTTTAGAAATTCTTATAAAATAAAAATAATAAAAATATATATCTGGTGCCAGATAGATATCTATTGCTTCATTAGCATTTTTCTTATTTGCAATATTTGAAGTCACTGCTGTGACATTGGCTAAAATGCTTATTCACAGCTTTGGTGCCATAGGTAAGTGTTTTTTTCATCAGCATGGCAACAGCACGAATTGCAATTCCATTTTTTTTTTAGTTCTCTGCTCTAATATTTGATTTTTCTGTTCAGAAAATAAGCAGTTAATTCTTCTGTGTGGTGTTTGGTTCTAAAGTCACCTGCTTGGAAGCAAGCTCTTTAAGGTTTTGATTTTGTTTACTCTCACAGGTATTAGGTTGCATCAAGGAGACACAGAGACTGACATGAGCAAAAGCTGCCTGTGTCCTAACTTCAGCTCCCAAACCCCTTGGATCTCAGGTAAAAGATAACAATGTTTTCATTGATGTAGTTACAAATGGAGGTTCTTCTTTGATTATTTAGCTAATTATTGCAGGAGAGAGTAAAACTTAATCTTTTGATGTTGTGCAAAAGGTGAAACATTTTAAGAAATTCCATCATAAAAGATAAAATAATAATTAAGGCACAAGGAAAATTATGAAAAAAAACCTTTAAAAAACTGGTATGTAAATATAGGTAGGTCATTAAACTTCTACCATTTCTGAGTTTCCAATCATTCCACACCCACAACAGCCTCAATTTGCAGGAAGAAACTGCAATAGATCCATAATAGTACAGTTCATAGGCAGGTGTCCTACAGAGGAAAGAAGAAAAAATTTTTTTAAAAAGTCTAGAGTTTAGATTTTATGTCTAGAACACTATGTAAATTATTTCAGAGCTTGAATAACTGGTATTTATTGAGCTGCTCTTGTGTTTGTGCATGGGTAGGAGTAGAAACTGAATTCCTGTTTTGTAAGTTTGGCACAGGAAATCAGAATCCACCTTGTTACCTTATGAACCATTTTCCAATCTACTGAGCAACTTCAGTGGTCTCCAGCTGGTAACACAGCTCTACAAATGCTGATATAAAAAAGATTAATCTAAAATTCTGGTGTATGACAAATCCAAAGGTTGGACTAGAGATATTTAAGTGATGAAGTACAGACAATTAGCTGTCAATATTAAAGGATTCCAGGCAAATAAAAACCAGCTGCAAAGATTTCCAGCTTCCCCGTTTGAAGATTTAGGCTGTCTGGATTCATGAAAGAGTTTATAAAAATGTCAACTTTACTCAACAACAAATCAACCCCGAACACCTGAATTTCAGCACTTGAAACCTCCTTGCTTAAGAAATAGGTAGGAGTTATGGATCCTACCAATATCCAGCAATGGAGAGACAAAGAGGACATTACCAAGGTGAAGGACATACCAGTCAGATCAGGACTGTGATTAGCTGAGCAAATTAAGGCAGACATTTTCTCAGCAGGGGGCTGGCATATGACAGGACTGTGTTCACTTGATGGATACAGCTGTGGAAGGGGCTGCTGTCATCCTCAGCAAGTGAAAAGAGAGAACTGAAGCCAGCTGAGGCTACCTTTCCATTTTCACCTAATCTATATTTTTGTTCTTTTACTCTCTTCTCCCACACCATCTCTGGCCAACAATGATGCTTCTAATCAGATCAGACATCAGATGTCTTGAACAATTTATACCATACAAAAAGCTGAGAACTACATTCCTTCAGAGCACTGGCAAACTCTAACCTGACAGAGCAGTGCATCTTGAAACTCAGGTTTAGAGAAAGGGCTGGTTTCTGGGTCAATGAGCTGTGAAAATGCAAATTGAGATCACTATGTGTCATTAGAAAAAGTAAACGCTAATTTTAGAGGCATCTAGTGTGGCAGTTTTTCCCCAGAACTTTTATCCACTGCATGAAGGCAATATGTGATGATATTTTACAGATGTCTGGACAGCAATCTCTAAGAAATGAACTCAAAATTACATGGGATAAAATGTATTTCAAACAAAATGTACAGGGAAAAAGTTTTCTGCAGAAGTTACTACTAGTTAATTTAATGAAAATTATCAATAAAAATAACTTCCAAAGTGAAAATTCGAAAAGTTCTTTTATTTCCATAGGCAACCTAATTCAGAGTACAAAGTGATGTGTATTTCTCAAAACCGTCACTGTACCTTTTACATAGCTTTAAAGTAACTCATCTAAAAGTTGATACAAGAATAATTTTGGTTTTGAAGAGCTGTCCAATAAACCAGATATACACTAATGCCATGCTATGACAGTTCTATTTATGAATCACGGCTGACACAACAACAAGATCACTTTATAAATCTCATGAGAATTTTAATATTTTACAATCAGAACATAAAACTGCCACTAGTACAGAGACTGTACAATCAGACAAATAAACAAGTATTAAATATTTTGCACAAGGCCTGAGATCACTATAACACATTTTGATTTACAGCTTCATCTCAGAAATCTGTACAGCAGTTAGACCTGTTTCAGAGAACTTAAAGACAATACAACTTCAGGGCTTATTTGTTATGTTGATACAAGGGTGAGGCCTGAAAGGCAAGAGGATTTGGTGTATGAATCCAAGTGTTTTACTGCCTTGTGTCATTTTCTTGCAAAGCAGTCAAAACCTAATGGAAGGTAAGGTACAAGGCAGAACCCCACTTGAAAATCAGCTAACTCATCTGAAATTGTCCAGATAGGTTTCCTCACAACTTTGCAAAGGAAAAGTTCACAATGAATATATAAAATGCAGCATATCTCTCAACAAATAAAAAGAAGGGTTACATATACAACAAGGTATTTTTTCCCCCTCCCTATGCTTCTTTCATTGGAAATGGCACAAATCAGCAATATCCCACCCAACCCCAATAGAAGAACCCTAATCAATAAACAAAGGTCACTCCAAAGTCCAAAAGCTTCACTGTAATGCAAGATCCAGTGTTCATAAACCTATGTTTTATAAACTTTCCTTTTCTGCTCAAATCACACAAATGTAGGCAGACTAAGCATGTATTGTTTATAATAGATAACACAAGTATCATATAATTCTTAGCCTGTATGGAAGCTTTATGGAATTTGATTAAAATCTCACTTCCCATTTAGTCTGGTTTTTTGGTGCAGTTCAACTGAAAAATCCAAAAATCCTATAATCTAGAATATAATCACACTTATCTATCAACAGACACAGATAACATTACAACAGGGGTTATAATACAAAAGTCAACATACATTTTTCTTATTTTAAAAGGCAATCAGGGTATTTGTTAAGGTTCCACAAAAATGTGAACCAGTTGTTGCTAAAAAGATGAAACAGAAAAGGAAAGTTTTAAAGAATAAGGCTTGAAATGTTGTGCACCTACACATCCAAAAATTCAGCCTTTTACTTGGGTAACTCAACACCTGTGTAAGGCCACAACTTCCCCACAATATTTCTTATTCACAGTGAGGAGAACATAGTGTCTTCATTAAAACAAACTCAGGCATTCTACTCATGCTACAAGTAAAATTTCTCTCCCCATCTCCCAAATAATAGGTGGACTCCTTTACCTTTCCTCTGGTACTGCTGCCTTCCTGCATAAGCAAGTTCCAAGGGCTGTTTTGTGCCTTGTTCACACCACTTGTGTGATGAAAAGGAACAGAAGATCGGTTCCCTCCTCCAGTAACCCCTGTGCCATTTCATTCCCAGCTTCTCTCAAGAGTCAGAACCAGGGGTTTCTAAGCTAATCTGAAACTCAGTAGTTTTAAGGTACTTCATCAGCCCAAATAGAGGTTTTCAAGCCTCTTTAATACAATCTTTCTCTCTAGAAGGATTAGCTTGCTTTCTGTGACTGAGTTTTGACAGGATGCTTCAGACACTTTCATACTTAAACCCAAATGGAACCAAGAGCTCTAATACGGAAAAATACTGCTGTCTTGGTGCAGCCACGTTCATTTAGTGTACACCAGAGCAGCCAAAGCACAACTGATGTAAGATGTGCAGCTATTTTCACTTACCTTCTCCTTTTGTAGGAAATACAGATTAATCACTTAAAGAATAGGAACTTATGCCCTTCCCTTTACCTCCCCTTTACAAATGAACGTAAACTACATGGGCTGGGCAATTCAACCCAGACCCTGTTCTCATCTACATGCTCACAGTGGGTGAGCAAAGTGGGTGCACAGTGGGTGCTGTGATGATATAACCTGACAGGTTTTCACATTTTTTCATTTAAACTAGGTTGAATATGAAGGGCAGAAATTTAGTGTAATTTACTGTTTTCCTCAAGGCATTGTAAAGAATAACTTATTACCAGGCTACAATGTCATTAACAGCATTTGTAGTTTCTTAATCAAGTACCAATTTCAAACCTGTGTTCTCCGTTTTACTCTACGTGAGGACTAGGCAGACCCTCTGCTTCAGGCCAAGCTAGATGTAGCACTGCTTTCCATCCAAGTTCAGCCATAGGAGGCTCCTGGAATACCCACATTTTGTAACATTGTCCCTTTCCCTTTGTCTTTCCCAAAAACCAACTTGGATGTGAAGCACAATTGCTGCTCTCAAACAATTCACTCTGGCCACAAAACAAGTCTTCCAGCCTCTTGCAGGGCCTCAGAACGATGACTTGTAAGTGGAGAGATCAGTTGGCCAAGGCTTCCTAAAGAAAAACTATTGTAGCAGGGGCCAAGTAGCACCTGGCCATGGTGACTTACCTCTTGCAAGTCCTCTTTCCTTTAAGTTAAGAAGAAATAATTCGAGAACTTCAAACACATTGAGTTTCCTGACACACTAAGCAGGAAGCATCTGCATGGAAAAGGGATTGTACTCACTACTTTTGTGTTGGTTTTTTTTAATAATTTTTAAATATCTGGAAGATTTTGTTAGAGCTTTTATAAGCACCCTTTTCAGTTTTCTTTGTTGTTTTTCTACTCTGGTCATTCTGAAAATTGCAGCAAACAAGACAAATCAAAGTTATGCTCTCAAATATAAATGGAAAAAAGTCCTATCACTTGAGTCAGATGAAGACCTTATTCCATTGCATTACCACTTCATAAAAGAGCTTCTTTTAATTTGAACCTGTAGGATTTTTTTTTTTTACTTTGTTCTTACAAAATACATTATGTTCTGGTATAGCCCATGCCAAAAGCACATACCCCAAACCACAGAGTTTAGGAGGTCTAGTATATGAAATCAGATCATTTTTTTTTCACTTAACTTTCCCTGCAATAGGTTAAACTAAATCCAGTCCTGAAAAGCTCCCAGTACAAAGAGATCAGTGACTGAAAACCCAGATCAGGACACTGACTTTTAAGACTGCCTCTGCCATAGATGTATTAATTTAATACATTGTAGAGTCCTGTAAGATGATGTTTTTAATATTTTCCTAATAATTTAGAGGAATACAGATTCAAGTAATTCTTCAAAGGCTTGCCTTAGGTTACCCTGAAAAGCACAGCTTCCAACAGTTGACATAAAAGAAGACATTACTGTGACTGAGAGTATAGAGTGCCAGCAACCGTAAATGAACTTAAACAGTTCAACAGTTCTAGTATTGTACTTAAATTTACATGGATATTTTAACAAAACCTACAATGCTTACCATAAATATTAACAGCACATAAGCATCACAATGTATTAGGTAATGTTTTCTAGACCACAAATTTATTGGTCCCAGATATTTTAAAATAAAAGGACTAATGCAGCAGCTATAATACATAAAGAATTCTTTAAGAAATATGCTTAATGCTATCACCGCTTAGAACTGTGGAAGTATAACAAAATACAAGTCATATTTACAGCATAAGGCCCTTTGGTTTCTTAAGCAGCAAATGAAAGAAGAGTTTCTTCAGTGAAAGGCTTTGAAAAATAAAGCAGGTAGGCTTTCCATAAAAAAGGTAACTAGTTCTTTCCTTCTCAAAATAACCATTTATAGTCTTCAAAATACTAGGTAAGTAAGCTCTTGAAATTCTTAGGAAAAAAAAGTTAAAACTCAACAGTAGTATCTGACAGAGCAGAGATTCCACCATGGGCAAGCTGAAAATACACCTCCTGGAAGTAGAAGAAACTACTATTTGGATTTCTGGAGACCTTTATTGAATTTAGAGTAATACAATAAAAAGGATCTGAAATACCTGTGTATTTATCATACACTGTAGAGCTTACAAATCCATATTTGAGAAATCACTTCATGTCATTCTATCCTTCATAAGGACTTGATTTAAACCAAAAGTAAAATTAAATAGTTCACTCTAGTCAAGGCAATTTACGGCAGTCTGCTTTTTCACAAAACCCTGTGCAAATTGTATAAGGCGATCCTTTTTCATTGTCTCAGTTGAGCCAAAAATTATTAATTAATTCAAGATATTTCTGTGTAACTATATAGCATGTGTTTAGTTACACATGTTGGGGCAGTCAACATGTGAATTTTACATTTACATTCATTTTTTGAGGTTTCATAACTACAATTTTTTTCACACATCAGTTAGAAGCAGTATCATATTAGCCAAAACAATGGAATATACAGTAAATGTGATGAAATCACCACATGTATTTTAAAATCCTGCTTAAGTGGTATGTTGCTTTTGCTATGGGGCATGTAACAAGGATCTGGCATTATAAAAGAGATTGTAAACCAGCATAACCTTTGAAGCAGTGTTCTTACTCTGTCCCAAACTTGAACCAAATTTTAGAAGAACTTTTTATGCCTGATGAATCTTGTTATAGTTTACTACCACATTCATTACATTAGCTTACATGAGAGAAGAAAGCCAAAATATGCTCCCTTCTTAGTCTCGCCCATAGCTGTTGGTTAGAGTTCTCTCTGTATAACTTGGCTATTAAAATTTTTGGGCCAGCATAAGAATTTTCTTTTTGCAAACTGTCATAGGACAAAATGACAGCTTGTGACAAATTCAGGCAACATGAGTAATTCTCCAGGTTTGCATCCAATAGCGTCATTATCCCCTAAGCATTTTTTCTGAATTTAAAAAAAATTTTGTTGGAAATTTCACTGGACTTGACTGAGTTCACCTCTGAATAATTTTGACAGACTACTTCTTTTTCAGTTGAATATACGCATCCTACCTTCAGCACTCTCATGTTGGTAAAGAGACAGGAAATCTTTAGCACGTAAGATGACTTTGCACTTACACAATTCCACTGCAGTACCAGGTGAATGAAACATCAGCCATTTTTCCTGTCCGAAAGTCTTTACTTTGCTGGGTTGAAAGTTTCCCCAAGTCATGCTTTTATTAATCAAAAAAATATATTAATCAGCTTACCCATGATCCAAATTTCATCAATCTTTGAAGGAAGAAAACAAAACATTTTACCCAAAAAGATCTTTTAAGTCATTGCTAGCTGAGCTGCTGTTTGTCATTGTGTTTGCTGGTTGTGCGAAGTTCTGAGGAGAAAAGAAAGGATTACCCTGTATACCAAAGCCTGGCTGTGCTATCATGTTCATCTGAGGTCCCAAGGCTGTATTGCTCGCATTCGGGGACCCTGGCGGTGGCACAAACTGATTAACCCACTGGCTTGATTTCTGTTGAGCCAACTGCTTCATGCTAACTTTGGGTTTTTGAGGACCAAAAAGATTATCTAAAGCAGACATATCTGGGGGTCTGTTTTGTTGTGTCAGTGGAGAGATTGCAGATGCAGCATTCATAGGACTGTAATTTGGCATATTGGCAGGTGGTACAATGTTCATCTTGGTTGCTCCTGTTGCACTTGGACCACTGAAGAAATTCTGAGTAGCAAGACCTGCTCCCATAGTGAATCCAGCAGTCTGAAACCCCATATTTGTATTTAGTCCGTTTGTCATATTTCTCTTTGTGTTATCAATGGGCGACGAAAATCCCATTCCAACACCCATAGTAGGAACGGAAGAGAAGCTGTTTGAAGATGCAACTTGAGCTTGGTTGATAGGACGGCTGGTCAAAGATGACATATTATCTATCAAAGTATCTGTCAAGTCTTTTGTCTGCAAAACACATAAAATGCAGTTAAATGTTTTTCCTGTACAGACACTCTGGTAACAGTATTTTATCATTACCCCTGAAGACCTGGTATTAATTTTTCAGGAATCAGAATTCACTGCATGGAATTTGGCATGAAATGTAATAATACACAAGAGAAATTACATTATTTGTGTTCTTTGCTATGTAGAACTAATTGCTATGCAGCTTTAACTTGACATCTAAGATACACACAAAGTACTACCGTGACTATTTGCTTAAATGCCCCATTCCTATCCCCAAATCCTTTAAATATTTCCTTAAACTCTTCAGAGACAAACCTTCCTTAGAATGTGCTTTTTCCTTATCTAATACAATGACCCCCCAATAATAATGATACCCTTGGAAACTAGTAATTTAAAAAGTGGAAATACTGCTAATGATGCAAATGGAAGGCACATGAAAATCTAATTTAGCTTTTCTCAGCTGTGCCGTTGTACCACCAGAGAAAACAAAAGTGACTCACATGAGGAAAAAAATTCTAAATGCATACAGCCCTTGAAAAAGCATCAGAGCTCCAATGGAAACAGTGCAGTTGTTTGTTCTCTCTCACCTGCTTCACTGGAGGTGTTACTGTAGTTGCTTGGGGCTTAAGAGGTTGCTGGCTTTTCAGTTTTTGTGCCTGTTCTTGTTCCTTAGCTAACTTTTGCTTCTCTTCCAGTGTAAGTGAGGCCTTTAAAAGGGAAAGTACTGGTAGTAAGTTGCACAAAATGGTTATTCTGACATTCATATTTTTATTTCATTCTAGCACTGTTGTTTCAATAATATGTGGTAAACAATACAATTATTTACACATAAGAGAAAGCCAATAAGTGTAATCTATTATTATATTTACCATATTGCGAGAAAGTACTTAAAGCAAATAAATACAATATTAAGAGCAGCATAATGAGAAATTTGGGCAGATCTCAAATAAAACAGCTATATCAACAAAACTACTTTGGCTTTGTTTCCTTAATATTGGGCATAAGAAAAAGTGTTCTTCACAATTTTTGTTTTTATATGGTTACTAACTTATCTAGAAATGCAATTGACCATGGAGTCGAAAAGGGAATTTCATTTTAAAACTGCTCAAGAGTCTTTTGAGGATTTTAACTCCACGTTTGTTAGTAATGAAGGATGAAATAATTAAATCATTCCCCCTTAGTCAAAAATTAATGTAAGGATTCAGCTAGCTAGAAATAGAAATGGTAAAATACATAGATACTGGGGAGCCATGTCCATAATTATTAGCACAAAGAATTTTACAACACTTAAAGCTTATGTTTATTACTGCTTATATTTTATGTTATGCTGTGTTCTTCCTTCACTTCTTGTATTTAACCACATATTGACTGTTTTCACTTAACTTTGAAAGGTACAGTAAAAGTTAGTCTCTCCTACTACTTAAAAGTCTACATTTTATCTTCATTTCTCTTTGTCATTTTATCATAAGGATCCCTATTTTGCTTTTCCTACCTAAACCCAGTGGTGAAGTTTTAGTTTCATTTAAATCTAGAATTAAGGAGAAAGAAAATGACCACAAATTTATAATCCTAATTGCTGCCTACTTCGTACAAATCTATTTTCAAGGAAAGGCTTACACAGAAATTGAAGGATATGATTTGAATGTTTTTCATGGACGTTCTCATGTGACTATGTATGGCGGTGTGCTATATATAAAAGCAGTTAGTTTTTATATTAAAGCTTTAAATACGGTACATATTTACACACACTCTTTTTCTGCAACCCTATCAGCCTTGTATTAGACAGATAGACAAAAAAGAATTAAAAAATAAAGCACACCTTTCTCTGTATTGATGACATCTCATTCTCTTTACTATCAGATCCACTAGTTAGAAGGTCAGTTCCATTATTAAATACCTTGTCAATCTGTTTAAGTTCAAAGAAAAAAACTTTCATTATTTGAAATACTGTAATTAAAGGCTATGAAAATATCAACCAAGGGACTTCAAATTTCAATGTTCTATGTGTAAGTTACATATTGCTGCTTACCTGGTTGCCTGTACCACTAGATCTTGCCTCTTCAGACCCACTCATTTGGCTGGCTATGTCCAAAGATCTACATAGTGCAGAGTATATTACAACAAGACAACTTTGCAATCAGGTTCACAACACTAATTGAACAATGCAGATCATTCTTCTGCATTTAAATAATACCAAACAATTGCACTGAGAGCAACCACTTCTATATAATGCCTTCAGGAGACAGGCAAATGTTCCTTTGAGAAATAGGAAACATCTCCTAATAATTTCCCACTGTCTTAATTTCTCCCTTTGAGCAGGGTGACCCAGATTTCAGGTCTCTCAAATTATTTTGTCTCAGAAATCTCACCTCATATCAGGCTTCATAAAATAGCTTGAAATACTTTAAAATATCACAGCCTTCTAAAAGGCTGCAATGTTTATGTTTCTCTGATATGGTTTATTTCTCAGCAACTGCAGGAAAGCAACTTAGCACACAGAAGCAGATCTTCTGACAACTGTGCTTATTTGAGATAATTCTAATTACTGAGCTTAGAATTACCTGATTTTTTTATTGCTATGGCTAGAGTTCTCTAACATTTGCCAAAAAATGACTACTTCTCCAACACAAACATTAACACTTACTTCTGTTGCTCTTGCATGACATGAAGTTGCTCAAGTTTTGTTTTATGCTCTGCTTCCAATCTATTGAGCATATCTCTTATAACACAAATAAAAGAATTGAACTGGAAAAGAAATACATAAGAAGTTTGGATTTTGCAGTGATGGAATTCCGATAGGGGTAACTTAGCAGGTAATACCTCATAAACCTACAATACATTATGTCAGATAAAGTGCAGACTTTTAAATAATTTATACTCCACCTTCATTACCGTGCATTAGATAGCAAATTACAGAGTGCATACTGAAACAGGGAAAAATACAGGCTGCTAAAAAAAAATTGAAATGGGGCAATGCAGACAAAACCTCCACACACGAGTATTACCAGAGTAATTTTCAAACCAACCTATTATTCACTTTCCCAATATTTCATAGCAACACAGCATTTTATTTTAATAATTATTATGTTAGTAGCAAACTGCTTTTGAAGGGTATTTGGAAGGTGACATTATTAATTTTGAAATTTTATACCGGATCAGCTAAATACACTAAAAAATAACAAGCTTCAAACAGAAATACAGTAAAATTGGGAAGGGTTTTTGTATTGCTTATTTTTACAATAGACACAGACATGCAGTAATGTATGAATTTTTTTATGACAATAGTTTAAATTTATTCTCTGATAATTGTCATGGAAAAGCATGCGAAACAGTCATGTTCCTACCTGATTGAGATTAAGATTGTTCTCAATACTAAGAGGAATCAGATGGGGCAATACTTTTCCTGCAAGCTGTTCTTTGGTAATTCCCAACTTCTTGTGAGTAAATGTACATTTGTAAATACCTAACACAGAACATCAAAATAGCAGAAATTGTTAAGTTTAGTAAACAGTGTGAACGAACTCGAAATAGCACACTCATATATGTATTGATCATCTGAACAACCACTGTGTTTGTGTGCAAGCAGGGACAAACATGACCAAGAGAATCTTGAAGGCTAAGTACAGATCCACAACAAGCAGGAAGAGGCTTTGCTACAGTTCAGAACAAGAGGATGTTCAAAGTCACACTTTGCAGTTATGAAACCTGGTATTAGTCAATGTATTGTTCTGGCCAATTATCTGAGAATATGCATCTTTGAATAGATCATGTGCAAGTGATTTGCCACAAACTGACACACTGCCACTTGAGAAATGAAGCTGCATCAAGTAAGGATGCATTCTCTCCTGGCACACTGGTACACTACAAGTATCTAGGATTAACTATCATCCTGCTCTCTGATGGTTTTTTTACAAACACTGTTAACTAGAAGGTTTGGGCTGTTACACATAGTATCAGAACTCACACATAATCTTTATCTGTTTTAAAATCACTGAAAGAAGAATCCTGGCAGGCATGAGAGACCCAGTGTTAAGCCCAAACATTCTGTAGCGTTTCTGACAGGAAGAGTCCTCTGCTTAAATAGTCAAGCTCTGGTGGCAAACATTGAACATATTAGGAGAAAAGGCAGAGCAGCTTTCCTCACTTTCTATGGCAGTAGAAGGGAGCTGTCACCAAGACAAAGAAGATGAAGGATGGTATTATGATTCTGGAAGAAAGGAGAGCCTGAGTATATAAAACTGACTTCAGCCCATCATTTCCAAACTAGGATTCACTTACTCACTGTATCTGGGTAGAATTCAGAATTAACACACCTAAAGCAAAAAATAGAGTCCCTTATTCTTATAGATAACAGATAAAAGTCAAAGCTGCAAGGATTAAGGGAAACAGGCAGTTTTAAATCAGTACAGGTAAGATGCTTTCTTGCTGCTTTTGAGCAAATAAAAATAATGCTGCCATCACATTAGTACAGTGTTTAATGAGGGTTACTGGCAGTGCAGCTCAGCTGTTACAACTGGTCTACACCACTTTGGTGTCAGGAGGAGAAATAGTCGCTGTCTTCCAGACTTGGCCAAGCAGTCACACCTCTTCTTTGGAAGTGGGTCTGGTCATCTGGACTCCTTAAGCCCATTCAATTTGCTAAAATCACACACCCTGAGATAGGCAAGCACCAAGTGGCAGTAGGAAAGCTCAGGTGGGAGTAAGGTCTCCCCTTCCAGAAGTACCAAGCCATTAGGTTTTGTTAGTCATTTTGTGAGACC
The DNA here is from genome assembly GCA_013398275.1 of Promerops cafer. Classification (NCBI taxonomy): domain Eukaryota; kingdom Metazoa; phylum Chordata; class Aves; order Passeriformes; family Nectariniidae; genus Promerops; species Promerops cafer. The sequence goes on along the minus strand of VZSE01007196.1, from coordinate 3,220,092 downwards.
TCACCCAGACTGTGTTCCATTTCTGCGCACAGGCACAACTGTGTGCCTGAACATCCAACAAAATGAGTCTAAGAAAACCTGCAGTAAAGAACAGCAGATTTGTACACCATCATTTATAGCATCTGCTATCCAAGAGTGGTAGAAGAAGGCAACACTAACATCTCAAAAGCTCCAACATCTGAAAGATGACAGTTCATATATTCTTCTGAAGAAAACAGCCCCTCTGACTCTGTGGAGCACCCAGTCCATGTAAGTGTCACAGACCAAGAACTACAGTGAGCACTCAGAACTGCACTGTGCCCCGAAGACTAAAAATATATGTACTAGTGCTCAAATGTCATACATCAGGTAACCAAACAGGGACATACTCAAGAACCAGAAAGTTTTTAATAGTCATTTTAAGGATACACTATGTACACATGTTCAATGATAACACAGAAAGCTTTTGGATTTATAATATCAAAGCACAAAAGAGAAAGTTGGAAGTATTAGTTACCTAAAATTCCCATGAGCACCGCAGGTTCCTTTGATGGAATTTGTTGTAGAAAAGGTAAAATATCATCAAGCACAAACCATTTATCCAAGTACTCCAAAATCTTGCCCAAGCACACTAGTGAGTTTACTCGGACCTGTGAAGTATGATAAGAATTAAACAAACTCTTTATTTATAGAAAAAAACAAAACAACTTTACAAAACTCATAAGAAAATCTTTGTACTGAAAAATTCAAGACAAGTTAAAAAATGCTTTTGTATCATGAAAGAAAAACACCTCTTTTTATGCTCACAAAAACTTGGCTTTTCTGCATGACAAACATTGTCACTGCGTATTACTGTGGAACTCACTTCAGTAATTTTTACAGTACTATTAACACAGGAAGTTGTTAACAACTTTAAAAATTGTTAGAGCAAAGAAATAGTGCTTTTGCACTTTTAAGAAGTTTCTAAAAAAATTTCAGTAAGAAATCAGAACACATTGATAGGCTTTTCTTTAAAGACACAACACAGTAAAGCTGAAGTAATTAAAGGTTACACCATTTTCTGAACACTAGAGAACATTACTATGATACTCACAGCAAGAGAAGAAGTTTGCAAACATGCATTTTTAATTCTTGGAATTAATGAATTTTTCATTGATGGATAATCTATTAAATTGGCAAACGTGGGAATTATATTTAGGCAAAGCTCCTAAAAAAAAAAAAACACACAAGTTTAAAAAGAAACATGCATATTTATTATAAAATTAGTACTAATATAAATCAATATCAGTTAGTTTGAAATGTCTTCTTAAGGTTTGCTCCTATGGAAATATTTAAGGAAATATGTTCAACTAAGCTGCCCTTAATCTATCAGACTCACTTAAAAATAGCTAGAATAATAAAGCATCATGGTATGTATACAGAACCTTCAAAAATGGATTCTAGAAAAAAAGAGCATTCTTAAATTCCTAATTTTTCAACAGCAAGATTATCTGGCATTGTCACGAGGCACCTTTATATAAAAACCCAGCTTTTACTACATCAAACTATCAATCTCCTACATAAATCAAACAATTTCATTGAGTAGTATTAATAATACAGCAGTACAATGACAGACTGAATGCTAAAATCTCACATCAAGATTAACCATACTTTAGCAACAGAGAAAAAATAAACACACAATTTCAGCCCAATCTCAAAAAAAAGAGACAGTAATACTAAGTATATGTTGCAAGTAAACACCTCAGTAACCAAAGTACTGATGCAGAAAGAAACTCATGAGAGGTACTTAGAAACAAAAACCTTTGTCCCTAATATTACAAAGGCTTTGCAAAGGCAGAAGTCACATCTGATTATCCAAAACCGCCTTTGACAAATATTTTGTTTCTATATCTCCCACTCCTGAATGTTTTTGGGTAACTGGAAGTTAATTGCAGTTGAATGATTAAAAAAAAAAAAAAATCCCCAGAAGAACCTTAGAAAGGTAGAGAAAGCCTAAGGAGAAAAAAACAGATACATAAAAATGTCACCAGAATGTATATTAATATGATTTTACAGCACATCAGGTCTCCTGAGGTAACTGTCAGCAGAGATGTTCTCATCAGTAGGAGCTCAGAATAAGCCACCTCTCACTGACTGGTACAAGCATGCATGCCTGCATGGCTTCTGCTGCACAGGCAGTGAAATATAAATGCATATCCTACTTTCTCCTATGGTGGCTAGTAAGAATCTAAGATAAGAGCATTAGAACAACAGTCAACTGGTTACCCTCCTGGAAGACAGGGGAACTAAATTTTACTTTACCAGAAACAAATGTTCTTTAATAAAGCATTCATCTCTTTCAACGTTCAGGCATATTATACAGTTTTATCTCTTTTTTTTTTAAGTAAACAAACACATGAGTATACAAAAAAGTTGGCATGTCAGCTGAAAGAGGAAAAAGAAAGTTTTAGATAAAGGCTGCAACTACTATACCTGGATCTGAATTGAAGGTGCTTCCAAGGCTCTATAAACCATTGGTAAAACACTGTTCTTTATTTCATCTGGTGGAGTTTTGGTTAGAAGCAAGTCCATTTTTTGCAGGAAGATTAACAATATCTATTCAAAGAAAGAGAATTCAGAAGCCAAAAGTTTTAACTGCAAAGGATATATATACAATTTGAAGTGTGTTGTATCATACCAAAAAAACTTCAGAAGTTTTCTTATAACTCAGTAAATGTGATCACTTACCATGTTGCTTGCCTGAAGGCATGGAAGACAAAAAACACTTTGACATGTTATTGCATTTTAAAAACAGCAAATACAAATCAAGCAAAATATGCATGTTCTAGACTGACTCTTCTGAAATAACAAATCATAATGACTCAGTAAAGAGTTCTGTTTCTACTTACAAGAACTTGTACATAGTTCTTGTTTCTCTTTATGGTCTTTTGTTAATATACACCCACAGAAAATCTTTATACACATATCACTGTTGCAAAAGCTAAACTTCCAAAAAACTGTGAGTCAAATTCTGTCCTCAAAGCACTTGATCACAACTCCACATATACAAGCTGTATTCCATGTGTCTAAAATCAAAATAGGGACATAATAAAAATAATATTATGGACAAAATTGGACACTGGATGGACAACATATGCCTTTATTCTATTTAACATGGAAATTGTGTATCATAAAAAAATCTCAAACAAAATATTCACATCACATTAACTAAAAAAATAACACTAGAATAGCACATATCCATGGGGGGATCCATCTTGCTTAAGATTAGCCATCCAAAAGTTAAACACTTCTAAATCACTCAGCCAGCTCAGTCTCAAATACAGAGCACTATGTAACTCATAAGATTCGTATCACAGCTCCGACAGGTGCTAGAGAACACAGTGAGTATCCACTGACAGCAGAACTCCTTTCAGAAAATAGGTTAAACTAGATGGATAAATTATGTTTAAAAGTATCACATAACAAAAAGCCAAGTATTTTATAGGAAGACTTATTTTTTTGTCTAAAAATACATGGCAATCAGTGCTTCTATGTCAAATAAAAAGAAGCATTGAAGAGTAGAAACAGAAATGTACTGAGACCCCATTACAAATTCCCCCGTTTTATTTATTCCCCCTTCTCCTTACAGAGAAGAAAAATAGATTTTTATAGTGCAGCTCATACGTGTTTTCTTATTAGAAAATTATAATTTCCCAAATTGCACGCGCACATAAAATCATTCATTCATTCATTCATTCATTCATTCATTCATTCATTCCATGAACATTGATTCTGATATAATATCCCCATATTTGGGACAATCAGGGTGAAATGGATGAGATGAGTTTTAAAGCTAGATTTTATAGTTTTCTTCAATATACAGTCTTTGTCCTAAACCTGAGCTTTTAAGACTTACATGTGCTCTTAACACCTGTTCTCTAACAACCCTAATAATGTAATACTGTGGAATTATAGTTTCTATGTTTAAGCTTCTAGGATCCTGTTTGATACTTTTTATCTATTTAGGTAAAAATTAAGAAGGTACAGTCACAGATTCACACACACCATTTAATAAGCAATTAACAGCAGTTGCACTCTAAGTAATAATGCTTCATTCATTAATGCAGAGCCCAGTACTTGTCAGGGAACATTTCTGTGTAGTGAAATAGAAAGTGAATGTACAGCACATCCTATGCTAACTGTCTATGGAATCCTGTAGATACAAATTAAGGGTTTGTCTGGGAAGCCATGTCAGAGTAAGCTAGGATGTTAACGTACTGCACATATTACTCCACACTAACCCCAAGAATAAATTTATCTAAATATTCCATTTTCATATTATGAAATTCCTCACAAAAAGACATTGTGAACACTAGCTAACAATTTCTTCATATTGAATTAGAGCAGCTTTCCTATGATACATTTATTTCCTAATTGAAATATCCTACTAAAGTCAAGCAACAGGCCCCTCATACAAATCTGTAACATCTTGAAAGAGGGTTTGGAAAAAAACATTGGCATCTTCCCTGAATGCCCCTCTCCAGGAGTTAAAAGCACACAGAAACTAGATATTTCTGCCTTTGTACAAAGAAAGTCAGACTTGGAGTTCTATCCTCTGGCACTCTGAACCTTTGTATTTTTTTTCAGAATTCCTTATATATTAACTTTGAAAACATGACCTATGTTGTTTAAAGTCTGCTACACTAAAAAGAGCATAGAAATAATAGTTGAATAAGCCATGTAGTACTTTGCATTAAAAACACCAGTGTAAGAATTTAATAGAGTCTAGATAGTCACAGAAAAACTTTGCACAGCTCCGTCTTTATGAGCTGACTCCAAATTTGTGTTTTGCTTCCTTCATCTCTCAAGATATAAACCAGCTTTTGTGTCCATTATGCTCCAGATGTAACTTTGCTATGAACTTTTTGCAGCAAGGATCGTGTCACAAATCTAATACTAAAGGCAGCAGAACACAGAGTTACCTTTTAGGTTGACACAGCACAAATGAGATGTTCATTGGCTTTTGGTTGGTTAAACACGGACTTTTTCAAGACAAAAAAACTAACATAAAGCTTCAGTGTACCAAGCATAAACAGCATTAAGTAGTTCAAATTTCCTGAGGTATTCTCAGTTAGACAGCTGTCCCCCTCCCCACCTTCACAGTATAATGACAGTCTCTGGTCCAGTTTTCTGAAACCCAGAAATGAAAGGTCTGCTATGTTTACCTTGCCCTTTAAGTGCTCTGCAGAAAAATAATGGCACACACAAGTGAGCTAGAAGGAATGCACACCTGTCTCTCATCTGAGGAGGCACAGTGCCCCACTTTGTGACAGATTTCTCAGGAATCATCATGGTGATGACAATAGGATGCAAATTTTTACTCCTTTACAGGAACAACTATGTCTTGATACTTTTATACGTTTAAAGAGCAGGGAAAACAGCATATTTTACTTACCCATTACATTTGTCAAATAAAAATGAAACTAATTTCACAAATTTTTGCACAGTCCTCAAATAAATACTACTCTTAATATGAATAAATAGCACTTCTTAGAGAGTGTCAAAGCTACAATTTTTCCACCCCATGATCCCAATGCCAGCAAACTGGATACAAGAAAAAACCAAGTGGTAAATTAAACCTTTTCTGCAAATCTCATCTATAAATGCAATACACCCTCAGAACCCATCTAAACAAGCAGAGGTAGAGGCTTTGAGAATTTCCTGGAAAAACCTATTTTGAATGAATCCAGGCTGACTGCCTGGACAACTACAGAGCAGAATGGGCAATGTGTGTGAAGCTGGAAAAGGGAAATAGAACAATTAGTCATTTTTTCAGGGAAAAGAAAACCAAAGAGAAAAATTGTAATACGAATAATATTAACATACCTGGATTGGTTCTTGCTGCTTAAAAACAGGACCAAGATCAGGTAGAATGAGCTTGATATATTCTTCTTTGGTGCACTCCTCAGCAATTAAGAGAACATTAGGCAAGACAAAGGGCACCATATCAGGATTCACAAATTCGGAAGTCAAGCAAGGCAAAATTCGCTGAATTATAACACGCTAAAAGAAAAAAAAACAAGTATGAATCATGCACTGCAGTAAGTTACCACTGTGCCAGTTCAGCAGCTTTTGTATTAGCCTATTTACAAAAAATAGACAGATAGTTTTCAGTTTTGATCTCTTATTTGCACAGTACACTGTAGTTAATTTACACTGTGCTACTCTGCTTAATTTTCTCTGTTTGCACTCAAAGCTAACAACTGTGAAGATCAACAAAAAGCAATTAACTGCACAGAAACTAGGACTTTGAGCCACACACTAGTTATGAAAACCACACTCTGTATGCTTTCTTTAAAAAGACCCTAACAAGACCCTTAAAAATACTCTATAAACCGTCCAAATCGGTAATTTCCTTTTCTGTACCCCATCATTCACTGAACAAACACATAATCCTACTATACCTCCCTGTAAAACTCCAGATACATTCCCTAAATAGGATTCTGCTGATGTAACAGAGATTTAAACTGTGGATGTCTACTGCAGCATTAGACATCCTTAAATGCTTTTGAAGTCAATAAGCAGAAATATATGGTTCAAGGGCACTGTCACTTCCCTCCTAAAATATACTTTCAAGACAGAAAAAAAATAAAAAGAATGCCCCAAAGATTATTTGGTCAATCAGTGGCTGTCTAAAGTTAGGTGAAATACATGCCACTTATTTCCAAATTCAAAGCAGCAACCATTTCTGATCAAAGGGAAAAATTACTAAATTGAAAAGAATAGAGTATTAAATATGGAGCCTAAATGTTGCACTGTGTAGTGCAAATCAGAATTAAAAATAAAGAAATTTAATGCACTGGTTGAGAAGCTCAGTTATTCTATTATGTATTAAACTAATACTGCTTTCCTATCACGTAAGCATTATGGCTTACATAAATTAAGGTACACCACAAAAGGAAAGCGAGCCAGTCTAGACATAGTGCTTAACACTACACAGGAGAAAGATGTAATGACAAGCATTTGCCTTTGAGATTTCCGAGCACTGCCAGCACAAGAAAGCACTTAGTCTACTGAGGGAAGGAAGCTTTGCATCATTCAACATTAAAGTAGTGCCTTGCTCTGAAAAAACTTGGAGCCGTCTCATAGGAAGAAAAGGTGGCAAAATGGCTTCAAAGAGCTATGATGGCAACTGGAAACACAGGGAAAGGCTTGTAAGTGGAGAGGAGACAACTCCCTTTCAAACTGGGATGCCCTACAACAGGACACGCAAACGATGGTTTCTTATTTGGCTTATTTGGCATTTCCCATTTAAAGTATTATTGATTGCTGAGGGATACTCCCAGAGTAAGTACGTTCTAAGCTCTCTTTATTTCCTTCTACTCTATTCGGACAGTCTCATGGCAGTCTATTATGGTACATGCTACAGAAAGTCCAGCATTCCAGGAGTCAAAGTGCTAACAGATGTTCATATATTTTCAAACTTGCTATTTCAAGACATCATTCAGACATACCTTAGGTAGTTTTGGGAGAACTTTTGGTAGTCCTTTAAAAAACTGTGATTTCTGCAGGTTATCCCTTTGAAATAATGAATCAAAATACTGAAGCGTCATTGCTCCTACATCATCGAAGAATGGTATCTAAAAATAAGATTAAAAGGTTGTGATCTGGAGGGGGACAACACTGACACTGCTACAATAATTCCAAAATATAATCCCCTATCTACCCTTTCCATGCATGACAGTAAGCCTTTACAATGACATGTCTGCAACTAACAATTAGAAAATTAAATTTTTACACACCAGGTAGTATAATATTCAGATACAGTTTGATTATTAAGACAGAATTTTCCTACCATTTTTCAAAAACTCATGCATGTTATGTGTATCTAAGTTAAAACATTATTTCATATACAGTAAATAATGTAATGAAAATAGAAACTTCGAATAAATACTCTTCTAGGAATAATTATGCTATATTATATTACAACACAGGATTACCTATTAGGTCATCCACATCTGGCTCCCACCCCTGGTAACTCCAGAAAACCAGGAAGCTCTGATATCTCTACCCTATGATTCAGTGTGCAGATATGGTAAAAGAGACTCAACATCTTTCTAAAACCACACTGCTTAATACAACCACTTACAGATTGGTTTGTTGTAGTCCTTCAGACAATTGAGTTGATACCTGAGAAACATCAGCCTCACTCCCATCTTTCAGCATACAGGTGGACAAAACCATCACCTGCTCCCTCTCCCTTCTTCAACCACTATTTCTTTCAACAGTTAAAACACTGATTTCTATATCTGCATACCATCTTTTTACACCACAGCAAAAGAATAAAATCCTTTAAAAACAAATCTATACGCAGGAATCTGAAAGGCTATCTGATTGGAGAAAATGGGGCATAAGACAAGGGAAGAACAATGCTTTAAATTCTACTTTCAGACAGGAAAACAGAGCAACAGTTTTGCCAAATTAAAATTTACATTATATCCTTCTTCCAATTAAATTTTTCTTTGTTAGGGCAAACAATTTCCAAATATACTGTATTCTTCTGCATACTTAAGACTACATCAAAAATCATAAGCCAGAAGTTACTCCTTATGTTTATTGCCCTTTATAATTTTCTCACTTTCAAATCCTTCCAATATAATTTTAAAGATGGAATTATATAAAATCACAGCACAGAAAAGCTTCCAACTGAATGGAAAGGAATAAAACAGTGTTGCATTGAATAATTTTTGAATAATTGAATAATTTTCCTAAATTCTGTCTCAGCATCCACTTTTTCCATGTAAATAAATGTCAGCATAAGGATAACTTTTGGCATCAACTAACATTACATCTAAATGGTTAAAAAATATTTAACATTTCAACTAAAATGATTAACAGAAAACACTTTAAAATAGCTCTACAAATCAAACACTAATTTCTCTCTTTCCTATGGCTACCATATTTTCAAAGGACTGACCTTAGTCATTTGATCTGCATCTGGTCTGACTGCAGGAGCTACATTTAGGAGTAGCTTTACATGCTCACGCACCTCCTCAGGTATGTTCTCTAGAGTACTGGAGCTTAAACGGCTCAGCTGTGGAAGTAATTCAAGCATGTACATCATGAAGTCAGAAAACCCTTCACGTAACTATTTGCAATAAAAAACAGGCCTATACTTTGTTCTCTTGATGGTTTCTCTATCCACCCATTTTATATCCCTCCCTTCTTGCTAACAGTCTTCTCTTTTTCCCAAGAGCCTACCTGTTTTAGGTCCCACCCCTGTTTTTTCAACTTCCCACTGTAGTTCAGGTTATCAGAGAACACAAACATGATGTTTCAAACAGGCAAAAGTCATTATCTGAGGTGTTGTCTACACACATTAAAACACAGCATATACTGTGTGGCAATGGGCACCCAAAGAAGTTACAACAAAGGAAATCTGCATACGAACAGACATTATGTCAGCTGATCCAATTAACTGTGACACTGTCCTCTGTTAATATTCACAGTTCACAAAGAATGTGAAAAAATGTGGATAACAACTGCCACATCAAGTGATCACTTTAAACCCAGCCCTCTTCAGTGGTCCTACATAGGTAATTCACCACCAGGTGTTTCATACTGTTCATCCCAACAGGTAAGCGTTATTTCACAAGACCAGCATTCAACAGGTTTACAGAGAATGCAGTTTTTAGTTTATAAAGTTGGTACATGTAACCTCCTCTAAACATACTTTTATTTCTCAGATTTTGCAATGATTTTTTTTTTTGTTATAACAACAGTATGCAGGGTAAGATACCATTGTCAGATGGTTTATGTTGGAGCACTGATAGTGTTCTCAATATTTAAATCTATTTTACTGTAGTAACTTTTTAAATATTAAAATCAACAAACAATAACCATAAAAAGAACAAATACCTGGTCCAGCTGTCTACTAAAGCTTTTATAAATATCTTGCTTGTTGACCTCAAAAATTGGTTTCCCTTTATTAAACACTGCATACATAACAGCTCCCAGAGAGTACATATCACTGGCTGTCTCACAGCTCACAGAGAGAATATATTCTGGTGCCAGATACTCAGGATTTGGAAGACACAAGGATGGCAAGTTTGGATCCCATTCCTTACAAGGGAACTTCGGCTACAAAGAAGTATGAGAAGTAAAACAAAGTACATTTATCAAGGATTTTTAATGACCATTTTCAAAAAGAAACTCAAGCAGCGAAAAATAATTAAGCCACTCAAATTCAATTATGAATCAAACAGAAATACAGTAAGGCAAAACTGCTTAAAATCTCTGTCTGTAGCTTAGAGTGATTAGCTGATGCAGTTTTATCTGAATATTAGAGCTAGGAAGTATAATGTAAAATCAAAGCACTGCTATAATGGGGAAACATGAGCTATGATGGAATTAATTTTAAGTGGCAGCAACCAGGCACTGAGTAGGTGCAACACACTAAGTTAGGTGAGCTTGCATGTCACCCAACATGAATGGGAGCACAAGTGGCACAGGCTCCAGCCTCTGTTTGAAACCATCACTAGTCTACTGTGACCCCACTCAGTCCACTCAGGCTCTTTTTCTGAGACAATCAAATGCAGCACTTCAATCCAGATGGGTACCGTATTTCTAACTTTTGGCCAACAAAATACAGAGATGATATTAAATAAGTGGTTATATACTAGAATGCAAGATCATGAAACTGGTTTCAGACAAAGACCTGAATCTGAAATTGAATGCTGATAAATATAAAGATTATTACCTCCTGTTCGGATGGATTTGTTGATTGGATACAAAAATCAAAGCCCATAATTTTCCATGCTCCACTCTTATTCAAAATTATATTTTCAGGAGTAATATTCCCATGGACCATTTTCACACTGCTATGCAAAAATGACAAACCTTCAGAAACCTGTTCATAAAAGATCATTATTTCAGGTTAAATATTTCCCCAAGCGCCCTATAAGACATTTACAAAAATTCTGTTCTTGTGGTCACAGTTAAATTCCTAAGTTAATTAAGAAACAATTTTTCATCACTATTTCATCCTATGCCTTAAAAATTATGAATGAAGGAAATGAAACACAAATGGGTAATCAATGGGTGAGATTACTAAAGTCAATTAACTATCACAGCCTAAGTGTGGTGGTGCATTCCCCTCTCCCCTCAGGCCACATCATCTCAGAAGAACAAAAATGCTTTATGAAGCTGGTCAACATATTCACCAAACAAAACCTGGAAGCTAATGGTTCTCCACAGAACGTAAAGAAAAGATTCACATTTGGAAGAGACAGCTGTAGCATAGACATTTACATGGAAAATAAAAATTAATTAAATTTTCTATTTTACATGTTGGAACAATCAAAAAAAGAGTAGCAGCTTCGAGCTTCTAGTGTTTATCCTCTCTTACACTTAGAGTGATCAGGGCACTATTATCTCTCATCTCACTATTATTTGATTTACTACAGGCAGACAAAACCTGGCAGTGTACTGACTTCATTTAAAAAAAATCATTAATACTAAAAACAGATAAAAATGGTAAAGACAACCTGTACCATACCTGAAGCAAACCATATTTGGTCTCCACGTCATAAAGTTTGTATTCTTTAATGTCTGATGGTAAAGGAGAAGGTAGGTTGTCCCAGCTGCCAAGAACGTTAGCTAAACTTGCACAGACTGGTTCTGTACAAAATGCCAAGCAATCCCTGTATAGGAAAGGCATTAAAAAATTTCTTGTATATAAATGTAATATATCTCTTGACTGCAAATAAAGAACCACACAAACACCATATTATACACCGCCAAAGCATCTGGTGCTACCAATAGCCATGTTATATTTCAGGTTTTGAAATCTTTTAATATTAAACTAAAGAGAAACACATAAATGTCTGAAGTTTTAAAAAGTACTAGAATTAGGTTATTTTATTCTCTAACATTCACATAAATCACTAAAGATTCACACAATGCTTCATAAAATTTTTTTTAAAAACAATGCTTTTCTTGTCCTGTTCCAGGAAAAATTGATCAAATAATTCTTACTACTATTAAAACTTGTAAAATCACACTTCTACCTATGCTTAAAACCAACATGTCCCTGACTGAAGCAGTACTTAATGAGGTCAGACAATGAATCAGAAGCTAAATTAATACAATGTAAGGGAGCACCTGAATATTCTTTTCATTTGACAACAGATAGAGAAGAAGATATGGAAACACAATATGTTTGTTATGTGAACTGCAGTTTGCATGTGAAGTGACTGTTCTCTAAATTATTTTATTGATTTTTTTTTTTCTTAATGAAAAATTAATGGTCTTGCTTATCCATTTTTGTGTCAATTGTGAAAAGCACAGAAGAAGTAAACTTCTACATATAAGGACTGGTCGTAACACTGTCAAAATTTCATATTTCAAAATTGGTCCTGAAACCAATATATGTCTCAATTTCACGAACTTCAAGCAACACAGAGTCATTCTTCACATCCACATTCTTCATACTGCTCTGCACAGCGGTGGAGGCCCTGGACAGCCATTGCAATTCACTCCTTTGTTGTATTAAAGGGGTTTTTTTGAGAAAGCACTACATGGATGGTGGCACACATACATGCTTTAAGGATCATTAATTCATGAGAACACTAAATACTGCATCAGTATGAACACAGAAAACAGAAACTGAGTAACAGTAACAAAGATACATTTTTGAATATAAAATTATAGGAAAGAAGAAAAAGCCTAACTTTTTGATCACTCCATAAAAACATCAGAAGACACGTCTCAGCATGAAACTACCACATATTTTTTTAGTGTTTCAATAATTAACAAGCTTGACCTTTGAAGTAAAGTAAGGCCACTGAAACATGCAAACCTCTTACTGTTCATCCAGACTTTAGTTTTATCTACTGCTTCTCTAAAAGAAAAACAACTGAAAAGTAAAATACATTGAATGTGAAGTGTCAGCCAACCTGACAGGATTTTTTTGCTTGGTTTCATCCCATTCTGTTAATGACACACATTTCACGTTTCTATTAATATGACTAGGGCTATAAAACTTGTTTCTGTTATAAACACAAGTCAAAATGAGAACATAGAAAGACAAAGTCCTTTATTTTCAGTCTGACTTCAGCTTTACCACAGAGCTTTTCTATTTAGTTATGGTTAAGGCACAGATGATAGAAAATACTTTGGGGACAGTTATTCGGTGGTTTGCATAACAAACTCTCTGATTACTGCTGTTTTGAGGGAATAAAAAGATGGCTGTTTATTTTTTACTTTAGGAGGTAATTAAAAAAAAGGGCCCAAGCCACAGTATCGAAGGGATGCGGTAAATCTAATTAAAATAGCAGAATATTGCAGAAGGTGATGTCTGCCATACAGTGCAGCTGCCTTAACAGTTTCCTGAGTAATATCAACATGAAATTCAGAGTGATAAGATAAAAACATTTTAAAAATAAAATGTGACGGCCAAAAATACATATGCTTTCTACAGGGAAACAATGTAACAAATGCAATGTCTAGTAAATTATCAGGGACAATTCACACTACTACTATTTTTAAAGGGTAGGAATGATATTATGAGTTTACCCGCAATTTGGTTTTTTTACCCCTTTCTTCAATAACAAGCTAAATATAAATTAATTTTGCTTTCCAGTGCTGTTAATGGAATTCAAGACCATTTGTAAATAAACATACTCATATTAAATATTTAGTATAAATAAGGATCACTCATATAAATGCATGTTAAGAGGTACACATCATTCTATGTATTATGTACATTTATATTAAACATAACTATGTTGGATACCAATAATTTGTAGTAGAAACTTTCTATTAATCGTGGAAAAACTATCTACACACTAGGATCAGAAAGGTATGGCCCTTCTTTCCATATCTACTTCAGCCCTCCAGGTACATCAAGTATCTATTTGCATCATAAAGGAGGAATAATGGGTGACCTGCAAGCAGTTAATTAGAACTGTACCTTACCTCAGGGAAACACAAAAAAAGAAAAAAAAGAAGAAAAAAAAAAATCAGGTACAGTCTAGCTAGAGGCCCAGGATAGATTTCTTCAAGAATAAGCACTCTGGAAAGACCTAAAATCCTAAAGCAATCTTACAGCATGCTTGCACGAGGTTATACACACATATATTCTACATAAACCTTTATTTCATTAATCTCCTCCAAGGACTCTTACATCAGTTTCTGGCACAGCAAGCATCTGTACAGGTTTTGTGCTTCTGGTGTTTCTACCAGCAGCTAAGTGTGCTGAGTAGGGAAACAAAAACAGCAGAAGCGAAGTGTAAGGCATTACTAAAAACTCACAAACAAGAACTCTGATGTAACTACACTATTAATTTTACTCAAAAGGCTTAAATGCTTCACAAGAACACCACCAAAACTTTCTTAAAGGTATGAATCTTGGTGTTTTCTTCTGAAGGGCAAAGTTCAGGGGGAAAGTTGCTGAGTTAACTGGAAAACTGTGACAATTTTAGGAAGAAGCCTGAGGTATACTCTGGGATTCACTTGCATAGACATAGTATCATTTGAGATGACCCTAGGCCATTTAGCATGTAATAGTTTATTTACTGTTGTAGAGTACTGAGAGCTGTCTTCAACCACCTCATTGATTTTCTTTAGGTCATTGTAAGGGACATACTAGATCATAGGTGCGATGACAGCTTTGAACCCCTGTTAATGTGAAATGTGTTTAGCACCGGAGGAAAGACTGATATGAATATGCAAGTGCAATTTAATCCAATAAACGTGTCTCAAAGCAGGCATTGCAAAGATGAAGATGCATTCCTACAGTATTCTCGGCTCCCAGAAGCCATTTGGAAAAAGTCAAGATAACATGGAAAGGAATGACATTATGTAATGAATCTTCATCAGGCTACCATTTAGGATCACAGAATGGCTGGGGTTAGAAAGCACTTCGGGAAATCATCTAGTCTAACCCCCTTCCTCTTTGGAGAAAAAAGCCCCTAAAACCTCCATGATCTTCTTTGGTAGTATCAGGATCAGCTTCCTATTTTAACATGAAACCTTGATTTTCTTTGTTAGATTTTAGTGTACTGTTATCCTTACACCTGAACAATAAATCTGTAAGACTATTCAGTTATTGTGCCTAGTGACCAACCTTTCATAAATCAAATAAGCACTAGAAGAACATGCTGAATTTTGTCTCCCTTGACTGGCACTTGAGGGCCTTTTCAACATATATTTAGCTACCATATATACAATTTACCAAAAATCCCTAATCTCACATGTACTAAATACATCTCATACATAGAACAAAATGTATGAATAAGTTTTTGAGAGACAACCATTTTAAGAGAGTTCTTTAAAAGTAAAATTAATTCATTTAATTAATTTAAATAAATTAAATTAGATTTTCATGCTGTAATGGTCATGTGTAGCCTTATAGCTGCAACTGGACAAAAATCAAGCAATAGATTATTAATTAGATTCACACCAGAACTGCATTCTATGGCAAGGGAGGGGGGGAATATGGGGGTAGGGTGAATACCTTGTCATATGAATAAATACACTAAACTTGAATCTCACCAGGTGTATGTATTGAATGTTCCATACAGCTTACATTCAATACCAAAAGAATGATTAAAAATAACTGTTCTCTACTTTACTACAGCTTACCTGGACTCTTCCAATGGATGTTGAACAGTAAGTAGTCTAGGGTGTCGAAGCCTAGTTAGCTGTTGAACACCTCGTTTTAAAGAATCAATGATCTGATCTTTTTCAAATTTTTGGTACTTGTCTATTAGCTTCTTATCAAAGACAAAAACAGCCACTTCCTGAAAATAAGCAACAGAATTCTCTCAGTATATAACACAGCCAAAACCTAAGCCTATACACAGTTATATACAAATGTGTTTTTTGAATCAACAGTACAATCCCACCAATACAATAACCAAACAAAGAAACTGCTTGTTCTTATCTAATCCCAGTCATGGGAGAGGTTACTGTATATAAACTCTGAAACAGACATTTTGAATTTTGAAGGTACTAATGCCCCTTTATTGTACAAACAGTAAGGTGTAAACTCTAAGCCCTACCTACACATGACAAAGCAGCAGATCCACAGTCAGAAATCAGCTTGATTTTAAGTGGATGAAAGCATTTATATCAACTATGAACAGTTAAAATATTCTAAGTAGATATCAAGTGTTGCTTTATTAAACCAGGTCCTGTCTCAGTGTTCTGCTCCAAACCAGTACAATCTGCCAAAATAGTCACAGTAGTCTATTAATCTGATCAGACCATTCATGGGATAAAATATTAAGAATTTTGTAATGCTTAAAGATGTGCAAAAAAAAGTCACAAAAATGTTCAAAACAGAGAAATCCTCTCCAACTTCTGCAACTGGAGCAGAAGAAAATTAAGAAATTTGTATGAAACTTTGAAATTACAGGTATCAATATAAAATAAAAAATTAGATTACATCACCATCTGGGAAGTCGTTAATGTGAAATGTATCAACTGATAAAAAAAGGAATTAAAAACTGTTATTGTGAAACAGACTTTTATATGCTGCTACAACAGCATTATGAATAATAATAAAGGTTAGAAAGCAGTAGAAAATAATATGAAAATACAGTTTTCAGTCCCAAGAGGAACTCTGTGCTCTTTTACTGCACATTTTATAACCATTACTCTAATTAAAATCTCACAGGAACAGCTTCATTACTAATTAAATAAAACCCTATAAACTTTTAGAAATAGGCTATCCAAAATATGAAATTCAGCCCAATACACAAAAAATTGTTTTTTAGGTATTTTCATTAAGCCGTTAGCAGGTGAATACTTGCAACTAACTCAACTAAGTACACTTTTCCTGCCTCTATCCATATTGGCTCCCTGCTCCAGCTTTTAAGTGTGATGGATCAAACATTAATGCGAGGCAGAGAAGAGCAATGACAGGGGATGGAAGAGCAGTACAGGACCAATAACAAAATTTCAGACTAAGACAGCACTTCTGAAAAAACTTCTGTTTGATAACAAGTGAAAATAATCAGAAAGCCAGTATTTAAATCAGCTATAGTTTGAATATTTTGTGATGGGTCTAAGTAAGTTCTATTGGTGCTTGCTGCAATCCTGCATGGTTTGTTTAAACTCATTAACTCCCTGCAGCTGGCAGAAGAGAACACAATTTGTGGTCCAGATCCTTAACCAGCTGACTCAAGGCCATTAGGTCCCTCTTGACTGTTTGTAGCCTTGTTGTTGGGACTTACCTTCTGAATTCTGCTAACTTTACAACTGAGCTGGCAAGTGCTTTGTGACCTTACCCTATCTATTTATGATTGCACATCCTAGGCAGAAGGACAAGTGCCATATTATGCCAGAAAAAGTATAAGCACATGAAGTCTAAGTTAATAAATCTAAGATGAGCTGAAATACATACTGTGAAATTATACACCTATATATAACCAGAGTGACTCATAAGTCTTTCAAACAAACAGCAGCAAATCAGCTATGAAATAGCACCAGACAAACGCATGCACACAGGTAAGTAATTTCCTGACATTCTATTACGTTGTTACTAAGTCACCTACACAGTAAGCAAGAAAAGACAAGGTACATTAAAAAAATAACAACAGATAAACATTCAGAAATCCTGGAACAGCAGCAAGGCAAGAACCAGGCAGGACTCAGAAAAGAAGAATAAAGTTATAGATATCTACTGTCACCAGAGATGCAATATTTGTAACTGTCCACTGACTTAAAATAGGAACAAAAATAATCCTGCAAACAAAGATTTCTGATGGGATCTACTGCTGTATTTAGCTGTTTTATCTGGCTATAATGACTTAAACTATTACTTGTGTTGTGGTAAAGTGACAACAACAGGGGCAATTAAGCTCTTACATCCTGCTTGTCTGATTACAACACACACTGCAAAAAAACCTTGTAGCTTTAAGTTAGATATGCACACTTGTAATGCACCAAGTATGTGCAACTTCACAAAAGTGACTGCTATCACCCAGAAAATGACAGCCAGCCCAAAGAACATTCAGAAGGTGCATGGGAGAGAAATAAAAAAGAACGTTAAAGAACATAAATTGCAATACAACATACCATAAGCTGTATTGCTGCACAATTTGTTTTGCAATAGCAAAGTCAATGTTGACATGATGTTACCTAACTGGTAATCTTAATAATGAATGGTAACTGCATCTCAAAACATCAGCCATCTAAAATTCCATGCAGTACAACTGCTGCTGTATTTTCAATTACTAATGATGGCATACAACTCCACAGATGTTAGTCATGGTTTACAGAGATATTGCAGGACCACATGGAGCACCTGAACTAAACTCTGTAATATTATTGGTCAGAACACCCATTTCAAGGCTTGAAAAACATGATCTACATATACTCTGTCAACTACACAGTGAAAGAAACTTGCTACAACTCTCCAGACCTTAAGGATATACCTGCTACAGGTCAAATGATTACTGGGCACATAGACTGTTTAAAACCTATCAAAATTACCATGCTTCCAATGTTATCACTTCTTTCTATAGCCGAGTAAAACAAACAAAAAAAAAGCCCAAACCAACTCGTATGTTGGGTAAATTCAGTAAGTAAAAGATGCACAGAACTCTGCAACAGCTAAAAATGCATGAAAACATGGCAAAAATACCTGATAAAGCATTATTCAGACTATGTCACACAGAATGAGATGACACATTCTTTGCAGATTATTTATTCTGTGTATTATATTTACCTATTGGCTACTGTTTACGATCTAACAGATTGTATGAACATTTTCCAAAGTTATTCCTTTGTGTCCATTACCTTTTGGCACACGTGCAGCAAGCTGATGCATTGTCTAAGCAACTTCACATTACTTAGCATTACATTTAACTAAAGACCATAATTTATTAACACTTCTATTTACACTTTGAAAACTGTATTTCCTCCCCAAATTTGAAAAAAGACTTTTCACATTTCTCCAGTGTAACAAAATAATTTTCTGTAATAACAATTAAACTCTGGTTTTGGCAAACCTTCTGAAGTCACAGTCCCATATTCATTTATACATGTGACTTCAAGGGAGTCAAAAGTTTGAGTATTAGTGCTCTAAACCCCAATACTTTAAGGAAATTAAAAAGGAACAATACTGATCTGCAAGCAGCAGGGGGAAAGCATAACTAACTTCCTTCACAACCTCCTCCTCTATCCCATGCCTTCCTGTTACAGTATCTCATAACATTTCTAACTGCTCAGTTTCTGTATGGTAGCTGAGCAAAAAACTACAGTGTCTTTTGCTGAGAACAAATGATGACATACGCCATGGTTATTTTAAACTGCAAAAAGGCAGAATTGCTACCAAAAAAAAGTGGCAAGGTGCAACAAACTGGGGAACCAATCCATGTTAAAGCAAACTTCTTCCTTCTTGTCAGATCACTTTTAACTCAGATGAATTCTTGATCTTGGTTCCAAACTGTATGCTATGAATGCAGAACCACTTCTTTCTCCAACAAAAGGCTTAAAGCAAGTATCACTTACATAGCTGAAAACAACGTACTTAAATAGTGCTGAGTTCTCTGTGCCATTTCACTACCCTTAACATTAGTCTGTCCAGTTGGACTTCAACTGCCACTTACCAATTGCTACCAATCAATCTGTCATCTAATGTTTATAAACGTAGGTCCTTACTTGATAACTCACCTGCTTGGTTGATTTTTTAGTTCCATTAAATATCTTCCAAGCAAGACCATTACCTCCACTGGCAATATGTCGCCCGACATCGAATTCCCTGGTGACGGGATTTCCCATGACCGCGCTGGTGACATCAGCCGTCACCTTTGTGACAGTGCTCTTCAGCTTATTCAGCATGGACTCCATGGTTTCAATTTGCACCAATGGCTTCTCCTACAAAGACAAGAAAAGAAAGGTTTCACAGTCCTCTCAATTCAACCATCTCTTGAAAATAGTAATTGAATAAAGCAAAGGATTTATAAACTGCCCCCCGACAAGAAAGGTTCACACCTTGTATATTAGTATCCATCAAAAAGAGAAAAAAATCTGAAGGAAAACAGACTCCTTCAATTCCAGTGCTCACAAAACTGTTCATTTGTCTGAAGCCAAGGATTGCTTAAGATCCCAGGCCAGCAAAATAAACTCTGCAAGTAAAAAAAAAAAACCAAAACCAAACATTTCTTCCTATGCAGTGCTTTTCAAAATACAAGCTCAAAATTCAGTATTTTGCCAATCAGACTGCTGACACTACCATTTGTATGATCCAACAATTAATGAACTTAAGTATTAAGTGCAGGGGAAGGAAACAAGAAACCATCTTTTTATACTTTAACAAAATTGTACAAGGAAGCTTTTTTCACATCACCTTTCAAATTTTAGAGCTAAAGGAGTGTGGCAGCTTTCAATTTACTTCATCTTCCCCTCTAGTGTGTATTTTCAGAGTATTCTATGTTTTCATAATAAATCTGACTTGCCTATTCTGCCAGATACAAGTTCTGAAGCCTGTGTCCCATTTATACAATTGTTTCTCTGATAATGTGTACATAACAAAGAATGAAGGCAGCAAACAATCAGCCAAAAAAAGATATAGACATTCATCTTCCTCATCTGTGTGAGCAAAGAAAAAGAGAGAATGCAAGAAGAAATTATTTCCTGGAATCAGTATTATGCAGCATATTCAAAAGCAACACTTGAGGGTATTTCTTCAGTCTCTCTTTCAAGTAAGATGTAAATATACCTGTATCCTTCAGTCAAACTTAAGCAAAATCAACCACACTGAAGTTACCTGGACATGCACTCCTCCTCTCCCTGGTACTATAGATTTGATTCCACTACAAATCAGGACAAATAATCTGATTAGGTTTCAATTGCAGAGGCAGACCTGCAATAGAGGTCTGTAAATTTAAAAGAGGTAATAAACATACTAAACAAAACTTCTTAAGAAGTTCCCTGTGTTATGGAACAATTCACTCCAGTGCAGTTGTGCGTAACAGTATTAGCCAAGCCCCAAGCAAACCTTAGCGCAGTGCTGCGTGCAGAGCAGCTGTGCTGCTCTGTCTTGACTCTTGGGGCAGTTATATCCCACCTTCAGTATTCTACCTTAGGGAAATGCAGGAACACTCTAATGCCATGGCTCCATAGCTTATTTCTCCAATTTCCCTGTCAGCTGAAGTGAAACAACTTCATGCTACTAAATGACAAGCCCCACCCAGGAATTTTAACAAAATCTATTTTTAAAAAGACAGGAATCCAGCTGCACTGATCTAAATCTCTTTAAATCAGGTACAGTAGTTATGACTTCAACAGGGCAACTCAGGAGCAGAATCAGATGTGACTACAAGCATGTTAAGGGTGGAGTTTGTCTCAATGATGGGAACTGTGAGTTTTGGATATGAGAAGCTGTGTCTGAAATCAACAAGACAATCTTGAGAGTAACTACAAACTTGTCTGGTATCTAGTTAGTGTTTTGTTGAGAACATACCTTGAAATAAACTATGGAAACACAGAATTCCTTTATTAAGTAATTTTATTTCAGTATTTTAAATTTTACTATTACAAGAAATTTTACTTTATGATTCATGATTTGGAAAAAACACATGCACATCCTAATTGTGCAGCCCTAGACCAAACTGCTATGGCTAATATACCTGTATAAAGGAACTTTTCATTAACCTGATAAATAGGTACAAACAAGGATCATGGATTATTCTAAAAAGGAGCTATAGGCATTTCCAGCTCTCAGCAATTTTATTATACCAGCTATTCTGTGGGCAAACTCTATATGCTAAAAGACTATAAAATCAATCCTAATGAGTTTAAGATAATCCCAAATCTAATTTACTTGGGTTTAGATCTTGTGCTTTTTCCATTGTTTTGTTCACTCCCAGCCATTAAATCTTCTCCCGTACCAATGCAACACCATCTTGTGTTAGGACTCTCAAAACTAATAAAACACTTTGCAAAATTAACTGCAGAAATATTACGAAGAAAATGCATGTGCATGCAGGTTCAAATTCCTTTGTGTAAATCTGAAAGGAAGCTTCTCTACACAGATGGTGGAAAAATGGTGTAGTACTCATTAAATCAGAAGTGCCCTCTGCTGTGGGTGACAGACTAACTGCAGTGAGTAGCCTGGAAAAGCCACTAGGTGAGAATGTCAACAGCATTACAATATCTGAAGTGCTAGAATTTAAAATTCAAGCCTGGTAGACCCTGTCCAACCTGTTCCCCTCCAGCTTGACAGTAGGCAAACTATTGTGTTTAATTTAGATTCTGAGCAAGTAGTACCAAGAAACTTATTTCTCAATAAGCAGATGGGGTTTAAAGTTTACATCCACCCAACTGTACATTTGTAAAAATCCTCTTATCAACATTTTAATGTGATAATTGCTAATTTTAATGCTAAAATAGTGTATTTTGCTTTATAGAAACAATTGGTATCATCAACTTCAGTAAAAAAAATCTATATAGGTCAACAGGAACAATGTACCTATAAAATCCATGCCCCACCAAAAATATCTGCTTTGGATAGTACCTATAATACCACAAATCATGACAAGTTAACCACATCTGAAATACGCAAGTCTAGTTCTCAACTGCAGGAAAACTCATTTGTTCAGTTAAGACTGGTCTAGTATTTCTAAAAAAGAATTAATAACCAAGTGGCAATAAAGTCAGTCATCCACAATGAAATTTGCATTTCAAGTTAAAAGGTAATAAATGAGACAAATGCAAAATCTGAAGTGTAACAGTGTTTGGACAAGCAACACAGGACATGCAATAAACGTTTAAGAAGTCTTCCTGTTTGAATTTCATGAGTAATATTAATGCTACTGATTCTGAGTCCACGCAACCTGGAACTAATCCTAAAAAATTCTGAATGCTCAATATGCTTTTTCATGAATGCCCCTCACAATCAGCAATGGTTTTTATGCTGATGTACATCAGCAGTCTTATGGCAGCACGATGAGAACAATCACTTAGCAAGGTAGTAAGCAACAACAAACACTGCACTCAGAAAGGAGGCAAAACATTCAAAATGTTGAAATACAGGCTGTTGAAATCCAAAACAAAGAATGTCCACCATTTTTCAATTCTCACTCATAAAAAAACCTGCATAATGCAAACCCATCAATTTATCCTCAAACTAATTTATAGCTTCATCTGATATATGGCTGTGGGTGCACACAGTACAGCAGTACAACACACACTACCACTATTCTGAACTATAACAAGCTGGGATTCCCCTTTGTGAACCAAGACCAGCAGGCTGGTGCGCAGCCACTTCACGCCACCCAACCGCATCCTATCCACCTGCCCCACGCCAGGATCAATCCACAGAAGTAAGTGCTGGAACAACTGAGTCACAGCAAATAAAACGACAAAACCCCAGCATTTTCCAGGGACAACCAGTCTTTTGCATTTTGCAACACCGAGAGGGTCAAACGCAACGAAGCACTGTGCAAGGCTGCTCTTGCCGCACGGCACCTTCTTAACTTTCACGCACCATTTCGGTACTGAGCTCCAGCAGAATCCCTACCAGAACTTCACGGAACGAGATCCATGAACAGGGTTCTGACTGTCGCCTGGTGACAGGTGAAACCCAGCCCGTGTGCTGCACAAACCCCGCTCAGCCTCCTGCGGGCCAGTCCTCCCGGACCAAGTATTTACTGTTATTTACAGCGAGAGCGGACTCGCACCGCTCCGCGCCGCAGGGCCGGTGCCTGCGCTCCCTGCTCCGGGGGGCAGCCGGGAGCAGCGCGCCGGGGGCCGGGCGGAGGCCGCGGCCACAGGCGGCAAGTGACCCGCGATCCGCCGGCCCGGGCAGAGCAGCGGTCNCCCGCGCGGCGCCACCAGGCCACGGGTAGCCGCTCTCAACTCGAGCCGCGGCCTCTCACCTGAGCCCGCGGGAAGCTGCCGGCGCAGCGCCCGGCTGTCCGTCGCCCTTTGGGCCCGGCGGGCCGCCTGTCACGCCGGCTCCGTCTCTCGCTCGGGCCCCGTCCTGCCGCGGCTACTCCATAGCGACGGAGGCAGCCTCAGCGACGGGGCGGGGGCGGCCGGAGCTCGGCTCACTTCCGACCCGCAGGGGCGGCGCTGGGCGCGGCCGGGGATGGTGGGCGGGAAGTGATGCGCTGTGCCGGCTTCCGGCAGCGGCCCGGCCGTGGCCATGGCGGGGTATTTGACTCCGCGCTTCAGGAGGATCCGCAGCCAGAGCGAGTTGCAGCCGCGGCGGGGGAGCGGGCGGCGCCGAGGTGGGCGAAGAGCGTCATCCCCGTCGCTCCGCTACAGCAGCGTTTCCCCTGCAGTGTCGGAGGGGCCGGCGCCTGCCCGTTGTTTGTATTGGCACCCCCGGCTGCCGGTGCCGCGGGAGGGCATGGAGCGGAACGGGGCTAGGGAGGCTCGGCAGCTGAACAGGAGGGAGAGGAGCTTCCTTCGGCCGTGCCCCTGGAGCTGCCCCTGGGGCGCCGCTGGTAGTAAGGCTAGGAGTGGAGCTGGGCTGCGTGTTCCGACCGGGAGGCAGGCGCGATTAATGCACTGCAAACACTTGTTTGTCGTCTGCTGAGCTGGGCGCGATGTGTGGGGATAAACTAGGAGCTTCGGAGCACCTCCCCCAGTGAGGCTGAGAGCGCTGGGGCTGCTCAGCCGGGAGAAGAGACGGTTCGAGGGTGTCTCTGCAAGCATATAAAGAGAGAGTGCAAAGAGGATGGGGCCAGAATCTCTTCAGTGGTCCCCAGTGAGGTTGTGATATCTCACGTAGACATCTCGGATTCTGGAGATATTCAAAACCTGTGTGCACATGGTTCTTTCTGGGCGACCAGCTCTGGGTGGCCTTGATTGAGCAGGGAGGTTGGACCAGATAGACCCCGGAGGTCCCTGTAAGCCTCGGCTGTTTTGTGGCTCTCTAATGATTTAATGTGTACGTACATACATACACTATGTGTGGTCATAACCAATGACAAAAAAACCTTCCTCGCCTGTTTTTAGTGGGTTTTTGTTCTCTTCTCTTGATTCTACCTTAGTGGGTTTGAGTCAGCTTACAAAAAGGACTAAGTCATGAAATATTATCTTTGTCTTTGTAAAATTCAGCTGATTTCTGAATGTTTTTTAAAAGATACAAAACTAAAATTACAGTGTATTTTTTTAAGTATTAAAGTAAAGGTTTATAAACTTGTAAAATTTTCATATAAATATTTTGCAGACTGTGATGGTCCTTTTCAAGCAACTCAGCTGTGGAATAGTATTATACATGCCCTTCACAATCAAGTGGAAATCAAAAGACGTAGACAACACCTGAAAACATATAGAAACTGTTTCACTGGCTCCAATGCTGTTGATGTGGTACTGAGCCATCTTATGCAAAGCATGTACCTAAGCTGCAATGATATTTCTCGGCTGAAGGGGGTCCGTGTTTGCCAAGCATTGATGGATCACAAAGTGTTTGAGCCAGTTGGAGCCAAGCTTTACTTATTCAAGAATGGGAAAGAAACAGAGTTTGAAGACACGGACACTAGTCTCTATAGATTTATAAATAGCAGTCTTGATCCTCTTCTTCCAAGAAAGAATAAGGACAATGAAAGCTTATCTCCTGAGCAAATCTGCAAACAGAAAACAAAAAGGTGTTCCAAGTGGGTTACTCTGAACTATTCTAATTTTTCTCTTTTTTTTTAGTAAGTTAAGGAGGGTTACCTTTAAATGAAGTTATGTCTGTCTAAACCAGGTGTTGGAGACTTCTGAAAACTGTGCCAGTTTTGAGAAATGTCATGTCTAAATTGTAGATGCTTCCAGGTATTTTTGGGTGAAGTGTGTTGATCTGCCCTTTGTTATTTGGAATAGAGTCTGGCACAGTAGCATAAGCCTAGGAACAATTTGGTTTTGCTGTCAGCTGTGCTGAAATCTGAGAATTAGTATGAATGAGCTAGTTACTGAAAGCTGGTAAATGTAGTGGAACTAGCAAACAGTATTTGGAATCAATATACTTGCCCTTTCCACAAAGGGCATCATAAAGCAGATGTGGATGATAGGAATTTGAGTAGCAGGATAGACTCCAGATATAATGAAGCCCTACAGTTCTGATTTAAGAGTGGTTTAGTAAGTAATAGAAAGACAAATGTGTTCTAATAGTATTTGTTATGCATCTAACTTTTTTTTTCCCCTTCCTAAGCAGAACAAGGTGTGACACAACACTTTCAAATCCCTTAGCATTGGAAGCAGCTGATAAAAAGAAGGTTGAAGAGCTTCTTCAATCAATATATCTTCATTCATCTTTACCTCCGAAGATCATGGTTAATGAACCAACTTGCCTGCTTTCAAAAGGAGGTGAGGACTGAATTTTTTTCTTTTTAAAGCTTGATTGTTCTTTACTGTATCATGGAGTGAGTGCCCCATTTCTGTTAAACAGTGCTCCACAGAGACCTAAGTTTGACCTGTCACTAATGACAAAATATCTAAATGAGTGTTAAAGGGGTTAATGCTTGTAGTAACTAAACAGAAGGAAACACAACAGGGTTATGTTTTTGCATAATGGTGCTATTTATGAAAATACTGCTTCAGAAGGGAGTAGGTCTTAAGATTATCTTTATTATGTGATTCCTTTGCTTTTCACTTGTCTTTTTTTTTCTTCTACTAATTAGTTTATTCTGAATCCTAATATGATGGGGGAGGCATTTTTTTAGCCTTCCTATTTTGAACCCTTCTTACCCTACACAGCAACTTCACACTATGCTGTTATTGTGTTTTCTTTGAACACCTAAAGGATTCTTTAGTGAGTAAAAACAAAGGTAAGTTGTTTACATAAGATCTTGTTTCTGAGGGTTTTTTGTTTGTTTGTGGTATCAGTAATAGAAGATGTCTGGAAACAGCAAACTCTGCTACGACTGCTGCAGTTAATTGATGTTCCTCTTCTAGAAGATATCTTGGTGTCTTCAGTGAAGACAAAATCAGACAGTTTTGGCAAAGAAGAAGACATGATTATCTCAAATACTTTCCTGGACAGAGAGGTTATGTGTAGCTTAAACTTGCCTGAGTAAGTTATATATCTATGAAATTAATTTATTAGTAAAGGCTTTAATTTACTCTTGATCAAAGATTTGTTTAAAATGAACAAACAGACATCATTATGCTTGTATACTTGTAGACAGGGGTGGCTTTAGTGTGTTTGACTTAGTTTCAGAAGTGGTGATTTCACAAAAAGTATATGTTTAGAGTTGGACACTTGAGCATTTTAAGTAAACATTAAAACTTTAACCTTGAGTGTTGTAAACACTTCTAGTTTCTAGACCAGATTCTTTACTCTTAGGTCTCTGTAACAGACATTAGAACTTGAAAAATTTTATTCTGAGGCTTTTTGTTTGTTACAAAACAAACTTCTTCTGTGGTGTGAAGATAAAAAGTCAATAAGGCATCTATTGTTAGCAAGAGAAAAGGAGAAACTAAGCTGTAACACTGAAGAATGCTTATATAATGAGAATATAAAAGTGGCTGCATGTTGTCAGTGCTCTTTTCCTTAAATCTTTTCTTACTTTTGTAGGGCTACTGCTTAGTGTACTTGGGCTGATCTCTGTCTTGCATATACTTCTAATGAATATGTCAAGGCTCATATGAATGTCTTGGGAATGAACATTTTTGTCAAATTAATACAGTTTTTATTTGCAATTTCACAGTCTTTATTTCTATTCTCCATGATAAAAATAAGATTCTGTGGATCTTAAATAATATTTGCAACTTGTCATTGGTTCAGAGCAAATTATTTTACATCCAAAATCAGATAAAAGTAATTGTCTCTCTGCCCCACACATTGCCCCACAATGATTTTGTATTCCTTCTGTACAAAATGGTTGAGACTTTTTCCTCTGATCTTTTGGCTTCTTTCAACAATAAATTATGCACCCAAATTTTAGGTGCATAATTAGGTTACATTTTCTTTCCTTAGTTAAGACATAGAGACAACAGATGCTTGTGAAAATTCATGCCTTTATAGTAGGTTGTATAATAAACTGCTTCTGTAGTCTTCTGGGATTTAACCAACTTTTATTTTCCTCTTTTTTT
Organism: Promerops cafer; assembly: GCA_013398275.1. Lineage (NCBI taxonomy): Eukaryota > Metazoa > Chordata > Aves > Passeriformes > Nectariniidae > Promerops > Promerops cafer. The sequence goes on along the minus strand of VZSE01007196.1, from coordinate 3,192,096 downwards.
GAAACTAACTGTTTTTTTCTCTTCTGTAAAGATCAGGTTTTTTCATCCTGGTTAGCCCTGGTGGGTTCTGAATGTGTGTGTTGGAGTACCGGTGGGGTGGTGTTTGGTTTTTAAATACTAGCTGCATTCCTGGGGTCAGTGACAGTCTGGCATGATTGCAGCTTGTTTTGATCTGGGTTTGTCTCAGATGTATTGCCTTTAGTATAGGAAAAACATGGAAGTTGCTCATTTTGAGCAGGTTCTTGAACTGCTGTAGTGAATTAAGTTACACAAACTGCTTAATAAACCAGCTCAGCATTGTAGTTCACATATGTGACTATACCTGCATGGTTGTTGCTATCTAGTTTTCTTTAAAGGATTAAATGGACCCTGAGATAGCTCAGTTGTTTAGAGCATGGTGCTAATTACACTAAGGTTACAGATTCAATCCCATTTACTTAAGAGTTGAATGCAATGATCCTTGTGTGTCCCTTCTGACTCAGAATATTCTATGAATCTGTGAAAATAAAAATAGGTAGAGCATTTTAAAGCAAGCAGTAAAACTATGTTTTCCTTCTACAGGCTTGACAGATGGCTCTATGCTGCAATTGAATGCTTGGAGTGTTTTCCTGACCAATTCCTGGTGATGGTTAGTCAGCAGTTACCTCAAAGCACTAACAACCCCAGCAATCTGAATACATACAAGAAGATTCTTTTTGATGTTATAATGAAGTATTATAGTCAAAAGAAGGACTCTCTTCTTACCACTCGGGATTTTGATATTCATTCTGGAATTATAGAACTTATAGGTAAGAGCAACCTGGAACAAAAAGTATGGATGAAAGCTGTGTAGAGGCTATCACTAAGTATCAATTGACTGAATCATGACACCATTTGCAGTGCCATTGCAGATGCACTTTTTAGGTTGGAAGGAAATGCTCAAGATCACTATTATGAACCTCTACTCAAGATGAGGACAAATTTCTAAGTTAGATCAATTTACTTAGGGCCTGGTCCAACTGAATTTTGAAAATCTGGAAGGATAGAGATTCACCAACCTCTGTGGGTAACTCTTTCAATATGCAACTAGTCTCATTGTGAGTGTTACTTAGCCCAAGTCAGAATTTGCCTCACTGCTACTATTAAGTAGTAACATAAAACTAAAATCATTGCTATAAAGTTTTCCATGTTAACCAGAATAAGGTTTTTAAAGTTATGGACATAGGGTCCTTTTTAATAATAGAAGTTATTTAAAATTATAAAAGGGAATATTGAGAACCCTCCCATCATATGCATACAAGTAAACCCAGAAGGGTTTCATTTAAATACAAGTTTAACATTAATCCTACCTAAATAGACTTTGTTGCTGCTGCTTCAGTCCTATTGGGTTGTTGTGCCTTAACCCCAGCTGCCCACTAAGTACTACAAAACCACAAACTCACTCCCTGCTGCCACTCTGCCCCTGGTTGGGGAGGAGAAATTAAAACTTGGGAGTTGAGAAAAGAATCCTTAAAAAACTGGAACAACATGAAATTTTGTTTGGAAGGAACCCCCCCCAAAGGTGGGATTATTATTGGGATTTAAATAAGTATTCATGACTCTGAAAATGAATAGTAACATTGCATATGCTGTTTTACTCCGTGGCAGAAAAAGGAAAAACAGATCAAGCTCTAGAGGCATTGCAACTTTATTTAAAATTATTAGCACCAAATGTTAGTGAAGAACTTCACAGGCTCCTTACATTCCTCGCCATTGCCTCGGAATCTGAGGGCTACAGATTGCAAAAACAAGTAAGTATCTGTTCTGCTTAATGTGAAAAATAGCAGTTCCTCATAGTAAAGCTAACATTTTTGTCCAGTTAGAAGTATTCTGTTTACTGCCTTTCCGTGTGATCTGTTTCCTACTGATAGCATCCTGTCATACTTAGTCTTTGCTCGCATGCTGCAAGTCAATCTAATGCCAAATCTGGGTACTACTTTTTCTAGTTTGAGAACAGATTTGTGATCATCAAGACTTGTACAAAGTTCATCTTACAAAACAGGACACTGTCAAAACCACAGGCAGAACTGCTGACTCAGTTTCTGATGGACAATCACTCCGAGCTCTTCAAGGTATCATTCTCCTACATCATTGGCTTTGCCATTTTAAATGTTAAATGCCATGAATTGCCTTTTTTGGAGTATGCAAGTCTGAAAAATGGTGTTTAATGTTCTGTTTGTTACAATTTAATAGTACAGCCAAACAGGGTGAGAAGCTATTCCAGACTATGGAGGACAGATTTTTGAGAGCTTTGCAATCCTTTATAAATTATATCCCCTCTCTTTATCTACATGATTTGTATTAGGAAAATATTTAAAATATTAATAATTCTTTATAGGGTCATTTTGGGACCTTGTTGGTAATGAATGCCTACTAAATATTTAGGTATCTTAGTGTCTTTCTCCTTTAGAAGTTCACTGGCATACTCTGAGTGATAGAAAAATGGCATGCTCTTGTACCCCAGTGTATGTGTATAGCTTTGACAACTCTAAAAGCTCCTTCAGTATTTTGGAATGTTAACTTCTAAATTGAAGAAAACAAATAGAACCACAAAATGCTAGTAGCCTGTCTGTTAAACTTGATGAGTTGTGTAAATATGCAGGCATTTTTATCATCTCCTTAATTTATGTTCCATCGTATTGTCACACATGAAAAGATGAAACTTTACCATACCCTATAAAAATAAGCTTCACAGAAATTTGGTTTCAGTAAAATACTGGCTTTTATTTTCACACAACATATCAATTTCTACTTCTGACTTCAGGTCAAGACATGGGAGATTTATTTTTTTTTAATTAATTCCAGTTCAGTTTCAAAGCATTAAGTGGTTAGTGAGGGTTTTGTATTTGTTAGTCTACAGCCAACCCCCCTTTTTAAATTTTTGTTAAGGGTTCTGACATGAGGGTTGGGCCTTTGACTCCCCACTGGAGTTAGGGCCAGAACTGTGTAGCAGTGACAGCAAATGGACAGTGGTTCACTCTGACAGCTGCAATTGAGAGCCTTGTGCAAAAGCTGAAATCAACTTGGTTTACACTGCAGTTTTTGCCATGGAAAACAACATCTGAAACTTTTTGCTTCCTTTATCTTTGGCCAGAAATACCAGAAATAAACACATACATCTTAGTAAAACTATGTATTTTAGTGCAATTCTGTGAGAGACTTTGAATGTGTACCTAAATAAATGTAAGCACAGATTCTTCTGCATTTAACTATGTGTTTTTAAATTGGCTATCTGAAAGCTTTATATTATCAAAATACAGAAGTATTGTTTTTGTAATGTTTTCTTTGTTGGGTTGTGTTTTCAGGCTCCTTTAACTCTTCTGGAGCTAACGAGTAGGAGACTTCAGAGTTTGCTAGAAGGGCAAGATCCAGATATCAATTCAGGTAGATGATGGGATAAATTTTTATATAAGTTATTGTATCAGAACTGATTTGTCATCAGTTGACTATAATTGTGCATAGACTTCTTTTCCTTTGTTAGAAGTGATGCACTAGGGGTATTAGTGGCTAATGCATTAAATATTAAATTATATGCTATCTGCAAAACTGGTCTGAATATTGGAGAACAAGGATGCTATTAATAATCTAGTTTGGATAGATTACAATTTTTTTTTTAACCAAATAATTACTTCTGGAAAGAGTAGTGCAAAATGTGCTTCCTGAAGTGATTTGCTTCTAATTTGGTTTGTGAATTTGATGGGACTTTATATTTAGGAACAGTATTCTTTTATTTTTGCTACAAGACACTTACAAATTCTCACAGAACTCAGTAGTTCAAGGTTGTGGTAGATGACTTGAGCACAGACTTCAATAGTTTCGTGTTTTGACTGTTAAGTGTTTTGAAGAACTCTCTCCTTTTTCTGGGTAAGCATAAAGTTTATTAAGATCTTAGGACTTATGCACCAAGTGTCAAATGCCTTCCTTTTTGGCTGCACTGCACTTCTGTATGTGTGGTTAATGCTTTTCAGCTTATTTCTTTTGTGCTAACATTGTGTCTGGCCTTGCTGCCAAAAGTATCTTGCAACACTGATTAAAAGTGTTGGCTTCAATAATTGAATTTCTCTCTGACTCTTTATCTTCTTTGACTCCTGTATTGCCCAGTGCATTGCGTGTTTAAACTCGGGAACCAAATTACACTAAGTTATTTTGCTGTGTAATATTATATTTAATACAGCAGCTGCTGGAGAAGTGGTTTGGTACAGAATCTTTTACCATCTATGTTGGGTTCTGGGATGAGGCCAAATTCCTTCCGGTTCAGTGTTCCGAGAATCACATATTGTGATGCCAAAGAATACAGAGATGAGCAACAGTGGAAAGAGCTGCCTGTCTGTAATGTTCTCGGAGCCTGAACAGACAGCTGACAGACAACTGAAGTACAAACCCCATACTCCATTTTTCCTGCTGAGTTTTGGGGTTCCAATCTGTAAATGCATACAGGCTCCATCTACTTGTTGAAATAGTCAGTTTGATCTGATTGTAAGCTCTCTGGCATGGCATATTCCTGTTTTCTTGTGTGCCTCATATTCTAGTGTCATTTTGCCTTTTCTTTCCAAAATTTTCCCTAGGAGCTATTGAGCATTCTTAGCTGGTGAACTTCTTAAGTCCAAGTGGGAGCAGGAGGGAAGGTTGGGAGACCCAGATAAGAAAAGGGGTCTGTCAATTGCAGAAAAGTAATCCTTAGGTCTGCTGGAAATAAAAAAAGACTAAAACCAGCGGGAGAACCCCAGGGTTGGTTTTAATCTAGTGAGACACTCGAAACCACAGGACTAAAGATCCATGCTGAAGTTTTAAGAGTTAATCCCTTTGCCAGTTGTTAAGCTTTCCCTTTTGAAAGAGCTGTCTTTTTTTCTTCATCTGATTCTACTAAACCATAAAGAGTATTGATGTTTGACAAACTTACTGTTAGAAGAAGGGAAGGGACAGGTCCATGTGAAAACTCTTGACAGCTCAGGTTAATACTACTCTCTATGTGAAGCCTAAAGATGATGGTGTTTGTAAAGAAGGATTAGTAAGAAATTTTTTCCCCTTTAGGCAACTGACACTTGTTCAACCAAATTGTTCTCTAATATGTATAGGAATAAAAAGTGTCTGTGGAGTAGCTGAATGCCAGTCTTTCCTCAGGCCAGAACACACCTGCCCAGTGAGGGGCCTTGAGTCCTGGCAGGGCAGTACTTTGCTGCAGAGATTCACAACCTTTTTATAGTGAAGTTGTGCTGAGTTAATTATCTCTCTTGTATCACCTCTGCTTCTGGTGCCCAAACCATGCTCATTTGTCTACTCACATAGAAGCTCCTAAATTCTTTTCCTGATTTTTGTAGTGTGGTTTAGAGGCAACTATTTCTCCAAAGTATTTATTCACTTGCAATAGGTACTGAGCCTTGCTACAGATCTGATTTACTCACAGGGAATCTTTGGATCCTGAAAGATGCAAGGTGCCATTCTTATTGTGTAATGTTCTTCAGTGTGGTTCCTGTGCGAGAGCTGTATTTGCTCTTTGTCTTGCAGGCTTGTTTGCAGTACAGAATCTTCTATGATACTGTACTTGTAAAACTGCTTTTCAACTTTATTTTTGCAATTAATGTTTAGATTTCCATCCATTCTCAATGGAGAGCTGTATATTTCACATTGCTTGTAGATGTAATCACATCTGAACTGGAATATCAATATACCTATATTTCTTATCATATTTTTAACAAGGCTTTTACACGATGCATGAAACTTAATCTGAACCTCTGATTTCTTACAAAGGCTTCACCTTCTGTCAGCGTATTACAACTAAAGAATATGAAGATCAAAAGCAACAAACCAATCAGTATCTTCTAGCACTGATTCAAGAGATGGATAATGACCCTACTGTTCCTTCGAAGCAAAAGAAGAAATTAATCAAAGAATTCCGAAAATACCATTCTTTTGTCTGCAGTAGTGGTTGTAAAACTACATGTGAATTTTGTACTCCAAATGGTTAGACTTCAATACAGCCTTTCTTAAATCTTTTTTTAAAAGAGTGGAGGAGGCACATGGAAATTGCTCATAAAAAATGTTTTTTTCTTACATCTTTACATCTTCAGTTTCAGGGACTTACAACTATCAAAATTACTATGCTGCTAAAAAGCATCAAATCTAATTAATCTTTTAAGCAAAATATACTTAATTACTTGTAAGTAATAATAGCACATTGCTTGGGCTGCCTTGAGTTCAGGGTTTGGCACTTTTTTCCATCTGTCCCACAACCCCATGGCTTCCTATCTGAGCCACATCTATGTTCTGAGCCATACTTGGGTTGATGATCAGTAGGAAGTTTTAATTTTTTCTGTCTTTAATTAATAATAACTTCATTTCATCTTAAACTGTAGGTTATGACTCCTGTGGGTATTGTACAAGTGCACAAAGTGTGTTAAAAATATGTTGGAAGTAGGTCAGTGGGTTTTGGATCTGCAGCAGGAACGATTTATTGGGCAGCGGAGCTGTGCGTGCTTGCAGTCAGTGATTACTGCCTCCCCGCTCTGGGAGACTGAGCTGCTGCTAATTCAAGTGAAAAGTTACATTTTCAAGAAACCCTCTCCAGGTCTCTTTGTAGGCTCCCTTAAGGTACAGGAAGGCAATAATTAGGTCACCCCAAAGCCTTCTCTTTTTCATGCTGTCTCAGCCTTTCTTTATAATAAAAAAACATGTGATATAGTGTGGTAGGGGTTACATTACTTCTTTCATCCTTGCAACAGACATTTAGTCATGTATTGGACAAGGACTCAAAGAGTTGGTATTGGAAGGGACCTCTGGTCTAGTCTCACCATTCAGGTTGAAGTGGAGTTGGTTAGTGCAGGCTGCTCAAGGACTTTTCCAGTTGAGTTTAGACTATCTCCAAAAACAGATATGCCACAGCCTCTTTGAGTCTGGTCCAGACTTTCACCAGTCTCACAGTATTTAAAAATAAGCCAACAAACCCTATGTCCACACAAAAAAGCAAAACAAAACCCAACCAAAATAAACCACCTTATGCTTAGGTAGCATTTCTTGCACTGCCTCCTGTCCTTTCACTGGCACTGCTGAAGTGTCTGTCTCAGTCTTCTTCACTCCCTCCTGTGAGCATTCTCAGGGCTAAACAATCACAGCACTCCCAGCCTTTTCCCTGTCTGACAGATGCTCTACTTCCCTATCATTTTCTTGGCCCCAGTGCTGGACTAACTTCACTATAAGCATGATTTTTTTGTTGTTGTGAATGTGCTGCTTTAGGTGTCTCCATCCTCCTGTAGGATTCAAACATAGTCAAGTCAGCAGGATACCAAAGCTTTCTTAAAATAAGTGCTGTTTTGTTTTTAAATTGAAATAGTTACACTGTAAGATGCAAACAACACAACCTATTACCTGTACACTTAGTTAACTTGCATATTTGAAGTAGCCTTATTTAAATTACCTGGGCCTAATAGAAATCAGAGAATGTAGTTGAAATCTGTCGATGAATCCCTGTTTATGCATTTGCTATTTAGGTGTGACTCACCAGTGTGAAATAAGTAATTTCTAGAGGAGGAAAAACATCCAAGTTTCCTCTTTCAGAGGTGAATGCCCTAATTCCTATAGTACAGGGCCATGTATTCTTTTTCTAGCCTTGTATGGTGTTTTGGTCATTCTCCTAGAAGAGGGAGCATATACAGAAGCAGGTTATTGAGACCTGTAAACGGGAAAGTATTTCCTAAGTGCTTCTGGTGTTGAGTAGTAGAAGAGGTTTTGGTTTTTTATTTTCTAATCAATCTCTCTCTCTGTCTCTCTCTGTCTTCAGTCCCTTTACTGTGTCTTACTTAAAATACTAAACCTGGTAACAGGGAGGGGTGATAACGTGGTAATTTGTAGGCTGGGTGGGCTGGGCATTGCTTTGGGAAAACCTGTGTTATTAAAAAACAAACTTGCACTTTGTGACTGATTTAGAATTTTCTTGTGCTAATTTAAATATAATAAAGAACTGTATAAAAAGTGGTGAGTCTTTCATTTCATAGTCTTTTCATTGGGAAGAGGCAGCTCAGGGGGTGTAGAACCAGGTATTAAACAGTAAGGAAGTGTTCCAAGCAGCAGTTTATAGTTGCCCTGTGGTTCCCTTCAGTTCATGGGACAAGTAGCTAAGATTGATCTAGTTCTGCAAAGGAAAAAAGGAGCTCTTGAGAGCCCTGTTTTATTCACATACCCTGACAGCAGGATCTACTCACCTTTAACCTTCTGTTGACAGAAGCCTGTTACTTTACTTCTAAGGGCCCACTGAGCAGAACAGGTTTGGTAAACTATAGACTACTGGTCTTCAGCTAAATTCCAAAACTAGAAAAATTTTATTGAACTTTAAGTTCTGTCATGTATTTTTAACAGTATTTGACACAGAATCATGTGGTAGGGAAACTTGGGACCTGTCACTCATTTCTGTTTATGATTTCTAGCATAGAGCTATCAAATTAATTGCCAGTATGAATTTGTTTGAAGTAGAGAATATTCAGAGTGAAGAGTTTAGTCGAGGTACTTTTCAGTACAGTCTTATCAAAGCACAAGTGATGCCACCTTCAAAGGAGGCTTGCTTCTATTCATAGAGCATTCATGTTTGCTCCTACCAAGGAAAATTAGTGCTTTCATGAGAACTTGAATGTTTCTTTAAGTCCCAGCTAAAGTATGCTGATACTTTCATGAAGCAGTTAGTTAAAAAAATAGAGCTTGGACACAGGGGCTTCTCCATGTATCAAAGTGACAGTGTACCAGACTTACTCATGTCCTGCACAAAGTCACACAATCCGTGTCCAACAATTTGTAGGTGCTGGTCTCATGCCTTCATACCCTAGCTGCCTCCTGTGTGGCTCACATAGCTGCTAACAGCAGGAGGAAGGTACCCCTTTTATTCCTTTCAGCAGGTTAGACTAGAGGAGAGCAACCTTGAGCTGGCAGTCCAAAGTAAAAACGATCACACTCAAGAGGAAAGATCATCTCCCACTCTCTGAAGCACTGGCTGCTCTTTGATGTTGCCCTTATGCAAGGTAGCCAGGTACGTGCACTGCGTAGGAATATTTACTGGCTTTATGTTAGCACAGTTGAGAGAGGGAATATGAGACACAACAGAATACTCCAGTGTCCATTATCCACCCTGTCTGAGTGCCTGCCTCTGTCTTGGCAAGCAAGCCAGCCAGGTGGGGCACCCCCATCTAGCCTGGCCCTCCCAGCCTTCTAGCTGGCTGTTAGCCCAGGCTCTTCCCCCTCCTGCATGCCATGCTGCACAGACTGATGGCAAAGTAACACAGCTTCTGATGCCAGAAATAACAGGTACTGGGTATTTGTGCTTATCTAGGATGCGTGGACAGGATACAGCTTCAAGCTTTTTTCACCTTTGTGGCACCTTCTTTTCAGAAAGATGAAGGTAGTGGCAGGAAGCTTATTTTCTCAGGCATTGTTTAAAACAAAAACCAAACAAAAAACTTCACAACCTACTAAATTTAAAACCCTTTAGAAAAAGGAATTGTTCAAATTACTCTTTTCTCAAAGCCTAAGCATATTGTCAATAGCAGTGGTCACACTGCAAGTATATTTCTCTCATAGCTACTCACTAAAATAACCAAAAATAAAACTCACGTATTTCTTTTCAGGAGAGGCAACATCAAAGGCTCCTTTTGAGATGTGTTAATGCCCTTTTAGTGGAATATGTGAGTTAGAATAATACTCATTTTAGAAAAAAAAATCAAACCTATTTCTTCTTACTATGTATTAGCATCACACCAGTACAAGCATTTGATATTTTTATTGCCTCATGCATTGAAGGTGTTCTGCAATAAAAATACAACAAAGCTATCAGAAAAGATACAAACATAATGAAATTGCAATGAACATATAATTTCATAGTATTACACTTGTAAAACTTTATTTCTAAACTTAAAATTATTTTTTCTCAACCCAATTCAATACAGGAAAGCTAAAACACAATCCTAGCTGATGGAAAAGAGGTTGTAGTTCAAAGAATTCCATTCTAAGTAAATCAATGGAATAACAACATATCCAACTATGCTACCTATATATCAAATTTTTCTTCACAGATATTGTGTCCATGTTCTTCATAGTCTTCTCTAGTTACTATCATGTCTTCAAAATCATCATTTTCAGAAATGAGCTTTCCACCTTCCCAAGAATAAGTAATAGGGCTGGAAAATGAACAAAGTTATTGTTACTCCTCTAGAGATTCGTTTAAAATAGAAATATGCAGTGATGATTTCCAAGACTTTTATTTAGCCGTACCTATTTAAACGACATTTTTGATTGCTAAATCAAACCATCCAGCTCCAGAGAAGTTAAGAGACAAAGTTTGAAACTTCAGCAGGGCTAGCTGACTTGGTTTCTAAAAAAGGGCCTCTTTGAAGGCCGTTGTGAAGAGGGAACAACATGGATATGCCTTTGTATTTACTTTGCACAGATAATAATTCTGTAATAGTATTTAAAAATACTCTTTAACAATACCTTTTAAAAAGCAGATTTTTGTATATTCAAAATATACTTGTTTTGTCTCCACTCCTTCTACAAAGATGTTACCCCTTCTTAATCTCTGAAGTGGTACATTAATAATGACATGGCAGCATTCAGATGCTGAAAATTCTAAGTAAAAGACTTAAGTTCTAATCTTACATACTTACATACCCACCTAATGACAACACAGTCTTATTTATCTGTTTACAGTAAAAAGGCTGACCCTAAAAACACTGCCTTAACTTTATTAACTAAAGTACAGGGCAAGCAGGAGATCTCTAGTTTATTTGGTTTGTCTGAAAATGCACTGATTTAAAACATCCTGCTTGCACAATTTTTGTTCACTTAATATTTAAATTAATGCCTTTACTCAATCTACCTTCTTAATCAGCAAAAGAAACCCTACTTTATTGTTTGTTCTTCAAGAAAGATAAAGCCCCTTCTATTTAGTAGTTTAGGACTTACTTTTCAGGAAGAACCACAGAAACATCGTAGTCAGTTGGAGTAAGACATCGAACTTCAGAATAAACCCGATCTCTGAAGCCTGGAAAAAGGGTGTTTCCCCCAGTCAGAACTATGTTCTTGAAGAAATGAGGCTGCATTTCTGTAAAATAATTGAGTAAATCTGTAGTTAAGAGACGGAACATATATCTAAAGGTTAAAGGTGGTGATTTTTCCAATTTTGTTATGAATTTGGACAGAAGGAGGAAACATGCATACAAAAAATTTATGATCATCTAATCAGCATATCAGTTAAATAGAAATATGAGAAGGTGATCAATCACCCTGCGTTCTCCCTGATTTCAGAATCTGGCTTTGATAATTACTGTTTTCTTGTATTTATTAAATTTCATGTTTGCCAGCATAATTCCCCTTTCAAAAGGGATTTTAAGTGACACAGGCTTTTCTAGAGTACGTTAATAGCCTAAATTCTGCCATACTTACATGGCATCATAAAACCTATGAAAGTCTTCTTTGTAATAACAATTACCTGTAAATAATCTATGAAATGAAAGCTTTAATATTACTTCTGACAAAGTCAGAAAGGTTTTACTCTTTGATGCTTAAATTAGTGACTTTTGGTCAGTTTTACACCAAATGAAAACAAGTCATTACAACATCCCTCCTTCTCCCACCGCCCTGTTCTTATCAAAATACTTTCAGGATATACCTTCAGGTAAATTCTGAATAGAATAAACAATGGCTTCAGGAATTCCCATCTCTTGAATACCAATATCCGAAGGATGGAAAAGTATTTCCGGAACTGCAAATCTTTCATTTGTAAGACGAAGTATTTGTTCACCAGTCTTGTATTTTCCACTTAACACCATCTCTTCCCTTGGCTAAATTAAAGACATGAATAGTACCCACTGCTTAAGAAAAGAAATCACATCCTATAATATTCAGTTAATCTATTTCATGTCCTGCAGAGGTAGATAGTGTATGCTGCCATTGTCATATTATCTATCAGCAAATCTTTTAAGAATAATGCACACTCTGGTATTAAGTCTGAAGTGACTTTGCTCTTACCAACTGCAGTTTTGTCCAAAGCCAAATAAAACTGGTATGCATGAGAGAGGCCTTAAACTATAGGACTGCTTTCAAAACTATGGCTGGCTCAGTAAATGAGATAAAACTGTTAAATTGTTTTCACTGGTATTTCATGACTTTGAACTTTCAACCTATTTGGGTGTTTAAATGTAATTCAGAGAAACTTCCAAAAAAAAACATCAAAGCAGAGAAAACATTTCCTAACTTGAGATTAAAAAAACTTAATAATGATATGGTTAAGTTATATGACAGAGCAGAAACAGAGAAAGCTACAACTGTTGAATAATAGAACATAAAATGCTATCCTGGAAAAACAGTATTTTGTTTTCATCCCAACTTACTGAGGAAAATTAATCCATAGCACAGAAAGATGTTACAATACAGCATTAGAAAAAAGGGAGTATTTTTAACCTCTCCACTAGACTTGTGCAGGGGTACAGTCCAAAAAAACTTCAGAACTATCATTACCTTACAAAATCCTTTTTTGATTGTGCTGAAGTCTGGCAAAACATAATCTACCATTACAGTATTTTCCTCTCCTTTCAATCTGAAAAAGAATGTAAAATTGAACAGAATAAAGACCAAGTTCTAAATTCCAACTGTTTTATACTAACAAGACTTCTTGAACTTAACTGGAAAATTTTCTGATTAAGAGTATAGTTTTGTTTGTACAAACAGATTATTCAAAAGTATCAACTTTTACATTTAGTACCATTGCATATACATACTTGGCAATGTCCATGTCTTTGTAAAAGTCTTGAGAAACATAACACACATCTTCTTTCACTTGATTAATTACATGTGTTTCATCCATAACATGTAGCTGCCTGTGAACAATAAAAACCAAAACCACAGGATTTTGAGAATAATTAAGTGTTCCCTTTCCTGTCCAGTTTTCCACTGGAACTGAGCAACCATTGTTTTTCAGTCACAGGTAGCTACTGTCTCAATATCTAAACTTGTATTCAATTTACAAAAACATTCCTGGCCTACTGGAGCTTAGTATTGTCCTGTTTCACAGTTCAGTAAATACATCAACCTGCATTTGCCCACTGTCTTGCTAACAAGCACAGCTGTAATCCTGCCAGTAGCTCTTTGGTAAAGACCTTTACCTAGATAAAGTTCCAAGCTAAAGGATCCCAATGAAAAGTTGATCCTACTGCATTTTATTTGCAGTATTGATACAATCAGTCAGCAAACTGACTGATGATCGACTGAGACACGTCAGAAAATATGTTAAGACTTCTATAATTGTGAACACACAGGTAACCTCAACAACTTTAAAAGCACTGGCACTTTGAAAAATAACAGCCTAATTCTTCAACAGGTTTAAACTCTTCTTAATTCATCTTGATCTTAAGGTCAAGATGGTAGCTAGCCGATTATAACAGACAAAAAATTCCCTTCTTTAAACAGCAAATAATGTAAAATTCACAGAATCAGTAAGAATACCCCATAAACTTCTAGCTCATTTCATACCAAGTTTCGGAGTGAAAACTAGCATGCTTTACCTGTAAGAGATGATCTCCTTCAGATGGTTGGTTAAGAGTTTCCCTCCAACATTAATCCTACAGAGAAAGAGTAACATGAGGAATTCTGTCAATATTAACTTCAGGCACAGCAAACGGTTCTTTTAGAAAATATATACTGAAGTATACCTGATGATTGCCTCTTTCTTCTTTTTACTTCTGCAATAAGGTACAATGTGGGTAAAAGAGTATCCGCTATCCACGATGATACAACACAGCTCAGATGGATTATCCCGGAAATACCTGTGTGCACTAAGAGCTCCAGCTGAAATACAAAAATTTAATTCCATTTTTAGATGAACACTTAGAATTTACAGTGGCATGAAGGTGTACTTGCTTCCTATTTTAAATGCCTTTGACAGACTTTCAAGACCTCAATACATAATAATACAGCCACTGCATTAATTCATTTTGGCAGTGGATAAAATTAAGTGTTATATATGGCCCTATTTAATCTTTTTCAGGAATTCCAGTCCATGCTGTGTTTCCTCTAAAGCCTAATCACACTGATCATGCTACAGACTTATCAAACTTATCTAAAGGAGTATCCTATGTCCAGTTATCTTTCAGAAGGGTGGTATTGTTGTTTCACATTCCCTGTGAGACACAATACATTTCATAATTGTAATGCTGCAATTTATTTGCTAACACATAACAAAACCAAACAAAAAACCAATCCTATCCCCTTAAAAAAGAAAAGTTATCAAAGACTTCCTGCAAATGTTTGGTAGAGTTCTTTAAATGCTATCCTGTTCCAAAATCCATCTGTTACTTCTGTCATCCTTACTCTCCTCAAATTTCCTGTAATTATACCCCATGACACTCTTTAGGAAGTAGTACAGCTGGAATTTGTAACAGAAATAATTTTTAAAATGGTTAATCCACTTAAGAGCCAGGAAGCAACTGAAGTAATACTTTTTACTATGTATATATACATCTGTGTGTGCATGTGTGCTTGCTTATTCATTTATGTACAGGGTTAAGCTTCAAAATACATAAATACAAACTGGAAGGAGACATACTCACCATTTACTCTAAGAACTGCTTGAAATTGGTATTCTTCAAATAGAATTTCATTCATCGATTCTTGTATTGAACTGAAGTTAAAGTAAGGTTCGGTAATAATAATATTGGTATCTACAAAATCCACCTATGAAAGAACACATTGTCATTGCATACATAGAAATTAATAATCCCTTACCATCTTTTGCAGCAGTGGAAGATCAAGTAAATCTGAAGACATGATTATCACTTGCCATGTATTTTTGTAGAAGCTAGACTTAGAATGTTTTAGCTTTTTTAAAGGCTTCATGAGCAATGATACAAGTTTATCTAATTAGTGGGTAAAAACATAATAGAAGGGAACACTTTCATATATATCTCGATTCTGTTCCCATCCTCACAAACTGTAATCCAATATTTTAAAGAGACACCACAAAGGAACACTACAATTTTAATGTAAAATACTTTACACTAATCCTGTCAACTACAGAAAAATAAGTCTCCTTGACAGCTCAGCACTTGCACCACAGAATTACTTGTCTAATAACCAAAGTCCTGTGCAGTGAAGAATTGATAATAAAACTCCCAGTGACCTCTACTGAGGTCAGCAAAAGGTCCTGGACTTACACGTTTACCAGTATCTCAAACGCTCCTTTAGAGAGGACTTCATAGGGTTACTTCAATAATAACTGGATATGGCCCTAAAAATATTAGCAGCTGTATCTCTCTGTATTCTTCACTTGTGAAGAAGAATTGAAAACAAATTCTCAAAACCATGACTACATTGAATACAGTTCCAAAACTAAAATGAAATTTATGTATCAAAAGACAGCACTTTATATTTTTAATATAAAAAGGTACAGAGACTAAGCTAATTTGAGGAATTACTTTCATTCTCAGTATGCAGGAAAAACTCAAGATTTTCCAGAGAACATAATATTTTTAAAAGAAAAAAAATTAAAGTGTTAATACACTTCCTGTGCTAAATCCAGCTTGTGTGAAATGAAAAATAAAGTATCAGATATTTATATTTTATACATTTAAGTTATTCATGGGTAGAAAATGGCTAGCCAAAGATGATTACTAAATGTGTATGTATTTTGGCCTACTGACCCAGCTCATCCCTCCCTTTTACATTAGCTATTTCTTGATCTCCTTAACTACATTGTATCTGTCTGTGACTATTTTTTATTAATTGAATTCTTAATTATATTGATATGAATTTCTTATGTGAGCTGCACTCAGTATCAGTACATACCTACAAGACTAAAAAATTTAAATTTTTTGAAAATTCTACACCAGAGCTCAAAAACGTTTGCAAAAACTTAAATCTCTGTGATTCCTAAGTGAAGGCACTTTCAAAGAGAACAGTAAGATCACCTGTTCTACTTAATATTTGTTAATTCCATTAGTCAGTATTTAATCTAAACAAAATATGTAATTAAGAAAAGGCTCTTACTTGATACATTTCTTTTCCAAAGAGATAATCCCAAACCTGTCTCTGAACATCCCAGTTCACCAAGTAACCCTGTAGGAATTTAGAAACAAATTTACACTATTTAGAAAAAAGAGAATCATACTTAAAAAAAAAAGTCAACAAACAATGGAGACTGGTAATATAAAAAATTCGTGAGTTAAAATGTCTAAATTTATATTTTTAGGCTAAGGAGTAGATGTTACATAGGATCAAGGTATGTTACAAATATTCCCCATTGATACATTGATTACTGCACTACAAAAACAATGTACATTGTGTTTTCTGTATACATTATTCTTTCTGGCAGAAGCTCATCAGGCTTCCTCAGTGCCAGGGAAGGTTACGGAGCAGATTACCTGGACTGCCACCACCCAGCATGTAGGAGACATACAAGTGATCAGGTCCAGTCAACACAGGTTTATTAAAGCTTGACTAACTAGTTCTCCTTCTATGACAAGGTGACCCACTGAGTGGAGGAGGGAATGGATGTGAATGTTGTCTACCTGGACTTCACCAAAATCAGTAAAGTCTTTGACACCAATTCCCACAGCACTCTCCTGGAGAAGCTGGCTGCTCATGCCTTGGATGGCTGAACTCTTTGCTAGGTAAAAGACTGGCTGGATGTCCAGGCCAGAGAGTGGTGCTGAACGGTGCAACATCCAGTTGGCATCCCGTCACCAGGGGTGTTCCCCAGGGCTCAGTACTGGGGTCCCTGTTATCAACAATCTGGACAAGGGAATCGGGTGTACCCTAAGTTAAGTGATGGGCTGAGGACAATCTTACGATGTTCAGCAAGGCCAGGTGCTGGGTCCTGCACTTGGGTCACAACAACCCCATGCAGCACTACGGGCTTGGGGCAGAGTGGCTGGGACATTGCCCAGTGGAAAAGGACCTGGGGGTGCTGGCTGGCAGCCACTGAGCATGAGCCAGCGTGTGCCCAGGTGGCCAAGAAGGCCAAGAGTATCCTGGCCTGTATCAGCAACAGTGTGGCCAGCAGGATCAGGGCAGGGATTGCCTTCCTGTACCCCACACTGGTGAGGCCATTCCTTGAATCCTACTTTTAGGTTTGGCTCCCTCCCAGCAAGAAAGACATTGAGGAACTGAAGCAAGTCCAGAGAAGGGCAACAAAGCTGGTGAAGTGTTCAGAGAACAAATCCTATGAGGACCAGCTGAAGGAGGCTGTCTAGCCTGGAGAAATGGAGGGTCAAGGGGGACCTTATTGCTCTCTGCAGTGACCTGAAAGGAGGTTGTAGTGAGGTGGTGGTTGATCTCTTCTGCCATGTAACAAGTGACAGGACCAGAGGGAATGCCTTAAGTTGCACCAGAGAATTTTAGATTGGAATTTTCTCACCAACAGGGCTGTCAACCACTGGCACAGGCTGCCCAGGGAACTGACTAAATCACCATCCCTGGAAGTATTTAGAAAATGTGCAGATGTGGCACTTAGGGACATGGCTGAGTGATGGGCTGGACAGTGCAGGGTTAACTTTTGGACTTGATGATCTTGAAGATCCTTTTCAACCTAAACAATTCTATGACTGTTAAACTTCACACTGCTGACCAATTCTTGTATGATACTACATATAACCCTGCAGTTGGGACACACAGTATGAAAACTATTCCTTAGAACAATTTAAATTTGGCTTTAATGTTAAACTGAAGATATCTTACTTACTTTCTGAAAGGGAAGAATATAAAAAAGACCAGAGGGATCCTTAATTTCATCCAGTTGGTTTGCTGTAAAGGTTTTCAAGCGTGCAGTCTTTGACCTGAACTGACAGTTGGGAATAACGCTGGAAAAGATTGGGAAGTTTCCTATTAAACATGGTACGGGACACATTCACTTTCTTTACGCCACTTTCACAGTGTACTTTTAATAATATTTTTGCTGCTGTATTTTGGCTTTAGTCTATTGACTAGAGCCAGTTATGAGGGAAATCTTTAATTTCTTACAACTCCAGTGCAGACGAGACACCTTTTGGAAAACCACATACCATATCCCCCCACCTCCGCCGCACACTGCGCTGAGCTGCAACCGCCCCCGCTGCCGCCGGCACAGTAAGAAGAGCGCAGGGGCTCTCCCCCCACCCCAGCCGGTGGGGCACGGTGTGACACACAGGGACAGGGTGTGACACACAGGGACAAGGTGTGACACGGAGGGGCGCGGTGTGACACACAGAGACAGGGTGTAACACGGCGGGGCACGGTGCGACAGAGGGACACAGCGCGCAGCGCGGCGCGCCCGGCAGGGGCGGGGCCC
>VZSE01007196.1:3105073-3173658 GCA_013398275.1 Promerops cafer | reverse complement strand
CGCGTGGCCCGGCGGGACGCGGGAGTGCCGGCAGCGCTCCGCCTCTGCCGCGGGACGCGCGCCCTGCCGGTGACGCTCGCGCAGCTGCGGGAACCATTGGCCGGGCGTGACCCGGCAGCGCTCGTCAAGCGGGTGGGCGTGGAGGTGACACGGCGTCACCGCGGAAAGCGCCCGGCCCGGCCGCACGACTCGTCCGCGCGAGCAGGCGCTTCCCGGCCGCCGTCAGCCTCGCGGGGGCGGCACCGACGGCTGGGGACAAGGCGACGATGTTACGGCGAGAGCCCGCTGTGGCGGTGGTTTAAAGTTACGGACTGCCTCGGGTGACCCTGCCGGCTCGGGGTGCTGCGGTGCGGGAACCCCGCGGCTCGAGAGAAAGGTGATGAGTGACAATCTCATTGAGAAGCGCGCAGCACCACGGGCCTGGGCTGTGTAAGAATGTGACACAATGGGAGACAACTCTAATTTTCATCATTATTATTTTATTGTTACAGAATCACAGAATCAATTAGGTTGGAAAAGACTTGAGATCACCAAGTTCAACCTATGACTGAACACGGTGTGAACTAGACCATGGCTCTAAGTGCCATGCCCGGCCTTTCCTTAAACACCTTCAGGGATGGTGACTCCACCACCTCCTTGGGCAGTCCATTCCAATGTCTAATCACCCTTTCTGTGAAACAACAACAAAACCAACAAAAGTCGTTCCTGATACGTGACCTAAACCTCCGCTGGTGCAGTTTAAGACTAAGTCCTCTCATCCTGTCCCTGTTTGTCTGGGAGAAGAGACGAACCCCCAACTGGCTACAACCTTCCTTCATGTTGAAAGTTTTTCAAAGCATGCATAATTAACACTTCTACTATAAATAGTATGGAAAACAGTGCTATTAGAATTCTCTGTTCCTGACCAGCTTTTGTTTTACTGAAGTCTGTGTAATACAGCACACACCTCTATAGAATCACAGAACCATAGAACAGCATCAGGTGGAAGGGTGCTGAAAGATCATCCAGTCCAACCTTTCGTTGTAAAGGGAGCCATGATGAGATGATCCAACATCCCATCCAACGCCATCTTGAAAACCTGCAATGAGAACTCCCTGAGGAGAGGTTTTTGCAATGATTGGTTGTTCTCACTGCGTAAAAGTTCCTTATATCAAGATGAAAGTTTTCCTGGTACAACTTAACACTTGTTGCCTTTTGTCTGCTTGTGAAGAGAGAGCCTCCATCATTGTAGCCACTCTTTAAGTACCACAATACTGTGATAAGGTCCCCCCAAGCTTCTCCAGCAGAAAAAAATGAAGTCCTTCAGTCTTTCTTAAGGGTGTATTCTTGAGCCTTTTATCATCTTTATGGCCTTAGTTTGGATGCTCTCTATGTTGTCCACAAATTTTTTTGGAATTGCTGGGAGCAGAACTGGACACAATACTCCAGGTGTGGCCTGAAATGCACCAAGCAAGGTGGGGTGATCAGGTTTCTGTCCCTGCTAGCAGTGCCCCTGTGGATGCAACCCAGGATCTGCTTTGCGCTCCTTGCTGCAGTGGTGCACTGCTAAGCCCAGTTCAGCCTGATGTCCACCCATACCCCCAGGCCCTGTTGCACAAGGCTGTTTCCCTGCCACACAGGTCTGAGCCTGCACTGGGCTCTGTGGGTATGTCATCTCAGGTGCAGCACCTTGCCCTTGTCTTGATGATGAATTTTGCTAGTTCCTTTGTTGTATTCCAATAAAACAGAAAGAGCATTACAGTTTTGTATTTGTGTGTAATTGACTTTCCTTAACTTAAAAGTAACTGTTATTCTGTATGACTCTTCGCCCTAACAAATATAAAATGTCTTTCCATGAGCCAGGATGTTCATTGGAACACATGACAATCTGCTTTTAAACAAATCCTCTTTATGTGCTTGTGAAGGGAGTGTGTCTTAAGGACAGCTTCCTTAATCCTGACCCTAGCAGATACATGATTTGATTCTTGAGAAGAGGTCACAGGAAGTATCAAAAGCCTGTTTTTCAAGTTCAGGAGCTCCTGTGTGCTTTCTAATGAACACTGTAGGTTTTTCTTTGCCTACTGACAGGTATACTCATAGTAAATTTTGGGCTTGTAATTAAAATCCAAAATACACAAAACATAGAATAGTAAAAAATTATCTAGGTATTCAGTGTTAAAGAGAAACATAAAATACTACTCTTAAAATTGCATAACTTTTACTTTATCCTTTTACTAATGTAAAGTTCTTAGAATAATTGTTTATATTCCAAAAGTCCTAATATCGATTGCTAACTTTTGCCTTGTGAAAATAAAAGTGAAAGCCAGAATTCAGTAAATTACTTTTTCCCTTCTAAATACTAGTTCCAGCTCTATAAAGCTTCATCTGTTATCATCCAATGACTTGTGTTAGATTTGGAGTTACTTTCACTTTTTTTTTTTTTTTTTTAGGATGTAGGACAAGTGCCAGGCTTTTAAGAGTTCACTTAGATTTATGTGAAATGGCTGATATACATAAATATTTCAAATTTCTTTGAACTAAAGTTGGTGTATTTACTGTCACTGCTACTTGAAGGTAATCATACATATTTATTGAGATTTTTACACATTCACCCATATATTCCAATGGCACTTCTGATAATACTTTCTGTTGTTGTTAGAGTACGTCACACAGACAAAGTCAGCCACACAGCAAGGACAAATAAACAGGACTTTCAAAAGTCCATGTGGTAGCAAACCTTGTACATTACCCCTTACAGTAGTGAGAATTGATATTTTGTGATGCTCTTTGAATAATGGTCTGTCAGACTACTTAAGCCTTGCACATCTGCATTTGCAGACAGACCATTATCTTTTGCATTTTCCATAAGAATGCATGCCAGATTTCTCATTCTGCAAGTATGATACAAAGCACTCACTGAAATTTAGTTTGTTCTCTTACTACATCTTCTACTACTTTATTTAATGGGAAAACCAGCTTTTTTAAATTGTGTGACCTTCATGTTTCTGAAGTTGCTTGAGCTCCAGTTGGTTTTCGTTTTTTCCTCTCAACTCCATTCCAGTTTTTACAGTTTAGATATCCGCGTGAACTTACGAAACTGTGAGAGAGTCAAACTCACTCTGCACACCCTCCACAAAGTACAGGTGCTTTTTGGTTCCAGTGTGTGGGAAGGAGCAGCCTCAGAATGACTGAATGGCACCAAGTGCAGAATTTCCAGGTTGTTTAGAGCATCCAAAGAAAGATATCCTCGATGAAGAAGTTACTGCACCCTTTGACACAGGGGTTATTGTCTTGGACTTTGCATCAATGAACAGTACTCCATGTACCTGTATTTGGGTGATGGTGAAGGGCAGGCTGGTGTTTGAGATGACTGCCTGATGGAAAACTCTACATCCATGGCTTCTTGGGTGTTCTGTTGAATTCACAAATTCTCTTGTGTTCACAAATAGGCCCTAAAAATACCTATGGCAAATATAAGACAAATTTTTTCTTTGAGATCATTTCAGCACCCTGGATATGCTCACAAGTGGGGTTCTTCCTTAGTGACATGAGTGCCAGCTGCTCTGAGAGGGAGAGAATCCAGGAAGTAGGAGGGATACTGTGACCAGCAGGGTAGGGCCTTGCTAGCCAGGGCCTGTCCCACCACCCCCAGCCAGGGGGCAAGGCAGACAGGTGTGGGAGTGAAGCCCAGAGCCCAGGTTATCAAGCAAACATGACAATGAAGCAGGTGGAACATCAAGCACATAAGACAATCCTCAAGTCATGATCAGGATCAGTACTGGTAGGATTAGCAAGGGTCAGACATAGTCTGGGGATCACCATGCAGGTCCATGGTGACTGGGAAGGTCTGAAATCAACATGGAAAGTTGGTAACCTAATTCCCTCTTGGGTGAAGAGGGTGTGGTGTGTGGTGTGTGTTGATCTGTGCATTTTCCTCTGTTCCTCCACACAGTATGCTTCAGGACATGGGAATACAACATGAGGTCACAATTCAGATCAATCCTGCTGGACAGAAATATTTCTGGTTTTCAGTTCTGACATCAGTGGAGAGCCCTAGGACTTCCCCTGTTCTTCCAGAGCTATGCTTGCAGGACACTTAAAAGAGAACACATAGCATGGGTCCTGCTTTCCTTGCCCCTTGTATTTTCTCTCTTGATGAGAAGCTGACCCATTATGATGATGAGTATTGTTTCTCCATGATACTGGTCGACTTCTTCCTAGTTGATAAAACTGAATGTAAAACAGGCATAAAAGTGTTAGCTTCGTACACAGCTCATTCCTACTTTATAAATCTCCTTAAGAATATAATGAGGTCAGTATTACACAACTGACTGATTTTTAAATATCTGGAAAAATCAATTGAAAATGTTCATCTCCTGACCTATTTTTTCTATTACTGCTTCATATTTCTGACTTAAAGGTCCTTAGGGGTTTGGTTCATTGCTTGTAAATTATTAATGTTATGTATATGAGAAGCAGAGAAAATAGTATCTGATGTCTTTCCTCTGCAGCTGAAGACTATTACGGATGCCCATCCTGCATATGGAGGTCACATATGAAAACTTCCTAGTTTTCTGACTGATAATTTTTTATTTTTCTTTTTTTTTTTTCTTTTTCCTGTTAATATTTTTAGGTACTTGGTTACCCATCTCTGAAATTCTTCAAGATGCCTTTTATAAACGAGGGAGTGTCAGAGGAAAAGGGTTACTGGATGAACAAAACTAATACAAGACATTAATTTCTTAACTGACTTGGAGATTTTGCTACAGCACAAGAGGCTGTTCTCTCAAAAGTAAAATAACTCATAGACTGTCTACTTGTCACAGATACCCAGCAAAATGTAAGCATCTGAGGAGCAACCTGATTTTACAAGTCTCAGGGTTTGAGCAATTCGGGTATAGGATGTGTGTGTCTGTGTGTGTATACATGTGAATTTCTTGCCATAGCATTGTAAGTTTCTGTCAGTGAGCTCTTCTAGCCTTGTTCCTTTCGTGTGGTGCTGTAGAAGCTGCAGCTGTCCTGTCTTTAGGCTTGGCCGAGGTCAGGCCTAGGCAAAGGTGGGATGGTGTTGACACGCTCCACAGGCGGGAGAGGGGATGGAGCCACAGGCAGAGATGCAGAGACACGCTTCCAGAGTTTTGGAGATGGAAAAGCTGAAGAGGGGTGAAAGAAACAGCTGGCGGAAGAGAGCGGGGAAAAGGCGAGCGGTGGGGATGAGGCGGGCAGAAGCTTTCGGCGCTGAATGGGGCGGAGATGCTGAGCAGGCGGGCAGGGCCTCTGTGAGCAAGCGAAGGACGGAGAGCACTGCCCTTGCCCACGGCCCTCCGAGTGCCCCTGCCCTGTACGTGTCCCCGCCCGTGCCCCGCTCTGCCCGCCCGGGGCCGCCGCTCTCCGCGCGGGGCGGGGGCCCGGGGCCCGTCCCGCCCCGTCTCGCCCCCGTCACCAGGCGATGCTGCGGCCAAGATGGCGCCGGGCGTCGAGTAAGCGCGAGTGGGGATAGCGGCTCCGCTCCCGGCGCTCTCCCCACCTCGGGCAGGGGCGGGCGCAGGGATGAGGCGCGTTCCTGGTCCTGGCTGGTCGTCGTGAGGGGCACGGGTAGGCAGACACCATGGCGGGGATTATCAAGAAGCAGATCCTGAAGCATCTCTCCAGGTCAGTGGGGCGCGGTGCACCGGGCAGGCTGAGGCCGTGCGGGGCGGGAGCGACTGCGGGTCCCTGTCCCGGAGAGCGACCCCCGGTCTGGGCGCTGGGCGGGGGAACCGGGTCCATTTTGCCCGCAGAAGGGGGAATTGAAACCGCCTCCTCGTAGTGATTTGGAGGCGGAGGGGGTGGCTGCGTGCTTGTGTGGGACTGTCCGGCGGCCACAGCCGCTTAGCTGGCCCCTGCCCCCGACCCCCGGCTCTTTCGCCCGGTGCCCGGCGGCGCAGGCGGGGAGGGGGCTCGGTCTGCCTGGCGCAGGAGGGAGTCACCGAGTGAGTCACCGCCGGGCTCCGGCCGCCTCCCCGCCGGGCAGACGGTGCCCGCCCCCGCTGCCCGAGGTGTGTGGGGGGCAGAGAAGCGGGGGAGACCCGACCCTCGTGATTCCCGGGCGGCGGGGGCGAACAGCCGCCGCCGCGGTGCGCTGGCCGGCCGCGGCTGGGGCAGCTCGGCCTGTGTCTTTGCAGCTCAGCTCGCGAATTCCGAGCTCTTGAGACACAGGTGAGGCCGGGCAACACAAAGGTGCACGCGGAGAGATGAAAAGAAGATCGTGGTTTTCTGGGTGACTGAAATAACGTCTAAGGTGCCTCGCGGCCTGAAACAAAACAAACAGACTTGTAAATTTCTTAGCTGTCAATGTCGTGTGCTTGAACGATGGAGAAATCGCAGAAGGTACACAGTCTGATTCATACAGTTTTAAAAAGCCGCATCAGGTTTCTCTCATTTTCTAAAGAGAGGCAAAAACCTGTTAGGTACTTGATTGGTCATAATACCAATGGCGTTGCTAATTCTTCAGAGCTTACTTTTATATCTTAAAAAATATAACTTGAAATACTTCAATTTTTTAGTTTGTTTTTCTTTCCCCCCCCAAAATGTTCTATTCCACTTTTGTATGGTATTTCTGAAAAGTGTTTATAGAGAAAATCAAACAAAATGACGTGACACATTGTCATTTGACTAATCTGTTGTTGATGCATATGGAGAACATAATTCTCATTCCAAATCCTTTGATATCTATCTGCTGAATGTGATGTGTGGAGCAGTAGTAGAATAATTTTTCTTCTCTGCCCTGCTCATAAGTTATGTAGCAGGGAATGCTGACAAAGAAATCTTTTCTTCACCTGAAGATGACAGAGCACGGTGTGAATGGAAATGCAACGAGAAGATGTCATCAGCCTTGAGTCAGTTTTCTAATCAGCAGTGTGCTTGGAATAGCTGGATTTAGCAGCTTGTTTCCTGTAGTGATAGTGTAGCAAGCTGTATGGAAAGAGAAGTGAGCTCTAGTCTCTCTGCTACTGGTTAACTCTAAAATGTGTCTGGGAGCTAGGCATGAGTAAGATGAGTCGGTTTTTGTCTAGTTTTTCAAATGAACAGCTGAATAGATTAGAACTAAGTACTTTGTCATGTTGGAAAATTTGTGATTCCTCTCTTGTGTGTTGTGATAATGCTTACTCAACAAGGCTCTGTCAAATGATTATGACAAATTTTATCACTTCTGGAAAGCTTATGGGATATATCCAGTGATCTGAGGCTTGCAAGTTGAACTTGATGCTCATAATCCATACTATTCAAAGAGTGTGTTTGCTACCTAAAATGTAGACAGTATTATTAAGCCCCTTGTTATGGGTGTTCTTCATTACATATTCAGATAAGATCTTCCTGCAGAACAGGTGTTTCAGTGGTTTCAGAAAATGGTTACTCAGGAAAACAGAATTCAAGTCACATGAGCTTAAATTTCAGGACCTTGATTTTTCAGCAAAAATTATAAAAGTATTAATTCAGGATTTTCATTAATAAGTTTTGTGAGAATGTGACTAAGGAGCCAAATACATAAGAATTTTCCTGTTATAGAGAGAGTGTTGAAGGACGCTTTCACTTTTTACTCTTAATAGAGTAGTTGCTGTTCTGTCTTTTTCAGAGTTTCTTGAAACTGCTGCCTGCTTGTCATCTTCAACTAAGCAGGTATTAGTGGCAGGATTAAAATTTATTGGAAGAGGTACATATATAGTGGAAAGAATTACCCTGATCTTGCTTTATTTTCATTTTTGAATATTTTATTTCCCTTTATGTTTGAACAAAGATATGAATTTGTACCTTAAGTTACAGAGAAGTACTTTGATTTTTTGCCACAAACCACAGAACAGTTGAGGTTGGAAAGGATCTTTAGTGGTCATCTTGTTCAGGTCCCCAATTATCATTGATTTGGCAATGTTTGCCATGAAGATTACTGCAATATCTGTTAATCATCTGTAAATCTCTTTTTCCTATCTAGGTACTGTATTGGCAAATTTGAAAGCATTGTGTCATTCAGCAGTGCAGTTTCCATTTAGCAGTTCACAGTACTTTTATTAGATGATCTGATAATGGACACTGGTGTAGAAGGAGCCTTGTCATTCTACATTTGTTAGATGGTGAAAATTTTACATAGGTATGAGTCTTTAAGGTCTGAGAACAAGAAGATGACCCAAACTGCATTTTGAAATGGTTTTGATATCTAAATTACTTTTCACCTTTGTAAAGAGTTTTTCTTATTGCTGTATTACAGTTTAAGAGCAGTGAAGGTAATAAAGGTTATTTTATTCAGCTTGTAACAAGTCTGTATCTCATGTCAGGATGTGGTGATGAGTTTTTTTGCTTTTCCAGTCTTTTAAAATTTTAAAAAATGTCCTCTATCTTCAACATGCATTGTTCTTTCCCAAGGCTGTGGTAGAAAACGAGAAGGAGGGAAGGGGTAGGAACACAGGTGTTTTTGTTGTATGCCACATTATGCGGTGCTTGGTGTAGGATATGAAACTAAATGTATCAACTAAACTGAAGAGATGAGTTTGCCATTTGGAGGCTTGAATTTTTGTCATCTCCATGTTGTGTTAGGTGTAGTTTTACTGAATGCAGTTGAGAGTGTCTTTATTTCATATGTGCCCAAAAATGAAACAAGTGTCTGGATAACAGCATCATCCTTTACAAAGGTAGGAAAGATACACCATCCCTAGGAGAAGTTTTCTCTGTAGTGTTGGGATCACTTACTCATACTGTAAAAGTCTTCCCCAGTGAACTGAAACTTGTGTTGAATCTTCATTTGTTACGTGTTTTCAGTGGGTGAGAGATTTCTTGTTGAACAGCACCTTTTTATTGCAAGATTTTCTGTTCAGTGCTCTGCTGTGATGATTGCAGATATTCTTCAGCATTCCTTCTTTTTTCTCAGACTTGATGGACAAGTGTATGAAACAATGGTGTTAAAGATTTTCAGTAGGAATCTAGATTGCCCTGTGCAAGTTCACTGTAGTGTTACTGTAATACTGTCTCTGGTTGTGAGGGGATCATCTCCATGGCAGGAGTTGCAGTCTTGGGTTTTTTGGATGGGAGGTACATACAGAGACTGGGTATTACTAACTCAGACTTGTATAAGGGTGTTTTCAGGTGTTATTTAGTTTTGGCTTTTAGACTCACTGAAATTCTCTTTCTAGTTAAGGAGCAGTCTGAGTCTTCTGTGTATTTGCATGATCCATGCCTTTCTGTGAAGAACAGTTTTGAAGCATGAAGGCAAGCTTATAAACTTTGCCAGTCTAAGTAGCCACACTGAAGATGACAGTCTTTACCTCAATTGATATTAACTCTGAAGTTTATCAATGATAACACATAGTTCAACTTAAAAAGTTACAGTTTGTATCTTACTCAATATTTTCCTCAAAGAAAACAGTAAGAGGTTTTAAAGTGCTTGGTATGGCAGAAATTATTTTCAGTTGTGTCATTAGTTAACACTCAGCATGAACTTAGACCTTTGCTTTTGCTTATCTGAGTCAATAGATGTGAACATACTAAGATTTCAATAGAAGAAAACTGCAGTGAGTTTTGTGACAATTGTTTTCATCTCATAGTTAGGAAGTCATTCTAAAGCTCATATAAAAAATGGTTGTACAAAGAACAGCATCCTAATTGTATGAATACCAGGAATCAGCTGGTCCCGATATAAACAATATCCTACATCATCTGGTACAACTTCACTAATACGCAGCCTACCGAAGTTTTTGCCCTGCATATTATTTGCATTTATGCCAGTCAGACATGCCTGATTGGTGAGGAATGTTGTCCTCTCAAGAGATCTGACGTGACTCCTTGTAGAGTAAAGCAGTGTAACACCTTCATTGGGCTAGAATGGGCTGTTTCCTTCCTGTAAGTAAATGACCAAAATTGTTTGGATGAACTTTGAAAATCCTACTAGTAGCAAAATAAGTAGGTTTTTGCTTATTTTCAGTTTTGTGAGTTCCACTGCTGTGTCACTTTAGTTTTGTGACAGGCAATTCCTTTAGCCAGCCAAAGAACACAATGTGTGTACTTTTCCACTTCTCTCTTTGCTTGCACTAATTTTGCAGTGTGTATTGTAGGTGGCTGACTTTATTGGCATGTGTAGTATGTGAGAAAATTGCAAAATACAATGTAGACATAACAATCTTTGTTGTTCTGAATGAGTTTGTATTGAATCTGAATGCTTGCAGAAAGTGTTAGCATTATGTCTGTCTTAAATTCTGCACCCAGGGAAAGAATAGGCCTAAAAAACTACAGGTGGTAAAGCAGAACTGCTTGAGACAGCAGACAAGAAGGAGAAAGAGCAATTTAAAATTTCACTGTAATCCTGTATTTCTTAAATTCCCTTATGTTTGAAAATCAATGCTTTTAGTATTTAAGTGGAGACTTCATGCCAACAATTTCTTCTGTGTGAATGTGTTGGTAATGTTCCGATGAGCATGAAGGAATCAATAAATGTTTTTTAAACAGAAATAAAAAACTTTCACTTTCTTCTGTTTTTGTTAGTAGCTTCATGCATCATACTGCATTTTAAGATTCTGTAACAGAACATCTTCCAAAATTCAAACTGAAATTGCTGTGGTGCTTTATGAAATTATACATGTATTTTGGAGATAAATGAGCAATAATACGTTTTCTGGTAAAATTCTTAATTGCTACCTCTCTTAATATTTTATATTAAATATTGTGTTACAACTCAGAAAGATCTCTTAAGCTTTCAGTAGCGTTTGGGTTAATAAAATAAATTCACAGAATTTGACTTCTCCTTTTCAGTTTGTTTTACATTATTTTTGCAAATGTATCATAAATCTAAATGCTAATTCTACAGACATTGTATTTGTACAATTAAAGTTCTGCTGAAGCTTTACTGAACTCTTGTGCATGCATAATAAAAACTAATACATTTGCACAATCAAGAGGAATTAATCAGCAGTATTTTAGTTGTATGTAATCATTTTCTTTAAAGAGTTCCCAGAATACTAGTACGTTTCACAACGAAAATTATCTTGAAAATTGCTCTGTTCAAGTATCTGACACACTAGTATGAAATATTCCCTGGGAAAAAAAGGATATTTAAAGAAAGCCTGTAAGGAATAAAATTGTCTCTTAAGATCAAATGATTATGGAGTATGTAAGAATCAAAACTAGCCCACAGTTACATTTTTTAGAAATTTGTTATTTCTCCTGCCCAAGCCTTAGTGTTTTGAGTTTTTTTTTAATATTGAAGTGGAATAAAAGTCTGTACTAAATAACTCCAAGAATGAGAGGTGCTTTTAAAAGTGTCTTGTTTTATTTTTTTCTACTTTTCTACAAGAAGATTGGATGAAGGAGATCAGATAATTTCTGATGAGACATTAATGGAATTATGAAAGCTTACGTGAAGTGATTTATTTCACAGGTTTTCTTGTGAATCATGAGAATAATTGCTAACAAGTAATTACTCAATTATATCAAGAGTATCTTGGGTTTGGCCACTTGCACAACCCAGGTTTCTCAATCCAGTAACTCCTGTAGGAGTACACCTTTGTGGAGCTGGTGCTAACCACAGTTCAGATGTCTTCATTGTCTTCTTTTTTGATAAGGAAATACAGGAAAGAGTTCCAGCTAGGCTATGCTTTTTATTTCTTCCAGCCTCCCCTGGATGGGTGTACAAGCCTTGCTGGAAGAACAATGTCCTCAGCACAGGTTTTGTGGCAGCTCTGCCATGCATCTTTACCATTTAGGTTGAGAGCACCAGAGTTTTGGTTTTTTTTCCTCAGAGATGCTTGCTCCTTCTGACTCCCAAGGAAGCAACACTTGGCTCCAGCTACCCAGGAATCTGAAAGTTACGTGGTTGCTTACTTCTGAAAAAGTTTTCATGTTGTAGTTTCTTCTATTGCTGGGGGTCTGGAGACTTGAGAAGAAGAATAATTTGTAACTCGGTATCTGTAATTCACTTCAGTGATAAATCTCTTAAATTCTTTTCTGATATCCCAACAAACTGCCTACCAAGGTCACTGTCCAAATGTTTGGGTTTTGTTGCACCCAGAAGGGTGAAAGTGTAGGAATTAATTATATTTAAGATGAGGCATCTGTTTGAAGTGAAGACAGTAAGCAGAGAACTTTTTTTTGAGGAGCTTACTGTACTAAAATTTCATAGCCTGCAAAATCAGACTGTCAGATGTGTGCAGGTCTTTGTAGCACCACCCCAAGCACAAAAACAAATCCAGAAGTACCATTCCCCTACATCTCTAGAGTCAGGTTTCTTTAGTGTGAATTTTGAGTAGCTAAGGTTGAGATGCTGTAAATAGGAACAAATAATGTGAGAAATCTCGGGCTAGGCAAAACAAAACTGAAAAGTTGTCTCCCATTTAAAAATAAAATAAAACCCTCTTATGCTGCATCTTTGGGCTATCTTCCTCCTTATCTTCCAAATGTACTTCCGGGGTATCTCTGAAACGGCTTGGCTACATTATATGGATCTGTTCTGCATGATTAAGATTTTCTTCATAAGCTGTTCATTTAAACAGTGCTCCAGTACTGTAGTATCACACAGCAAGGGATACTCTCACAGGAATCTAGTGTTTTGCACAGGTCTGTTTCCTTTTGAATTCTGTAGTGTCATGATGTGTAACAAACTGTTGTAACTGCAGTTATCTTCAGCTAAAACTCTCTTACATTATTGTATCACTCCTTTTTCCCTTTGAACTTGATCCCTTGTGTGTCCCCTGTGTCCCGTTCCCTGCAGCGATCCCAGCTGGCTCTGGTGGAGATTGGTTTGCTGTGAATATCCTTACTACCAAAATGAGTACCAGAAGCTTCTCAGAAGCCGTGGCAACTGACCACTTGTTTTCACCAGGAATAGGGGCCTTATGTCTGAATACCTTGTCCTCAGGTAACTTCCCCTCTCCCACCTTTGTAGAGTAAATGTAAGAGGTGGTATGTATTTATATAAGTTTAGGAGTGAAGCGAACTCTATAAAATGTTACTTGGGTTTCCACTCCTGTTTCTTTTTGTAATTTAAAATTCTGCAAAAAATAATTGTTTGCTATGCAGCTTCTTTGGGGTTTTTGTAAGTCCTAAAATGAATTTGCAAAACGGGTTTGTGAACTAAATCAGCAATCCCATTATAAACATACCTTTATGTGTATTTTCTAAATGTAATCTATTTCCCAATATCTTCAGGCTATGTGACATTTACTGTTTATTATTTGCATCTGCTTAGTTCCTTTTCATTACTTATTGTGTATTAGCTCTGTATTGATATATTTGAAGGATCAGGCAGCTCTTTAACTAGTTTACAGAAGAAAGTGACTGATTTTATTTCATTTTTTTAAATTAAAAGAGTTCTTATAGTTAATATATTATCAAAAGATCTTATTTTGTTGTGAGATCTGATCAGTTAGCATTAAAAAAGTTACCTGCTAATGTCATATAAATAAATGATGCCATTTCCAAAAAGCAGGTATTATTATGCTTTTACACTGTATCATTATTTCATGATTTTAAATTTCTGAAGTTATTTTTCATCAAATGGCTTTTTTTTGCATTAGGTACAGAATGTTGTCTTTTAAGTGGAATTTAATAGGTATCAAGTATAAGCAAATTAAGGTGGTTTTTTTGCTGCCTGCAATGGGGAAGTTGTATATACATTGCCACATATTGTTCGCTATATTCAGGTTTTATGTTATCTTGTACTCAATATATCATTAAGGCATGACATGTATAGGATTGTCATGTTTGAATAAAGTTCTTTGGGTTTGATCATATTGGCCATTTCTCTGCTTGATGTGAAAAGACTCATGGAATAGAAAAGCTTAATATTGGTCTGTGTGAGAGTTTATCATAAATGAAAGGTAAATTGCTTGAGCAATGTTTTACTTGCAACATGATTATCATTTGTGCAGTGCAAGCTCCTCATTTATGCACAGTGCTTGGCAGTGTCTGTGCAGATCTGCTTCATGACACATAATTAGATAATAACTGTTGATGACAGCAGCTGTCTCAGTTCTGCCTGTACCCAAAAAGCAAGCGATACAGCTTTTCTAAATGGAAAGAAAATAATTTCCTATATGTGTTATTACAGAATTAACTAGGGGAAGCATTATGTACTTGGTGGGGATGTCAGTATTTGAGAAAGTGTGGAACAGGTCTTGAAGCGAGTAGGAGTGTACTAAGATGTCTTTAGGAAGTCACCTGGCGTGGGAGTCTGTGCTGAAGTCCTTCTGTGTTGTGATGAAATGGAAGCAATTATTTGGAAAGTGTCAGCAAAGCAGATGTATTATTCAGGGCTCCTACAATGGGATGGATAAGGGGGTGGTGTGACACTGCACCAGATGTGTTACACAAATACAGGTTGCTCGTTGAGCCAAGGTCCTGATTAGTGATTCCCCTGGAAAGGAAGATCAGTCTTTAGACTATGATAGGTCAAAAAGTGTGAGTAATGTTAGGTGCTTGAGGTCCTGTATAGTAGCCTGAAAAGTCCCACCTGAAGCTGTAGGGTTGTAGGTTGTATTTTGGACTTGTCCAGTGTGCTATAACTCATGGCCAGCCTGAGAGCAGTAGATCCAGGCAGGGTGTTGTAAACAAGAAAATGCTGTGTCCTGCTCCAGAGGGTTGGGCGATGAGCACCTTCACAAAGTGCTTTGCAGCAGGTGATGCAGATCCTCTCCATGCTGGACATCTAACAGGCCATGAAGGGTTCTCCATCTTGCACTCAGACACCAAATACACACCTGACAATTCTGCAAATGTTCAAGGTGAGATTGGATAAAGCATGTAGGCTTCGTGTGGAGTGGCCAGAACACCAATAGGTAAAGGGGTGGTACCTTTCTCGTGTACAAATTGATGTTGGAGCATGTAAGAAGGTGTTAGTTGGGTGTCACGGATAGCGAGGGGTATACTTGATCAAGCCAGTTACATAAAATCAGGTATGGTTTGTGGTGTTAGGCTGGATGAGAGAAACTAAATTGTAACAGTATACACTGTTGATGCCAATACTTTGTTTCTGTGGCAAATTTGACAGAGAGATCTAGTCCTCTTCTACTTGAAGTCTTGAGGTTTAAGTGGTATAGTGAGCTGAATGGTAGTAGACCTTTAACTCTGTTACTTAGAGTCATGGGAAGGAAACGTCTTCCTGAGAAACTCAATTGAAAAAGACCATTTCTGTTGTTTCAGAAATGGTGTAATATTCCTTAGTGATCAAATAACATGGTTCAGCCAGGTGAAACAGTAAAAAAAACAAAGTTATCTTCATGTTCCATTTCTGCTGTTCTATTATTGATCCAGTTGCCAGTGCTTAGTAGGTCATGCTTCCCTTTTTCAAAGCTTGTTGTTTAAGCAGTTTGAGTTCATAACAAGGAGATAAGCAAAACTTGCGGCATATACTGTGATTTAATAATTTGTAATGATTAGAGCATACATTTAGAGTCATATCGCTGAGGAAATTTTATTTAAAAAGCAGGGAAGGCACATGGTAGACCTGGTAAAAGGGGCTGTATATTCAGGAGATGTGCAAAACAGCTGAGAATCTGTGTCCAAATGTGATCTAGACTGCTCTTATTTCTCCACTAAATCCAGAAGTTGGAGTTTCTGTTGTCAGACTTGACAAGGCACCTGATATTCAACTCCGAAACTTTGGGGAGCACTGCTCTAAGCTTCATGTGGTTTGTGGCCTTCCGTATACAAACCATAAGCTTGTGACTTCAGAAAAGTGTTTTCCCATCTTCTCTACCTGTTTTGGTTTTTTTTTTTTTGTTTCTTTTTTCAGCTTCTTGGCCATCTTTTCCATCAGCATGATGGAGTGTTCATTCAGAGCTCCAAGCCTGTGGTGTTACAAACAAACCTTTAGAAAATAAATCTTTTAGGCAAGGAAATAAACTCTTCTTTTATGTAGGTTTTGAGTTATTTTAGAGGGAGAGAACTGAAATAACTGTTGTGGTCCTGACAAAATACATGGATTGTAACTTATTCCTTTTTGATTCTTAATACTGCACTGTTACTGTACAGTATTTTATGCTTTTCACAAAACTCTTAGTCTGTATTTTGTAAATTAAAGTTGAACTGTCTATCTCTAACTGTATAGGAATATTTAGTGCGTGTGTGTGTAGATGTACCCAAAGGAGCTATGTCAGGCAGCTTGTGATATTGATAAATTCGTATTTCTGGATTCTTGCATTTAAACTGTAAATATGTTACAGCATTATTCTACTTCTAAAATTCAATATTAAAACTGTATTGAAATCCATACTATCACATAGTAATTCAAATCTCAGATATGTTTTGAGAAAGGAAGTGTAGTTTGTGAAACCAAAACTCAATCTGTGAAAACAGTTTTGCTAAAAATATCTTCTCACAGCTCACCTGTTGGGAGTTTCCTTCTGTGACTTTTGACATGAAGGGTGCAGTCTTAACAGGTAGAGATCCTCTTACGTCTGCTTCTTCTGAATGAAGCAGCACTTAGAGCATTTTTCCCTTCACTGACTGCAGGAGAGGAAATAAATTCAAAGCAACGTTCTTGGAAGAATTAAAAAAAAAATGTATATAGAAAAAGTGATGGTCCTTCTTGAACTTTTTCCCTGTCCGTTTGCTCACTGTTGAGAGAGACTGGCTTCTATTCTGTTTGTTTGAAGGATATTGAAAGTAAATCAAAAATAGCTTTGCTGTTGCTGTTCTCCTCCTTAATGGTATTTTGGTAGCTTTCTTGCTCTGAAGTTTGAAAACCTCGTTCTGTAGGTCCTTTGTGTTTCACTGTGATGAGTCTGCAGCTGTGACCAGGATAATGCTTAGATCTGTCTCCAAGCTGAGAGGCATTTCTGGTGTGGCTGAGCAACAGGGAACTCTGAGGGGGACTTCTTTCACAGAGCATGAGCCTCAGGAGACTTGTGTGTACCTGTGTGTGTGTAATGGCAGAATGGTTTTGCATTTGCTGTGTAAATGTGACTTTAAAATGATACCAGTTTGTGATTCTTATGTTGACCCTTACCTAGAAAGTCAAGAGTGAGAGGTACTACCAGGTGACTGAAAACACTCAATGGCTGCTTTTTATCTCCTATGAATTTTGTGCTACCTGAGTCAGATGAGACATTGCAATGGTTTCTGAAATAGGAAGTTCTGTATTTTGCAGTTACTGATAGGTTGTTTTAATGAGGAAGGTTATTTAGCTCTTCTCATTATTCTTTCTTGTTGAAAGCAATAAAAAGGGGTAACCAGAAAACAAAATTCATATCCTTTATTCCCCTCATAATGTTTCTGAACAGAGCATTTAGAAGTACATTAGTTGCCTAGGAAAATACATTTATCAATAGCCTTATTTCAATATGTTTTAGTACTGAAATTATGAAACTATATTATTCACAGATTAAATCTCATTGCTTGTGGGTAATTTATGACTATAAGCAATAGAGTTACAACTGCAGCACTTCTGTCATGAGAAACATATCTAGTATTATTTGCAAGTATGTACTTCTTGCATTTGGTCAGGCTAGGTAAATGCATTTTCAAATCTAACCATCCCAGGAATGGAGTAGGGCAGTTGGACTCAAAAAATGCCTTCTGTGTCTCAAGCTGTACTTGGAAACTGTTAAGAGGAAAAGCTTGCCGACCAGGTGTGAGACTTAATGAGGCCGTTGTAGTTCTGTTAGAAGTTGGTCTCTTGAATGGAAAGGAAATGCTGGAATTGCACCTCCTGGGGCATTGCTTCGGGGCAGTGTTCCATCACTGAGGGCAGACAAACCCCTGTGCTCCCTGCCTGGAGAATAGCAGCACCCGGAGATTATGGTGGGAAAAGTCACAGAGCATAATGCCAACAGCAGTATTTTCTACTACCTAATCTTGTAAAACTAGACTCAATTCATGAGCAGAAACCATTTTTCATGGCAGATTGAAGGTGTGGTAAAGTATAGCCTGTTCTTAGCTTATGGTAGATA
The DNA here is from genome assembly GCA_013398275.1 of Promerops cafer. Taxonomy (NCBI): domain Eukaryota; kingdom Metazoa; phylum Chordata; class Aves; order Passeriformes; family Nectariniidae; genus Promerops; species Promerops cafer. The sequence continues at coordinate 3,155,773 of VZSE01007196.1, read as the reverse complement.
CAATGCCACAGCTGTTGGTTTGAAGGTGGAGAACCCATGGGCTCTGTCATGTTGTCTCACAAGCAGGTGAACCATTTGACACAGTCACACAGATTGTTTCATTGTATCAGCAAATCCTAGTGCATTTGAAATATAAAGTAATTTATATGTACGCTTTTAAATAGTGACACTTTTTACCACATGGATGTCATATTGAGCTTTCAAGTTTTCATCCAATATTTTATATACCTCATGCTGCTGTGTGTGTATGTGTATTTCTAATTTGTCATTAAATTCCATGACTAAATCTAATTAATATTGTAAATAAAACTTTTTATTGCAAGCTTTTAATTAAATATATAGAAAGGTACTGCTTATGACAATAATTTTAGGGGCTTGGGATTTTTTCACCTTTAAAAAAATTAAGGAGTGGAATAGATTCAATTCTACTTTATATAGTTCAAAATAAATAGTTCAATAGTTTGAGTCAAGGATCATTTGTCATTCTGGGTGACACAAAAATTAGATGATATCTCACAGTATATTTTTGTTTATGTATTTATAAATTGAGCTAATGAGATCAAAAAAATTAGAGGGACAAGTCAATTCCATCATAGCATTTCTTTCCAGGGTGAAATTTATCTAAGATTTCTTCAGCCCCAGACCATTGCTTTAAGTTAAATTGTCACTGATATGCAGGATAGCTTTGATTGCTTTATATGTATTTACTTAAGGTGTGTTTGTTTTTAGGTTCACCAAAAATCTGTCACCTGACAAGATCAACCTGAGCACGTTAAAGGGGGAAGGTCAGCTGACTAATTTAGAGCTGGATCAAGAGGTACTCCAAAACATGCTGGATCTTCCAACATGGCTGGCTATAAACAAGGTGTTTTGTAATAAAGCATCCATTAGGGTGAGTGTTTTATTGTGCTGGCATGGTAATTAACCAAATCTTTTTTCTTTTTGTTCTGACTTTGTGAACTTTCAAGGAACTTTGTAGTAGTGAAAAATTATGATAAGTGCTTGATAAAATTTTAAAGAACAACAAAGATTTTTATCAGCAATAATTTCTTTCTTATTTTTGTTTCTCATGTGATGACAGAAATATGTCTGGAAATAATGAAAATAAGAGCGATTAATTTAAATTTCTTTTTCTTCCTGAGTGGAATTCATTCCTGCATGTTTTGAAAATGAGGTAGAAGTGAAAGTTTGTATTAGTCTGTGGCAATTGGTCTATCATAATTATTTATTATTCTCTTTTTTTGTGTGTTCTCTCTTCACTCTTCATTTATGGCTTTCCCTCTTGTTCTGTTCCCATTTCCAAAAATATCTTTCTGAAAGATTCTGATCTCTGTGGGAAATGTGGGAAACACAGTAAATCTAGTAGATAACTGCGGTTTTAGTTATTGTGGCTGCTAATAATTGAAACAATGTATATCATCTGTACCACATTTTACAAACGTGGCATTAAGAAATGATGGCTGGCTTGTTCTTGACTGAAGTTACAATTTGGTCAAACATTAGCGCCTCCTTAGTCTTTTGGTGGGGTTTGTTTATGTTTTTTTGGTATTCTTTCTTCGCTTTTTTTTTCCCACTGTGGGAGATTGTTCTGATTTTTCTGAAAGCACTGAACTTGATGTTTTGTTGCAGTTCTAGGTCAACAAAGGAAATGTATATTTTGTGTATATAATGTGTAGGCAGTGATGCTTTTTCTGATGCTTGACAACTCACTGTTAAAGAGACAGATTCTACTTTGTTCCTCTGTTTTTCTGCTTGGTGATAAGTAGATTTTGAAGTTCAAAGTTTTTAACACATAGTGTGTGCATAAAGTTACCATACAGTATGTGCAGATGAACTTAATATTTTGAAAGTAATATTATGCTGAGTTCAGAAGTTAGAAATATAATTTGTATGCCTAAAACACATTCTGTGTGATTTATTTTACTGTATTTTTAATATTTAATTTGCTTTAGAGTAGTGTTTTCTCTTGCAGATACCATGGACAAAATTGAAGACACATCCCATCTCTTTGGTGAGTTCTGAAGTAAACTCTGAAATGTACTGTGTGTACCAGTATCTATATCAAATATTTATATAGTTCTCTTGATGTGGTTCTAGAAAAAACTGAAACATTAACAGGCCTTTACTAAGTGTCCTCTGGGTAACAGCAGATCAAGGCAAAATGCCTTAATGTTTTCCTCGGTAGGTTTGTTTTCTTAATCTGTGGCTTCAGTGTAATCACTGTAATGTTTGACCGTTAGCTCATTTCTGTCAAGTTTTTAGTCATTACATGTTAATTTGGGTTTTCTTGAAAGGTCGTTTTTTGTCCAACTAACCCCTTTTACAAGTTCCTGCCTTTCTTTTGGAACTGTCTTCTCTGGGACTTTTCAATTGTACGTCTGTACTTTACATAGTGATCTCAGTTACAGCAGGTTTGACACACATAGCATTTATAGGGTTTTTGTAACCGCCTAGGATTCAGCCTGGCTATAAATAGGAGGTGAAATGTGTAAATAGGACTCAACAACAATTAGAAGTCATGTTAATTCTTGCACTTATTTTCCTTTGTTCTTTATTTTTAAATATACTAACAATTGTGGTAGCACCAGAAGTAATTTATTTGATGATGAATAAAATTTCTCAATTGCATTTGCTTAAGAGTGAATATTCCTTTAGCTGTCATGTTTCCCAGTCTTGCAGTGGATGTACTTGTAATTCCTTCGTTCTGAATCAGACTTGGGAAAGACATGTTGTTTTAAATAATTGATGCATTTACTGGTGACCCAATTGGAATGTACTGATGTCTGTACTGCTTCTTCCTTTCACCCAGGACTTAAAATCTGGTAATACCGGGGTGGGATGATTCAACCTCTTGGCTGTGAGATGCAACTGCCAAATTAGGAAATGGGTTTAAGCTGTGCTATTCTTAAACATGACACACTTTGACCCATGGTAGCAAGGCACTGTTTGCTTTGCTCCTGTTGAACTTACATTAGCACTCTTTGAGGCTAAGATAACTTCCAAGGTAACCTTTTTTACATAAAGATTTCCTTGAAGAAGTGCATTAAATAGGTAACAAAAGTTCACTATTCAGTGGTAGATTGCACAACAGCCTTTTTGATTTCTAAAGGAAAGTGAATTCAGTGGCCAAAGTGCCAAACCTCAGCCCTTCATTACATCACTGAACTTCGGGTATTTTGGCAGGGCAGGGGATATTTTTGCTACTGAGAGTTGAATTAAGTTGGAATTAAGCTGTTAGCACAGCTTACTGGGTAACTAGAACCCATTTGTCTAGCCAAAGGGACTTTCATTGAGCTGAGTTGCCCTTTGTGAGAATCAGTCTGTTAACATAGTGGCACATACTGCCATCTTTGTTCACAACCCCGTTCTGGTTTTATATGATAAACAAGATCATTTTGAGGAGTGATTTTGGACCCCAAGGATGAGCAGCAGTTTTTACTCTATCCAAGAACAGTAGTTACTAGTGAGAAAAGATACAGATCTGCATTCAGGCATTCTTTGTTGCCTCTTTTTTATATTGTGCTATCTCCTTGAATCACTGTCCTACTGTTCTGTGCACTAGTCATGTAGTAAAGAGAATTCTTAAGAGTGGTCAAACATCCAAAACTGTTAGGATAACTAGGAAAAATCTTGGCTTCCCCCCACCATCCTCAAACTAAGGCATTGGGTTTTTCTTGGGTTTTTTTCTCTGCTGTTTTCAAGGCAAGATAATAATTGAGACAGCTAAAAAATAATTTTAAAATGTCCAGGCTTACTGTTAACAGCTATTGCTTCCCTTTAAGCGTCAATATAACAGTGAAGTATAAATAAATCCAGACTAGACAGTTCATGAGTTTTTTGGTTGTAGTCAGGTTTTCATGGATAAGAGTAGCACAGAAAAATGTGTAGCAAGCAAATTATGACAACAGGCATGATTTACACAATATGATAATAATCTAGTAGCTAAGGCAGGTTGAATCATGAAAAATCTAAAATTGAGGACAAAGGGGTTTTTGGTGTTTGTCTGACCTAGAGCATAAATGGGGGTGGTAGAAAGTTATAATTAGGGAAAAAAATCTTAACTGCTGTGCTTTGAATCAGCTTGCATTAAGTATTTCACTGAAAGAAAATTCAGATAACTATACATTAAAGCATGTCCATTTTGAAGTGCAGTTTTTGAAAACGTATGTGTAGGATAAATAATATTCAGGGACCAAGAATTTCATGATACAATGTTTGACTGGGAATGTGTATTAGAACTCACAAAATTTAAAAAAAAGAAAAAAGTTAAAGAAGATAATTCTAGTGTGTTACAAAAGTTTATGGAAAAATTGACATGGTAGGAAATGTTTTATGTATATTTCAGAAAAAGTTCTCAAGTGACTTTTTTCATTTGGATTTTGGTTCTTTATATGTCGTCTATTTACTTTGTTACCTCTAAGGTCTCCAATTTTTTTTTGTTTTGTTTTGTTTCTCAAGTCCTTGGATAAAGTTGTAATGGAAATGAGCACATGTGAAGAGCCACGTGCCCCTAATGGACCCTCTCCTATAGCAACTGCATCCGGTCAAAGGTCAGTGATGGTACTTATATGTAGTTAATCAAAAAAGGTTTGGAATTATATAAAACAGATTGACTTCAAATTTTCACAAGTATATAGGGTTGCAGATTGTCATTCCCATCTCCTCCAAAATTTTATTTTGTTGCTTGTGTGTGAAGTAGTGTAGTGATAATGGAGCTATCCAGACCCAAGCCTGCAGAGAACATGTGAACTAGGTGTGGAGCTTGCAAGGTACGTTTCATAGGGGTGCAGCTGCTATGTCAGATATTTACTGAGTTTAATTGATATTAAATTTTTTAAAAATGAATTATATCTTGCCTTCATCTTTTTTGGAAAAGACATATAATGTTCATGTGGATTTTAAAAATTTTTCTTTTTTTATTTGTTTTGTCTAAATAGTTTTATGAGTTGTTTGTTAGTGCAGTGTTTGAAAGTTCTATTTCCTTAATTGTATCAGCTGATTCTTACCGAGACATTTCATGCACACTGCGTAGCCCAAAACTTAAGCAATTTGGTGGGACAGTACAACATTATATCAGTGATTTTTGTCTCTCCACACCCCAATCATTTCCTTTACATGGCCGTGGTCACAGGGACCTATATACAGAGAAATAAATTTGATTATGCAATTTTTTTCTTGTAGTAACTTCTATGCAATGTGTAGAAGTAGTCCATGGGCCTCTGTGTCTCCTAAGGTACAGCTTGAAAACCACGGCCATAGCGATTCTGTGTAGAATGGAAGTTGAGAAAGGAAAAGGAATGACAAACCACACAAGTTTGTTTTTTTTTTTTTTAAACAAGCAGAAAAAACCCCAAGAAAACAAAAGGTTGGAAATTTTTAGATGTTAAAGTAATATTTAATATTCAGTTTTCCATACGCTAATCTAAAACATTCAGAACGTAAAAGATATTTATTTAAAAATTATTTGCAACAGCTTAATCTTTTTTAATATTGGAATGCATGTGGAAATGTAACCACCATTTAGGATGCCTTTCTTTATAGAACGAAATAATGCAAATACTTTATACTATTTTGAATATCTGAAAGCTATTATTTTTAATGGACAAAATAATTTGGCTTATAGACATAAATACTAACCAGACTGGAATTGTCAAGTAATTAATTTGACATGAGTTACTCCTTATGTATGCATAAAGAAAAGTAAGCTTTCTGCATAATGATGTAGACTGTTTTTTTTATGTATGTATCATAACATATAATACATACATCCATATAATTTAACATGGAAGGATTCCATTAACTGTTATACTTTGTGTAGATTGATCTTGATCAAATATATGTTCTTTAATGATAAGGATCACAGAGTGAAAATTATTGTAAACTACATCAAGTATATTGAGCAAAAGTTGCTAACTGTAGAATACGTTAGTAACTTCATTTATTTTAACATCTGTTTTGTAATTTATTTCATCTGTTTAATTTTGTGCCCTTTTGCTCTGTTTATATTTAATATGTTGGCATTTCAATTTTTAGTGAATATGGCTTTGCTGAAAAAGTGGTAGAAGGCATTTCAGTTTCTGTGAACTCCATTATAATAAGGATTGGCGCAAAAGCCTTTAATGCTTCATTTGAACTTTCCCAGCTGAGAATATATAGTGTAAATGCAAACTGGGAACATGCTGACCTTAGATTTACCAGAATACAAGAAGCTCAACGTGGAGAGGTAAATAATACCTTTTACTAACTTCTTTTCCCTTGTTTTTGTGGTAAAGGAGGAAGTTGAATTGAAACCTTTTACAAGGTAGAGGACATGCCATTACTGGGAATGGAGACATTCAGTGCTCAGTAATTTCAGTTGTCCTCTAGGAGCACAAATATGTAAAAATAGTGGATGTGAGTCAGATCAAATGGCCAATGTGGATGCTTAAGCAAGAACAAAGACTGGAGCAAGCAGGTGTATGGTTTCCCTCTTACGTTCTCCAAGTGTGTGACTATTCTAAAATGCAAACTGAGCCAGACTTGAAGAGTACTGAAAGGACAAAGAACGGTGTATTAAATATGGAAGGATAAGAAGTTGTGCTGGTTTTGTTATTGTTGTTGTTGTTTGTAGTAGTAGTAATAATAATAATAATAATAATAACAACAATAGGAATTATACTTTAGAAGTTTTAACCGGTTATTTATTTGCTTGTGAGGGTTTGCCTGATAATGATTTTCTTTTTCTAAAGCAGTTTTAAATGAAATATAGTCAAGTTCTTGTGCAATTATTTTCTTGGAATACCTAAATCATATGAAAAAGTAATAGCAGTAAAGTGTATATGTTTCTACTGTCTCAGAGCATAACACATGGAAGTGCTAATTTGATGTACACCATTCATTTGCCTTCTCCCAGCTAATGAAAGTTAAATGTATACTGAATGCAAGATTGATTCTAAATATTGTATTCAGGGAGACTTATTTTATCATCATACATCTGGCCAGCTTACTCCAGAGTTAAGGAGTCTGGTAGTTGATTTTTATGTAGGGAATGAAACCCCAAGAGAATATCAGTTAAAAATACCACAAAAGTAAGAAGCTGAAAACTATTTTTCTGACAGTTTTCCTTTCCTGCAGCTTATCTGTATGCTTATGCTCCCATGTTAATGAAGTCTGAATGGGAAGAATTAAAATTTGACTAGATAGAGTTTTGTATTGGCAGATTTTTTGATTTTGTGTTTTTTAGGAAGAATTTGATTCTGAACAGTTGACCTGTACGCAACAGAGCTTTTCTTGGGAGAGTGTTCCTTTTAGTGAAATTAATACCAGAAACCAACTTCTAGAAATTACAGTGAATGATTTGTTAGCAGCAAATTTCATGAAAAGGTGAAAAACCAAAACCAGCACTGTACTTTGAAGAGAACATGTGCTGAATCATATATTTAGGGCATAATCATTTAGCTTTGCAGTGTAGCTACATTCTTAATATAATAAGGAATCTCCTTAGAATACTTTTAGAAGCTTTTGATCACACTGCATCTCCTGTATGAGGAGGATAGGTACTCTGCTTTTCTGCAAATAGTGTTTCAGGATGCTTTGCCCTGCACTTTCCATCTTGCTCACTTGACAGAGTGTACCTCCTTTCCAGACACACTGGGTATGTTTTAGTTAAGTCTGCATATGTTCTCAGGACATATACTGTAAGGTTTTCAAATTGACAACAGGAGAATGACTAAGTGCCGTGTCCAGTCATTTCTTGAAACTCTCCAGGGATGGTGACACTACCACTTCCCTAGGCAGCCCTGTTAACCACTCTTCTAGTGAATAAATTCTTCATGTCCCTACCTTAACCTCCCCTGGTGCAGCTTGAGGCTATTTCCTCTTGTCCTGTTGCTAGTCTTGTCTCCTGCCTGGGAGAAGAGACCTACCCCCATCTTTCTGCAATCTCCCCTCAGCAGTTGTAGAGAGCAATAAGGTCACTTCTGAGCCTCCTTTTCTCCAGGTTAAACGTGCCTGTCTCCCTCAGATGCTCCTCATAAGACTTGTGCTCCAGACCCTTCATCTTCTCTGGACATGCTCCAGCCACCTCCATGTCTGTGCTGAAGTGAGGGGCCCAGAACTGACCAGTCACTCTGCCCCCAGCCTCTGGTGGTGCCTGTGGTTGTTGTGACCCAAGTGCAGGACCTGGCACCTGGCCTTGTTGAACATCATAAAATTGCCCTTGGCCCATCAGTCCAAACTGTCCAGATTCCTCTTCAGTGCCTTCCTACCCTCCAGCAGATCAACACTCTCCCAGCTTTGTGTTGTCTGTGAACTTACTGAGGGAACTTGATCCCATCATCCAAACCATGTAGGAAGGAGTTTTAGGTAAACTAGAATTACTGTTTTTCCCTACTGATCCTGTTCATTTATTGTTCTCCATGATGTTCCTGCTGGACAGTGACTCATTTTTCCATATTTGATTTTCAGTGTCCAGCTGTACTTGATGCTCTTATATCATCATTATTCTGACATTTGCTTGCTGCGTCTTCTAGAAATCCATGTAGTGGATTCAGAGCTTGTGGGGTCTGCATGGCATGCAGTGTGCTCAATGTTTACTCTTTTAATTGAAATAAAACACTCCAAAAAAACCTCTCCTATCCTGTAGCTTTGCTTCCCTCTCTGCTCTTTTCTTATTTAACATTTTGAAACTAAACTACACAATAATTTTTTCCTCTCCCAAAAGCAGCCTAGTATGCAATAATTGTGACCTTTATTTTCTTCTGAATATTTTAAATGCTGCTTGTTACCTCAACCTGCTTGAAAGTAGCTTAACGTTTCAGTGGCAAGCAGGGTGAGGGTTTCCTGACACCTTTGGGTGGAATAACAAGCGGCTTTTATTTGTTCTGTTTGTATGGCTCATGTGAGTTTGTGTGTACATATGTACAGATATATACAGACACAGGGTGTCTGCACAGGGTTTGGTGCAAGTAATTGTCATATTGCATCAAGGTGTTTTTTCTCTTTTTTTCTGTCTTTAAAGGTTTTGACTTTTAAAGAAATCAACTGGCAGATGATCAGAATAGAAGCTGATGCAATCCAGAGTTCTAAGCATGAAATCATGAGTGCTCCAGTTCGACTGATTACAAACCAATCAAAAATTAGGGTCACACTTAAAAGAAGGGTAAACTTGAAAAGTTTGAAGTCTTATTTTAATTTTTTATTTGTAATTCATGCTCTTAATGAATACATGCATATAGTAAAGATTTTAAATTTAGGCCATATTGCATGTAGTATTCCCTGAACTAAATTTATATAACTATAACATGTAACTGGTAAGACTGTAGCGTTTACAAGAAACACTGCAGGCATGTTTTGAAAATGAAGACCTTATACAGGTCCTATTAATAAAATGGTTTGATCTGCAGAGCTTTGTTTATGATGATGCTTTTTGTTTCATCTCTCTAGATTCAGGTAACATTTACACTATTTACATTTAGAGAAATGCATCAGTTTAATATCTGGTGCATGCCAAATACATAGAGTGAGGCATAAATATACTGTGTTTTAAGTACTTCTTAGTTAATAAGAGGAATAAAATTTAAAATAAAAAATGTTTGTTATTGCTTTCCGCACGCAGCGTTTCTTTACTCCATGTATTTAATGTAAGAAATATAAGTACTTAGTTCAGCTTCTTTAATTTTTTATTTTGCAGTTAAAAGACTGTAATGTTGTGGCATCCAAACTGGTTCTGATTCTGGATGATTTGCTGTGGGTTTTGACTGATTCCCAATTAAAAGCCATGGTGCAGTATGCCAAATCTCTTAGTGAAGCCATAGAGAAATCAGCAGAACAGAGGAAAAGCTTGGCTTCTGAAACAGCCCAGGTATGACAGTTGATTGTCTCACTGTATCATTATCAGGTGTTCTACAATACAACACAGTATGCTTAGTTGTGTTAATTTATTTTAGAGAATGTTCAGTTACCCATTTTCATTCAGCTGTATATCTTGAATTACACTGGGAATGAATCGTAGTTTAAAATAGGCTTTATTTTGCAAGATTTTGTGTATTGATGTTAACTGCAGAAAATAAAAGAAGTTTTATTTCTTTATCCACGTACAGAGTGTTTAGACTTCTGTATTTACTTAACTCTTAATTGACTGTTTAGTAAATGTGTTCTCCAAATATTTTCTGGTTATGAATTTAAATAATTAAGACACATTAAAGTAACTTTAATATGTGGGTATATATGCTTACTATAATAATTTAAAGTGGTTGTCCAGTTTGTTCTCATGGTACTGAAAAATTAGCTTTTATTAAGAGCTTACCTTCATGCAGCTCTCGTTGGAATATATAGTGAAAACCAATTCTACTTTAAATATATTTCTGCTGGCATATCTGTGCTGCTGATGCTACGTGTAAATCTGGGTGTTCTTCAGCACACAGAGCAGGCTAGACCAACTGGGCTTTGAGAGTGTTGAGGGGAGGCACCTCTTTTTGTCTGTGAAGAAGCAGGACAAGTACACTGATAGAAGTTAAGTGCTACAAAATAAAACATGATTGATTACTGAGTACAGTAGTTGTAGAGAATCTCTTAGAGTAAAGCCAGTGTACTGTAATGGAGAGTTCAGTTCTTGTGCTGGCCCTGATGCCTTATGCCATGGTGTGAAGGTTTAGCCACAGCAGTCTAATGATTACCTGCTCTTGAGCAGGGAGGTTCTGATTCTTCAGTGCCCTGTACTTACATCTCACCTGTTCTCTGACACTGGCATCGACTCATGTTTGACCCTATAGTGATGTAGCTTGAGGAGCTAAATTAACAGAAAGGAGACCACTGTTGGTGTAGTTCCCTGAACAGCTTGTGACAAAAGTTAGAAAAATACCAGTGCTGCGAGTGACAGGGGTATAAGGAGGTGTGAGGAATGGGGAGAATGGGAGATGCACTGGCAGTGCAGTACAGTGCACACATCCATTAGCTCAACTTAGCTTTATTCTAAAACAGTACACGTAAATCTCAGTAATGATCCAAGGGGGAATGCATGTCGGGCAGATTCTTCCTTGTTTCAAATGCCTGTTTTGTGTACGTAGATGGATATTTATGCTTGAAAGAAACAATAAACATTATAAATTGATGTGATTGACTAAATATTTTTTCAGAGCTCTGCCCCTGCACCCAGCTCCCAGCAGGTGAAAGCGCACCAGACAACAGCAGCACCTGATCAAAACGATGCAATAGTAAAATTGTTTAATGATTTTGATGTTAAAGAAACTTCTTATCACTTAGTAATTTCCCACTTGGACCTACATATATGTGATGATATCCATTCTAAAGAGAAAGGTAATTTTTTTGTTAAAGTTGCATGTCTATGAATCATAATCATCTTTAGGGGAGACATTTTGAGGAATACAATAATGAGAAAATACTACAATAAAGTCAAGAGACTTTAGTTTAGAGGAATGGTTAGAATTGTCTCCAGTGTCTGTGGACTCATAAAATTATTTAGGTGGGTCTGTTAGGACAGCATTTTATTATGAAATGTAAGTATTTTAGAATAAGTGCAAAACCTAAGAGTGCTAGTAGCTTCTGTGCTTTTTCTGTCTTCTAGGAACTGATTCTATCAGTCTGATTGTTGCTCCTGGGCTTTTGTCTTTATAAGTTAACTGGGTAATGAAGAATGCAGTAGCAACATTTTTGTGGCTTGAAGGGGTCACTATACAATCTGTTTCTGTAATCCTCTTATAAATGCAGACTAATAAAAGAGCAGGTCTCTTCATGTTACTAATTTAGACAATTTGGTATTATCTGCAGCACATGGAAAGGAGGGAACAAGTGTCCTGTGACCTTAAAATTTTGTATGTAAATCTTGTACTGCTTCTTTTTAACAAAAGCCTATTGCATGTAGTCACATTTAGAATCAGAAAAAAAGGAGACAAATAAGGGCACTTTTTTCGTGCCTTTCAAAAGTGATCATAGAGAGTGAGATATTAGTGTATATCCAAGAAGCTGGCTAGTCACTGTGAAAATTTTTTCACATTTGCTGAAAAAATGCACTAAAAATGCATTTCCTTGGTTAGAGTAGACACTTTCAGAACAGCAGAGCATAAGGTTCACTGGCTGGAGACATATTTCCTTCTGTGCAGTGTATCTATTGCAGTTGGAATTTATCACTCCTAATGAGATCTTTTTATTTGTCCTTTATTTTTGGCCATGGAGTTTAAATTCAACAGTGGAAAAAGTCAGAAGAGAAGGTTCTCAGAAGACCCCTTCACTGCAATATTTGTCAAATAAAATTATATTATATAGTATTCTTGGAAGTAAGTGTTGACTTCAAAGACTGATCACAATCATATACTCAGTATAAAAAGTTTTGTTTCAGAAAAACTGCAGTAATATGTTTTCAAAGTGTTGTCTTTTTAGTAGCATTGAAAACAGCACGCAATTTATTAGTAGCGACTGAGTACAGAATTCTGCAAGCTGATCTTTAGAAACCAGTGAAGACTATCTAAATAAAATAATGAGGGAAGTTAATGAGGTTGTAAGGAGAGACAGTAAAGGGAAGAAAGTAGGTGTTAGGTGTTTAAAGGATTATAGCAACATGAGAACTAACATGCTAAATGCAATGTCTGCAGGGCCAAGCATTGTTGTTTTTTACAGACCCAAACAGACGTGTTACAGGAGGGGCCATGCAGCTTTCCTTCAGCTATTTAACAGTGGACTACTATCCATTTCACAAAGCAGGTATGAAAGCGAGCATTTTATCAATTACCTGTGACTGTAACTATCTTGCTCGAAAGCTAAAAATATTTACATGTATACAGCTTGGATAATCGTGCTCAAACCATTTGAAATGCACTTTTTTACTTCCTTCTGTATGCAAAAACAAACGAGAAAAGTAACAACCTGGGAACCAGTTTAATTTCTGTGAATGAACTGTTTTAGGCCAAATGCTTTTCACTGTTTTGTTTGGCCAACAAAAGAGTGTTTACACATTTCTGACAGGAAGAGAATTTTGTGTTTACATAGGAAGGCAGTATTGCATATTGAGAATTCAGTAATCGGATATTTGCAAGAATCAATCTGTAAGATTTTTTTCATGTATAGAAATCTATCATTTTATGTCCATTTCCAGTGAGTGTTTTGCTTTTTACATTATTTTCCTTAACAAGAATCTCAGTGTGTAGAGGTTCAATTGTGTAGCCTTTTGTTAAGAAATGTTATTTTAACAAGTTAGCAATTTCCAAAGAAGTGTTTCTTACAAATAAAATGTTTCTCATAAATAGTTTCTAGTAGAAATCTAAAAAATTAAAAAGAGGATACATTACAAAGCATGTGACAAGAAACAGGGTCTGATCATCTTCCTAATCTGATGGTCTGGAGCAGAAATCCACAACATCATCATTCATGTTAGTCTGTCCTCTACTCCCAACCTGTAAACACTCAGTTGGCTGGTGATCCATCCCAAGGCTGAGCTCCATCTGTTCCCACTGGTCTTGCCCTGTGTGCCCTCTTGTGCTCCCCAAAATCCTGTGTTCATCCCCTGCAGCATTTCAGTTGTGTGTGCTGTCTCACCACGTGTCTGTGATCCCAATGGGATCACAGCCGTGCAACTGCATACAGGGGTCTGGTTGCCCAGCTCCCACATGATGCTGCATGTGTTAGTGTTCATGTGCTTCAGAGAGGCAGTTACCCAACTGACTTCCAGAAGGGGTGTTAGAGCTTTTCCTATGGTGTTGCTAACAAAGTCCTATAGGTCCTTCAAAGTCTGTGTGCATGTGCTTGGAGTAACCCCATGCTAGCCCTGTTTTGGAGAATCCCAGTGTCATGGGCTTCAGTCTAATGCATCTTTGTCCTTTTGTTCCTTTTCTGATTTTTTCTCTGTTCCTTTATCTTCTTCCTTAGCTATAAAAATGATAATAACTGAAAAAGATAACTGTGAAGAAAAAGGGTGGGGAAAAATGTCATCTCTTGTGATAGGCCGCACCCTAAAAGTTTCTTTAATACTGCAATATTTGCATTTAGACTTGAAATCACATTTTTTTCCAAAATAGTTTTCCTATCTTAATAGCAAACATATTTTCTCATCCCCAGTACAAGTATCCAAAAACTCATTAAGTCTCAAATGAAGTAAATTTGATAGTATTTAAAGAGTGATGTACCAACTGATAGAAGTTATTTGGTTATTGCATCCTTATAATTGAACAGGTTAGTAGAATGTCTTTACAGGGACTACTAGAAGCTATCGTGACTTCTTTGAGAGGTTTGAGTGTTGGCCAACAGAAACATGTTGGAATTGAAAATGGGAACTAAAGAATTTCCAGTGGGATTGATTTTTAAGGCTGTGTGTGCTGCAGCACTTCTTGAACTTACCTTGTTGTTTGTGTGCCATAAAGGTGCTAGAGAACCAAGACAAAAAGAATACATTTCTGGAAAGGGACCAGGAACTTCTTAGGACACAGTTCTGGCAGGAAAGATAAGCTTGGAAAAAGTGAGCATGAGAACATCGTTCTGTTACTTGCTCTCACTTTTTTTTTCAATTGAACATTTTTTTGCATGTTCTCACATATGACATTAATGTGTCGTAAGATTTCTCTGAACTGAAAATACTCAATGATGTTTTGGGTGTTAGTGGTATTATAAGGCAGCTGGCAATGCTATATTCTGAGTGATTTTGTGAAGTGCTGAGACTTGGTTTATGGAATATATAACTTCTGTTTTAATGTCTGGTATGACTGCTGTTGTTATATAATTACAGCATGCAATGATCTTATAGTTCGAAGAATACTTGTGAAATAGTGGAAACTTGTTATCCTGTTAAAAGCAAAATTTCAAATGAGCTAATATTTTCCCCATTTCTCTTATTTGCAGGAGACAACTGTGATCACTGGATGCATTATAGTGATGCCACTAAAACCAGAAGTGGATGGGCCAAAGAATTATTAAATGAATTCAAAAGCAATGTTGAATTGCTTAAGCAGGCTGTGAAGGATCAGGTCATAGATTCTCCTCCCAAATCACCACCTGCTGTATCTCCTCAGAACATACAAACAGGTATTTTGTTTACATCACTAATTCTCTACTTCCAGGAAATATTAAAACTATGAAAAAAAAGACTGTTCTTTTCAATGATTCCATCAACTATTCTTTCTTACAGGCAAGGAACAGATACAGAAAGGAACATCTAGGGCTTCCTCTCTATCTTCCCAACAACCAAAGGGCAAACTGATGTCCAGTCCTATTGTGGTTAGACTTGCAGATTTCAATATTTATCAGGTACATTTCTTTAAGTTAGTAAAACTGGGGCGACTCCACCCTTGACTGTTAAGTAACTGTGATTTTTAAGGGGCAATATGAAGCCCAATTGAAATTAATGAGTCTTTCCATTCATTATTGGATTAGACCTTTATGGACCTGCTTCTGCTTAGTTAAAATTGTGATCCTATCACAATTATGTGCTGGATCTAAGTTCTATTGTTATCCAAATAATGAATTTGGAATTCAAATTTAATCTTTTCATTGTACTATCTTATGTGCCCCATATTTTAATATGTGGTTTTGTATATCATGCTTTTCTTACTGTTATATTTTTCAAAGTACATTAAGACTGTTAAGAGGTTTTATTAAGTTTTAAAATCTTTTTCCAGCCACTCCCTCTCCAGTGATATTTTGAGCAGACACTTTTACCATTTCCATCCCTCTCCCCTTTGTTAGAATGAGTAGTTTTAGTTGCTGGTTGTGGTCCAGATTGACTGTTCTGAGGCAAGTGAAATAGAGGAGGAGTGTGTCTCCATTAAGCAGAATGGTAGAGATAGGGGAGGATCTACTCTAAGTTTCAGGTCCTAACAAAAATGTTCAGTGTGAGTCCTTTGTCATTGTGATTTCTGCTTGCTCTTTTTCCAATTTCCAATACTTTTCTGCCATATCACTTCTGCTGTTGTGGGAGATTGCAGATTGCTGCTGGGAGCCTTCTTCTGGACCTGAAGTGGTTTTATACTGTTGTTTTGTACTGTTCATGTTTCCATTTGCCTTCTGCTCTTACAAACACATTTTCAGTTTTTAAATTGTCATTATTTCTATGCAGTTTCCTAAAAGCTATTTTTCTAAATAGATAATTATACTTGAATTTTTGTGTCTGTTAATGCATATACGTTTGCCTCTTGAAAACAGCCACATAGAGTGAAGCAGGCATATAAAGGTCATGTATTCATTATTTCCAGTGAAACTCATTCTAGTAGACATCATTTATTCAATATTAATACATTGGGTAATTTCAAACTAGCAGTTTGACCTACTAACTGCTGAATGGAAAAGCTTTGTTTTGGCAACATACTTTTTAAACTAGGACACATTCAATTAAATTTAAGGTCAAATATATATCAAATATTTATTTCTTATTTGTTTCATCATTTACATTGTAAGGAAACAGAAATGGAGATTACTGTTTCATCAAGTCTTGATTCTCCTGTGAAGCAGACCTTCAGGCATATCCAAGCATACACGTCTCTGCCAGGTGCATGCTGAACACCTTGCTTCACACACAGTTTGAGAGCTGGCCTGAATACTGGAATTTGTTCTTATGACAATACAAGAACTACCTAACATGTAATAAACTCATCTAGCTTATCTATCCCTTATCTAGACCAGACTGTATGGAAATACACTCCATCCAAGCATAAATGCCTAAACAGGAGCTGTAGTATTTGCAATAAAAAATCAGATCATTCTAGGCTTCTGCTGAACACCTTTGAAAGGGACCTGCTGCCTCTTGCCTCATATGAAGGAAGGGGATCTGGTGCCTTTAAAACAGTTTTCTTGTGAAACTCTTCTATTCAAGTAATTTCTGCTACAGGGCAGTTGTGTCTGTCACTGTCAGCACTTTGGGTTGTACTTTGTGTTGAGTTGTTTGGGGGCCTACACCCAAGAGCAGTGGAATGTTGCCTTACTAGGGACAGTACCGTGCAACTACAAAAGCTTAGTCATTCATAAAAATGTAATGTGAAATGAAATCTTTTATCATTTACAGGTTTCAACAGCAGACCAGTGTCGTTCTTCCCCTAAAGCTCTGATCTCTTGCAATAAAAAGTCACTTTATCTTCCACCAGAAATGCCAGCTATTCATATTGAATTCACTGAATATTACTACCCAGATGGAAAGGACTTTCCTAGTAAGACTTCTTTTTTTTTTTTTTTTTTAATTTATTTATTTTTTGTACTGATGCATACATTTTGTGTTACTTTCACTTTTCTGAAGCTTAAAGCTTGGAAATAGGTAATTGGCTTTCTGAAATGGATAGAACACAAGACTGCTCCATTTCCACAGTTCTTGCTCCTGGAAAACTACTATTAATACTGTTTTTTATAAACATAGTTTTTCAGACTGAAAACACTTGCAGCATTTTTACTAGCACATGAATTATTCATTCTCCAACATCCACATATTGTTTCTTCAATTTCACTGTCTAACAACATGAAAAAACTCAAACTATTGCAGTAATGCCTAAAATGCAACAAAGACCTGCTGGAGTTATTTGTAGGAATGTGTTCTGTGGCTGGCCTTGTTTTATATACAGAAATGTTAGTGGATTTCTTGGGGATGGAACTTGAGGACAGCAAATTTCTGTGGTCTTGCCCTTCTGTAATGAGAATATTCTCCCCATTTCTTCAGACTGAATTCTATTCTTAGCGTTTTTACACTCAAAAATTCAGTTACTTGCTTGGAGTGAGAGAAAGAAGCATCACTTCAGGTATCCCCTAACAATTAATTCTTCCTTGAGCCTAAAGGACCGGGTTTCTGTTCTTTCTCTGATGAAAAGTACTGGTGATAATGTAAGTTTGCAATCATTTAAAAACCAAAGAAAACCTAACCCATAAACATTTTACTTACTCTCATGGTTTCATTTTCTTTTCTCTTTTAGTTCCATGTGCAAATTTGTATGGCCAGCTGAATGCTTTACAGTTCACCCTGGATCAGAGAAGTATTCTTTGGCTAAACCAGTTTGTGTTGGATTTGAAACAGAGTCTTATTCAGTTCATGGCCATGTACAAGTTAAATGACAATTCAAAATCAGATGAACATGTTGATGTGAGAGTGGATGGACTAATGTTAAAGGTATGCTGTCATTGAGTAGGACTTTTGTGGTTCCTTGGAAGACTGTTTGTTCTCTTATTCTCTTACAAATACCTGAATGAATGAAAAAACGCTTCTCTAAAAAACTCTGCAGAATATGATTGTTTTGAAGACAGGTGTCTTGTTCCCTGTACTCCTTCATCTGTGTCCAGATATTTTGGTTTGGGTATTTGGGTATTTTGGTTTTGTATTGAAGACCTGAGTGGGAGTACGAAAAAATTATTTCCCTGTGGTTAGTGAACTTGACATAGCAGAGCTAAAAAGAAATTGAGCATTAAAGTAAAAATAACTAGTGAAAAATTAATATTTGTATTCTATATTAATATGAGGGCCCTCCCTTGTTCCTCTGGTTGTATTACATCAAAGCTCTTTTGTTTTGTTGGTGAATGCCCTAGAGTAAAGAAAGCAGTTCATCTGAAGTTCTATTTCCTTCTCCAAAACCCATTCTCACCATTTTCTGTTTCATGCTGGCTGTTGGTGTAGTTCAGGTACTTGTGTTCTCTGTATGCTTATTCCAGAGGAGTGGTGCTTGTTAATGCAGCTGAACATCAAAATTTTGCTTCCTTTGTCTTCTCCTTCTTTGTGAAAAAGGATTATTGAGCAGATAAATTTCCCACCCGTCCCTGTTTGCATTGGGCATTTCACTGTATGGTTTCCAACGTTCAGAGGTGAACAAGACAAGTCTTTTCAGTGGTGCCCACAGGAGAGGTTTCAAGGGTTCTAAAAAGTCAGCGTATGGAGAGAAGGTTATCTTTCTAAGCTCTTGCTACATTCTTAATGGAACTTTACAAGGACATGGTTTGTACTGAACAAAAACAGTTATTAAGAGCAAACAACTGGAAATCTGTAAATATAGATTGATCTGATATTGAATTATTATATGTGAATAGCCTACTAAACTAGGAGAGGATAAAAGTATTCTTATATCATTCAAACCTTGATTCATATTAATTATGTCACCCCTGTATTAACAGCATTATTTTTATTCTAGCAAATGATGAATTGATGTTTACATATCATATAGTTAATTATTTTATTTAATTTTTTTTTTCTGAGTCCTTGTATTTAAATGAAGAAGCTTCATTACCCTCATCTTTGTGTCTTTAGGGATGATTTTTTTACTCCTACTTTCTAGATTCAGAATGGAAATATTGTGATAGAAGGCAGTGTCACTGATATTAGCAAAACTAGAGTGGCCAAGGTTCATGTTAACAATTTAAGATTCAGGATTTGGCATAAAATAAGTTTACTTTAAAATGTGCACTAAAAATATGCAAGCTAAATACAGTGTGCTGAACTATTTTGTTGTTCTTTAGGAGTTGAAGTATATTATTATTTTCCTGATGAAACAAATGCGTTATGATTATCAGATAATTGTCAAAAAAATACCTCATCTCTATTATGCAATGTTAAGAATATTAGCTGCATTAGCACATCTAACTGTTAACTTGTATCTTAACATAGAAATAAAATACTGTAGTACTTGGTATGGTGAAAAACCCTATCTGCCAGATTGAACTCCAAATTATAATTCTTTGTTTTTCAAAGCTGTAAATTTTGGAAACATTTTAAGAAACGTTCTACCAAGCTGCTTGAGTTGAAGAAATGAGCCACTTCAGCCTAATATAGCTGAACTAAATTTAAGACCTTCAGATAAGAAAAGCCTGAGACCCTTATGTTTTTGTACAAATATTGATGCCACAGCATCCTTCTTAAAAATAAGAGAGAACATAAATCATAGTCTGTGAGCCCAACTTATCCCTGTTTTGTCACTGTACTTGATTTCTCATAAAACTATAATTATATTCTTTTGTATCAGCTGTCATTGCTATTATTTTGTTTCTTTAATTTTATACGTTCTTAATCTACACATTTTTAACTAGAAAAAATATATTTATCCCTTGCAGATCATCATCCCATTTGAAAACAAACCTGAAATTCATAAAGATCAACCTCGAGCACTTTCCATTCAAAGTTCAGAGATGATTGCTACGAATGCCAGATGCTCACCAAACTGCAGACACTCTGATCTAGAAGCTTTGTTTCAGAACTTCAAGGACTCTGAATTTTTCAGTAGAACTTTCACCACTTTCCCTAAGTCCCCAAAAAATTTTAATCTTTTACATCCAATCTTCCAGAGGCACGCTCATGAACAAGATACCAAAATGCATGACGTTTATAAAGGTTATATCATCCCAGAATTGAATAAATATGCATTAAAGACATCTGCAGCTACTGATGTTTGGGCCGTGCATTTTTCCCAGTTTTGGATAGATTATGAGGGAACAAAAAGTGGGAAAGGCCGGCCAATAAGCTTTGTGGACTCTTTCCCGCTTTCACTTTGGATTTGCCAGCCAATAAGATTTGCAAAGTCTCAAAAAGAGCTTGTATCCCATAATCAGACAGCCTTGAACATTCCAAAAAGTGAATCTAGTGATCTCTCTAATAGATTGCAACGTAAGAAACTTCTAAAGGAATATTACAGCAGTGAGACGGAGCCCTCGACCAATGGCATTCAAATGTCTGAGACTTCAGGAGTGCTTTCTGAAAGCTCTTCCTCAGATGCAGATGTACATGTTCTTGTCCATGTTCAAAAACATGTAAGCGTGCAGATCAATCACTACCAGTATCTTTTCTTGCTTTTTCTCCATGAATCTCTTGTATTGCTCCTGGAAAACTTAAGGAAGGACGTAGAGGCAGTGACAGGAAAACCTGCAAAGCAAACAGATGTCTGCATTGGGATTCTACTGAAAAGTGCAGAAGTAGCCTTACTGCTCCATCCAGTGACTCAGGGAAACCCTTGTAAGTCTCCTGTTGAGGAAGAAGGAAGTCCCGTGGCATCAGAACTCTCCCCTGTGGGAAATGGGGAAACTCTTACTTCAGAGAGTAAATTAGTTGGTAGTAAGATAGTGGAAGCTAGTATTACTAATTTTGGTTATGTAAATGACTGCAAGCCTCTGAATGCTGAAGTTAATAAAGGAATTTTAATAGATCCTCTTTTGTTTAAATCAGACAGTAATACAGATTTTCAGAAAGCAATGTCATTTTCCGATGATGCATCAGATAAAGGTTTGGGAGATACAAGTGAAGGAGGAAGCAGTGGACTTTTTAGTAGAAGTGATTCAGAAGAGGTCTGTGGACCTCTAAGTGAGAAAAGTAATTTGAATCCTAGGGATTCGGTGTCCATTCTAAATAAGAGAGAAGATTCTACTGAATTTTTCATTGATAAAGAGGATGACAGAAACATATTCTCAAATAAGTTAAATGAACAGGAAGGCACAACTGAAGGCTGTCCTAACCAAGTCGCTGACTTGGAAACAGAAACTGCCTTAGAATCTGAAGAGCTTGAAATCAACAAAGACAAAGTGGCTTCAGTTAAAATGTTTCCATCCCAGTCTTCTTCAAGGTATAGAAGATTTAATACTAAATCAGTTTTTCTACTCTTTGAAAATATTTAGCAATCTTGTTGGCCACAGACTTCTAGTACTTTTAGCAGTCAGGAAGGGAACATCTTAAGAGTTGGACTTGATCCTTCCAACTCAGGCTGTTCTGTGATTCTGTGTTCTAGTAGAAAATTTTTAAAGCTTGTAAGAAGTTATGCAGTATCCAGCATTCAGCAAAAGTTAAAATGAAGTGTTAGTTAATTGATTTAAACTATTTACTTTTAATTTAAATGTTAGGAAATATGTATTGAGAGAAGTATTGACATAAATACCTAGATGAATGTATGTTGTTTCTACATTTACCTCTTCTTGTCAAAGGTTTAGTGAATAATCAGATTTTTTCATTTGTATCTTGCTTGGTTTAGAGGAATTTAGAGTAAAGTAACTTCTATGTATTATTTAATTTAAATAATAATTTCCTCATATCTTTATATTTTAAAAGTGTTAAGCCTAAGGAACGCTGCTCATCCAACCTCCCTGCATTCTCTGTTTCTTACAAAAATATGAAGAGAAGTCCATCACAAGTCTCTCTGGATACCATCTCTATTGATAGTATGATGCTAGAGGATCATATGATAGAGAGTGATGGAAGTGATAGTCAAAGCTTTCTGGAGAAAGGTTAGTAAATTTAGCAAAATATTTTTAAACAATACATGAAAATGATGTTTGTTATTAAAGTCATGCTCAAAAGGGTTCTAGTCCAGCAAATCCTGGATACTTTACAAGACTATTTCTGTTAACTTCACCAGTTAGACCAAGTGTATTCACCATATATCATTTCAGGGGAAAGCAATAATATGTGCTACTTAAGCAGCACTATTTAATTTTAACACTGCTTAATTTTCCTCTCTTAAGGAAAGTAAGAGTATTGGAGTGCTATGTTGCAAATCTGAATTAAGCAGAACTTGTTCCTTGCTATGCGTAAAAGCAGCTGCTTTGGCTGCAAGTACTTACAGGTTGTAGCCTGAATCAGTGTTAAACTTGAAGTGGTAAAGAAGCTTTTATTTTAGAAGTGGATGAAAAAGAAACAAGTTTTCACTAATGCTCACTGTGCTAATTACCAGGCAGATAGGTTTAGTAGTCTCCTTGCAGCTCATCCCTTAAGGAGTAGTTCCCAGCTATTGACTGTCTAATAGCAGGTATTTGTCCAGTTTTTGTTCATCTGTGTGTATACTGATGAAATAATTTTCCCATGTCAGGAAATAGAGTAAGAAGACCTTATTGCTACCTCTTTTCTGATAATTCTAATTTGCATAAAGACTATTTTTTTTCTGTAGGATTTCTCTTCAGTCTAGAGCAATAATGAGAAGACTGCTTCACTTGCAAGCCTGTTATATATTTGAATTGTAGGAGTATTCCTGCATGTGCTTATGTGGGAGTATGCCATAAAATTTTCCATTTTAAATAACCTTTATATGTCTTTTTAGCTTGTTAAACAACATTTAACTGCAGGTTAAGTATCTATGCTTTCCAGTTGTCAAGGAAACACTATCATGATTGCGCTAATGAAAATATATGTAGCTTACTTCTCTAAACATACAAGCATCTGCTCTAAAGGCACTGTGCAGTATTTTAGATACACAACTCAGAATTTTTTTTTTCCTGGTGGATCACATTTATATTACTTGATTTGGAAGACTAAAAAACGCCTTCACAGTTTTTTTTAACAATGCATGTAGAGTGCTGTTTTGTTTTTTTCACTATATCCTGGTTTACTTTTGATTAGCATCTAGAACTTTGAACTCTCTGTAAGAGGAATGGATTTGGCAGTTCAGTCATAAATTAAGCCATTCAGCTCATGTTAAAAAATGAGTTAATGTGTGCATACACTAACAGACACTGACTTTATTCTTAATGTAGGAGTGATTCAGGTTATGCTGTGGTAACTTTGCATTTTTTCTGATGTATATATGGAAGGTATTACAGCTACAAACTATCAGAGCCCATCAGGAAATGTCCACGAAGGAGGCACAGTGATGGAAAATTGTGATGGGTCATCTCCAGATGCCATGAGTGCTGCTTCAGAAATTGCCCATGAGACTAGTGAAGAAATGGTAATATTATTGTATTCCATTAGAATACATGATTCTGTAAATTAAACCCTAAAACAGAACTAAAATGGCTCCTTTTAGGGGTGATTTTTTGAGTCATTAGAAAAATAAATGCAAAATAGTAGTAATGATGATGGATACACATCTTCTGATGTGTAAAGCTGACTTAAAACTGGTTTCTACTTCTTTTTTAAAAATACTGCAACCCAGTAAATAGAGAAAAAGGGCTGACTGCTATGCAGATAGCCAAAGTTTAGTAGCCTATCCTAGCTTTTTAACCCGGTCTGATTCAGCACTGCAAGTGCTTGGTTGTGCTTATGATATGCATAAAGTTGAATGCAGTTGTAGGTAATGTCAGATACCTGACATTTCAGGTATCACATTGGTCATATTGTTCTCTGTCAGAGTAAGGAGACTCTGTCTCACTTCCATGGCTTTTCTAGCCAGTTCTGAATTGGTGTCAGTGGGATATAAATACCAGTGTCTGTCATTGACAGGCTGTTGAGCAATCCATTTTAAAGCCAAAGTGTGCAAAAAGAAAAGAAGAAGAAAATGAGAAAACTTTGTGTTTCTCTGTGAGCAAGGGTTTTGGATACAAAGGGTTGTTTTCCTTTGTGATGGAAAGGTTTAGACATACCTTACAAACAATAATCACTGTAAATTCATTTTGTAATCTTATATTGTTTTATCTGGGTTTTGTTGACAGATGTCTGTTGTGGTTTTTCAAGTATTTGGTGTTAATGGTGAAATTGACATCAGAGGAGAAGACACAGAAATATGCTTACAGGTCAACCAAGTGATACCAAACCAACTAGGAAATATTGGTGTTCGACAATATCTGTGTAACAGAACTGTTGGTAAGAACTAACAATTCAGCATGTTGAAATTGGAGCTGGAAACATTTGTTCTAAGTAAATAAAAATGCAAACACAGTTTTATGTTAGACTAGCATCCCTTTTATGCTGGTTTAGAACTCTGATTTCTTTCTTCATTGCCATATATTAAAAAGGAAGAATAAATAAATGGAACTGTGTATGATCATGTGGGTAAAAAGGTGCATTGCACTGAATTCCAGTCATTAGTCTGCTTTTTTGAAAATGAAGTAAGCTGCATTATGTGCTGGTTTTGGCTGGGGTAGAATTAATTGTCTTCATAGTGATTGGTATGGGGCTATGTTTTCGGATCTTGTTTCCCTATTAAACTGTCTTTGTCTTAAGCCGCGTGTTTTCTGGCTTTTACCCTTGCAATTCTCTCCCCGATCCCACTAGGGAGGGATTAGCGAGAGGCTGCGTGGGGCCTGGCTGCTGGTGGGGTGGAGCCACGACACATTGCACTGTGTTATTGTTTCGTGAAGATGGAACTCCTTATGGCTCTAATTACCTTCCTTTGAAGGAATGTTTCTTTTTTTCAAGATCCATTTCTCTAGATTAAATGACATACACAGTTTAAACAGGCTTATAATATGTGGTTTAAAAAAATTTTAAAAATGTCCTCTGTCAGGAAATATGAGCTTTAAAGACAGACAACTGGTTTTGGTTTGGGTTGGGGTTTTTTGTTTGTTTTGGTTTTTTGGGGGTTTTGTTGGTTGGTTGTTTTTTTGGATTTTTTAAGCTTAATACAAAGAGTGTAGTTTCATGCCAGATATTTGCACAGCTAGATCAACCAGTGTTTTGTCAGAGCTGTTCTTGGACATGAGTACAATATATACATTCTTTGCCAGAAAACCAAACTCTCATGGATGAGATGTTTTCCTTGGCATGATGTATTGGTGTGGCAACTCTTGTCACAGTCTGCCTTGCTCCCCTCTGCCAGCCTTCTATGTGGATTGCTGGATGTAAGCTCTGTTGCACTGTAGGGTTTTTGGGGCAGATCCCTGATACACCTGCTTCTGGTTCGGCTCCTTTCCCAGGAAATAGCTATAGCAGCTGTTGGCTGCCATTGTTTTATTCCAACCTACTATCAGNCATACACTAACAGACACTGACTTTATTCTTAATGTAGGAGTGATTCAGGTTATGCTGTGGTAACTTTGCATTTTTTCTGATGTATATATGGAAGGTATTACAGCTACAAACTATCAGAGCCCATCAGGAAATGTCCACGAAGGAGGCACAGTGATGGAAAATTGTGATGGGTCATCTCCAGATGCCATGAGTGCTGCTTCAGAAATTGCCCATGAGACTAGTGAAGAAATGGTAATATTATTGTATTCCATTAGAATACATGATTCTGTAAATTAAACCCTAAAACAGAACTAAAATGGCT
This sequence comes from Promerops cafer, assembly GCA_013398275.1. Classification (NCBI taxonomy): domain Eukaryota; kingdom Metazoa; phylum Chordata; class Aves; order Passeriformes; family Nectariniidae; genus Promerops; species Promerops cafer. Next base: position 3,129,932 of record VZSE01007196.1, on the reverse strand, counting down.
CCTTTTAGGGGTGATTTTTTGAGTCATTAGAAAAATAAATGCAAAATAGTAGTAATGATGATGGATACACATCTTCTGATGTGTAAAGCTGACTTAAAACTGGTTTCTACTTCTTTTTTAAAAATACTGCAACCCAGTAAATAGAGAAAAAGGGCTGACTGCTATGCAGATAGCCAAAGTTTAGTAGCCTATCCTAGCTTTTTAACCCGGTCTGATTCAGCACTGCAAGTGCTTGGTTGTGCTTATGATATGCATAAAGTTGAATGCAGTTGTAGGTAATGTCAGATACCTGACATTTCAGGTATCACATTGGTCATATTGTTCTCTGTCAGAGTAAGGAGACTCTGTCTCACTTCCATGGCTTTTCTAGCCAGTTCTGAATTGGTGTCAGTGGGATATAAATACCAGTGTCTGTCATTGACAGGCTGTTGAGCAATCCATTTTAAAGCCAAAGTGTGCAAAAAGAAAAGAAGAAGAAAATGAGAAAACTTTGTGTTTCTCTGTGAGCAAGGGTTTTGGATACAAAGGGTTGTTTTCCTTTGTGATGGAAAGGTTTAGACATACCTTACAAACAATAATCACTGTAAATTCATTTTGTAATCTTATATTGTTTTATCTGGGTTTTGTTGACAGATGTCTGTTGTGGTTTTTCAAGTATTTGGTGTTAATGGTGAAATTGACATCAGAGGAGAAGACACAGAAATATGCTTACAGGTCAACCAAGTGATACCAAACCAACTAGGAAATATTGGTGTTCGACAATATCTGTGTAACAGAACTGTTGGTAAGAACTAACAATTCAGCATGTTGAAATTGGAGCTGGAAACATTTGTTCTAAGTAAATAAAAATGCAAACACAGTTTTATGTTAGACTAGCATCCCTTTTATGCTGGTTTAGAACTCTGATTTCTTTCTTCATTGCCATATATTAAAAAGGAAGAATAAATAAATGGAACTGTGTATGATCATGTGGGTAAAAAGGTGCATTGCACTGAATTCCAGTCATTAGTCTGCTTTTTTGAAAATGAAGTAAGCTGCATTATGTGCTGGTTTTGGCTGGGGTAGAATTAATTGTCTTCATAGTGATTGGTATGGGGCTATGTTTTCGGATTTTGTTTCCCTATTAAACTGTCTTTGTCTTAAGCTGCGCATTTTCTGGCTTTTACCCTTGCAATTCTCTCCCCGATCCCACTAGGGAGGGATTAGTGAGAGGCTGCGTGGGGCCTGGCTGCTGGTGGGGTGGAGCCACGACACATTGCACTGTGTTATTGTTTCGTGAAGATGGAACTCCTTATGGCTCTAATTACCTTCCTTTGAAGGAATGTTTCTTTTTTTCAAGATCCATTTCTCTAGATTAAATGACATACACAGTTTAAACAGGCTTATAATATGTGGTTTAAAAAAATTTTAAAAATGTCCTCTGTCAGGAAATATGAGCTTTAAAGACAGACAACTGGTTTTGGTTTGGGTTGGGGTTTTTTGTTTGTTTTGGTTTTTTGGGGGTTTTGTTGGTTGGTTGTTTTTTTGGATTTTTTAAGCTTAATACAAAGCGTGTAGTTTCATGCCAGATATTTGCACAGCTAGATCAACCAGTGTTTTGTCAGAGCTGTTCTTGGACATGAGTACAATATATACATTCTTTGCCAGAAAACCAAGCTCTCATGGATGAGGTGTTTTCCTTGGCATGATATATTGGTGTGGCAACTCTTGTCACAGTCTGCCTTGCTCCCCTCTGCCAGCCTTCTATGTGGATTGCTGGATGTAAGCTCTGTTGCACTGTAGGGTTTTTGGGGCAGATCCCTGATACACCTGCTTCTGGTTCGGCTCCTTTCCCAGGAAATAGCTATAGCAGCTGTTGGCTGCCATTGTTTTTTTCCAACCTTCTATCAGCATGGCATTTGTTCAGGAAGTGCTTCAGCTTCAGAGGTGGTACAACCTCTGATGCCCTGGCTAAAGAACCCATTCACTCGTAAGCCGAGCCATTGCCAGCAGCTGCTGCCTGAGCAGCTGTTGCATGATGTTGTATTCAAGCATCTGAAGGCTAGGAGAAGGTCCAGCAGGGAGGACTCATGGCTGACTTTCAGTTCATACAGCAGGCAAATTGATTTCTGGTTATCTGCCATATCCTCTGTAAAACCAGAGGGAGTAAATAGTATGAACATGCCACCTTCCTGCTCTTGTGAGTATCTACAACTTGAGCCTCTGATAATGGTAATGCTTGTCAGCTGATAATGAGAGGCTTGTGCACTAACTAATTATTTTGTGGATAGAAAGGGTATAACAAGATTGGAATCTCCAAATACTTCCATTTCATATCTCTTCCTTTCTCTTTCTGGTGGGTACCTGAATGGGTGAGCCAGTAACACTTTTTTTGGTTTTTTATGCATTGCTGGTCACTCCTATTCTGTAATGAACATCTTCTCTCCACTGATCTTTTCTCTCCACTGTGATTTCTGTACTGTCAGGAATCTTCTGCAGCTGCTGCTGCTCCCTGTGTCCCGTATTCATTTCTATTAGAACAAAAAGAGAAAAAGTTTGGAAAAAGCTTGAGAATCAGATCAAAAGAGACTGTTTAAAAAGAGTTAATGGTAACAAAATACAACTAAAAGAACAGGTGAGCAAATGTGCATGATAATATCCCAATAAAAGCAATGTCCCTCTTCAAGACCTTTAATAAAACTTTCTCAAGTGCTGCATTAACAATTGAAACCAGTAATCTGAGGAACCATGCAACGCAGTGAATACTCAAGTTATAATTACAGTATACAAGATGTTCTAGATGAAAATAACCATTTAAAATCTACTGTACTGTTAATGCAGTAGATGTAAAAAGGGAAGAATGTGGCTAAAAGCTGGACTGAGTTGAGGGCTACATGGCAGCTGTGCAATTCCCTGCAGGGCTGGATGCAGGACTGCAACTTTATCCAATCTTGCCTGGCAGCAAAAGCAAAAGAAGGCAGGACGGAGTATGGGGAGGTACTGTGGGAGGGCTGTGCTTTTACTGAGATCTTACCATGCTGAACATGCTTGTGAGAAGGCAACAGCAGTTCACAGCAGCTTCCAAATTTTTTAATGCATTTTTTACTCCATCTTCCCTTGACGCTGCCCCTTTCAGGTATCTGCAAGATAACTAAAATTGGCTGAAGGCTGAGGCTGAATTTGTGTTCTTTTCCTCTGGTCTTTTCTGTACTTTGGATCCTTCCAGCAATGATGCAGGCACTCTTTCCAGGTGCAGAAATACTTAGGGTACCTACTGCTTATTGCTTTATCTGTATGTGTGGGAAATACATGGACCCTTGAGGGAAACAAAGTTTCCTGAACCAGTTGCAGAGATTGATTGAACAGAGTGGTCATTGCTCTCCTATCTGGAGAGTGTCCCTTCTTCTCCTGGGCTGCCGGTTGTTTATTCACTACTCAGTCCATGTCTGGACTGAGCCTAAAAAGATAGCTGATACTTGCAGTATGGTTTTGGTTAGCTACTTGTTTTTTGGGGTGGGTTTTTGTGGGGAAAGGGAATATGAGATTTAGCACTTCTCAAACATTGGAAAGATTGAAGGATGCAGTCGTGGCTGTTGGTGTTGTGGAAACCTCTATTCACAGAGGTAACAAAGGGAGAGATTCTGGTTCACAGCAGAGGCTGAAGATTCTCATGTTCATCTTGCCATTGGTCTTTGTTGGCCTAGATCGACAGTGCGTCCGTCTACCCTGACTCTAGTGCCAGTAAATGAGTGCACAAGTCCTGACTCTGCTGCTGTGCCCAGTCATCCAGGAACTGGCACAATATACAGGATGAGGAACCCAATTAATGTACAAGTAGGAAAGCAAATCAGTTACGTTGTCAGGTTGCTGTAGCTCTAGGCAGTGTCTGTTGCATGATGAATTGACGTAATTTGGTTGATTTTTCTTGAGTTTCTTTCTTAAGGTATCTTTCAAGTTTCAATGCTTGTTTTTTCTATAGTTACTGTGATTGTGCTTCTTGTCATAGAGATAATTTCTGTAAATCAGCCATCATAGTGATGACATGACTTGAGAATCCCATGGGGTAACTATTTTGTACAAGAAATGGATACTGCTCACTGCTCCCCCATCTGGTTACCTTAAATTTTTATTTCAGTTTACTTTAGCTTAGTTTATTATGGTTTTTAGAACTTTTTAAGTTGAATGTTGCAATTGTCCTAACTGATTAAAGATACTGAAATTAGCAAGAAAGTGCCAGTGTTTTTTTAACGTTCAAGTCTATTGCCACTCCAATAATGCATATGTGATCATACTCTATCTTACTGCATTGCTGTTTATGGTTCCTAAGTCAGGAAGTTCAGCCTTTCGAAGAAAATACCTCTCCTGTGAGAGTGAAGTGACTTTAATGTTTTTCTGAATTGAAATTTAAGGACTTAATGGAAAAGTATGCAAAATAATTGGTCTTCCTTCATCAAGGCACCAAGGAAACAAATATTTTTTTGTGGATGGTGATACTTCTGCATTGTCCTTTCTCTTGTCACAGTGAGGTACTAGGCCTTATATGTACTCTTTATTTTTGTACTTTGAAGTGATATACTTAGAAATTTGCTCTGAAGTTCTGTATTTGCAACACTGCCTTTTATGCATAATAACTCTATGGTACTTTCTGGAAAATTAGTTGGACAATGGAGGCGGAAATAATTACATCATAATTGATTTTTTGTACACTGCAAAATTTTAATGCAAATTTGTTTTCTTTTTGCAACAGGTTCTGAATGTAAATCTGTGGCTGGACCTGTTAATTCATCACCTGAGATTAGTCTGAGATGGGAAAGCGGGCCTAGTGCTGTTGTACATTCCCTGCTAGCTGTAAAAAATGGGTTTCTTCAGTGTCATGTGGAGAACTTCAGTGCTGAATTTCTAACATCTTCTCTCACAAACATTCAGCATTTTCTAGAAGATGAAACTGTCGCAGAAGTGATGCCTATGAAGATAAAAGTTTCTAATGCCAGGATTAATTTAAAAGTATGTTAACAATGAGATACTTGGCTGCTCTAAAAAAATTGTGTTCTTGTTTCTTTGATGATAAACTACTAATCTGGATACAGTTAACTTCAAAGAAACTGCTATCATACTCTGAACCGTCTTTAGATAACACTAAAACAATTTTAAAATCCATAGATTTGGTTAGCTCTGTGGTATGCTTGGAGGGGAATTTTCTGCATGACCAAGCTATTTGTATGAATCAATATTTTAAACGTTTTCCTCCTCTCCCAAATCATTCTTGTAGAGTGACAGTGTCTGGGAATTTTATATGTAAAGCAGATCAAGCTTCTAGAGGCACAGTGTGGGTTTTTCTGGCTGGGCTTTTTTGCTTAGCAAAATATATGGTTTTCTAATTACAAACCATGGATTTTAAAGGTTATTTCTCTCTCCTAGTTGGAGGATAGTTCTTGCAATGAAACTTCTGTACAAAATAAAGAAAAAGGTTATGGAAATCCAGTACAAACCACTTCAACACAACCCAAATTTCATGTTCTTCTCTACCTAGAAACAGCTACTAAACAGTGCAAGCATTTTTCAGCACCATATCTTAAAATAATAACATTAAGGGGGCACTTCTGCTCAAGTCTCCTAGGGGACTTTCTTTCAGACATTTAAAGAAGATGGTGAGTTCTGTGCTGCACAACCACTGAATATAAAGATAAGGACACTTTTTTGAGGGGTGTGGAACAACAGAAAAACAAACAAACATAATTATTACATTGCTCTGGACAGTAATTATCACCCATACAAACTTTGAAGAAGGTGAGGATTGGAAGAGCAGCTCAAGTTCTACATTTGGGGCTAAGGTCTTGACTCTGCCAAGATCATTATTGACTGGAAGGGCAATTGTCTTGTGTTCTACTCAAAATGCATCAGTATTCCTTCCCTCAGTGATACTGCCCTTCCATCCCCTGAGGACCTTTGGGCACTCTTTTAGAGCTGTTCCTCCTCTACAGGATTAGCACAGGCATTTTCTGTAAGAGCTGTGGATCTGTTCCTCAGATTTTGGTGGATCACAAACATGAATGCCCAAATGCAAATAGCAATGTGTTTACATGTAGTCACTTGCATTTAAAACCAGGATTGTGCTAGTTTATTGGCAAGAAGGCAGACTTAAGCAAAATATTCTTGAGAAAGCAGCTGCTTGAGATGGGGAATGTACAATAATAAACTGGCAACAAGATTTGACTTGGCAACAAAAGGATCAAAGTGCTCAGTCAGCAGTGCACACAAGTCATGGTGAAGTTACTCAAGATGGTTGACAAACTGCAAATTTGACATAGAGATGATTCATTTCTATAGAGTTGTTGGAATTCGAGTGAGAAGATATGGTTCAAGCATGTTCTGCATTGCCTATTCAATGCAGTTTGTTCTTTCATTTCTTCTGCGTGAGACTTGATGCAGTGTGTTTCATGGCAAGGGAGGAATTTAAGAAAGATTATTTTATTGTTTGCATTTTCTGCTGCAATCTCAATGCTGTTTCAAGAAGCTTTGGAAGCTATATCTCAACAGCTTTCTTGGTACATGTTTAATGCTGATATATATAGTTTCTGATTATACTGGCTGCGTTACTCTGTTTTACAGGGATAATGAACTATAAAGACTTCCTGGGGAGACCCCAGAGAAGTAATTTGTGAAGTTTCTCTTCTGTTAAATACAGTAGTATAACTAAACTGCAGCTGGTGTCATCCCAAACTAAATTCTGAAAAGACAAAATCTGCTCAAGAATGATAGCTGTACCCATTCAATCTTTAAGTAGTTCAAGGGAAAAATCAGATACTATATAGCACAGGCTTCTTATCTGTGACTCAGAGAGCTCCTGAGCTAACAAATGTCTTGAGTTGGGGTATAATCTTATTGAGATGTCTGTAAAAACACTTTGAAGTATTTTAGTCAGACTATATATTGAGTTCAGCAGACTTACTCCAGAGATAATTTTGAGCCTTTAAAACGATCCCTGGGGGAAAAAAATGGAGCCAGGGTTTAGTGGAGATCCCATTAGAAAATTCTGCTCTGAAACATTCCCTTTCAAGTTTCTTTAAATCCACTTATGTTTAAATAAACATCCTAATTATCTATTTTGATTTCCTTGTAAACTAATTTTTTATTATGTGTATTTTTTAGGATGACAGTCCACGCGAAAATCTTAAGGCGTCTGAGCTGGTACCCATAAAACTGCATATTGACATACTCTGGATAGAAAGAAATGATGATGGCACTTTTCTCATTAGAGGTTTGTATGTTGCTGCACCTTGATATCCAATTCAATAATCCTGTTGTTTTTTCCTTTGTGCATACTTGTGACTACTTATAAAAAGATAACTGGTGATAATTTGTGTAAGATGTGTTGCCATATGTCATAATTCTAAGTGTAGTCACAAAAAGGAAGATTACCTTTTTGAATAGTGTATTGGCTGTGATAACCCACAGTTGAATCAACCTGGGAGAAATAAAAAATACACTTATAATGTCGTCAGGATATGCTTCATCAGTGCATATCACTTCATCATTATAAGTTTAGGGTTCCTTTGTTGCTACAAAGCAAACAAAAAAAATGCCTTTCTCTACAAATTACCAAGGTGGTTGCTGTCTGTTGTTTTGTGTTGCAGGCAGTAGTAGAAACTACTGTAAAACCATGACCCTGACTTCTTCCCTTGATGTACAACAGTATGTTTTAACAGGTGTTACATAGTGCACTTCAGTTACAAATGCTAGAAAGTTTCTTTAATGCCAAGTAATTAAAGTTATTTTCTAATTTAAAAACTTGATTCTGCAGGTTTATCTCACTACGTCTTTAACGTAAGTACAGTCTTCAGAGAGACTTGGAGACAGTATGTTAATAGCAATATTAGTAGTTCTCAGATTTTATTCAGAGTGCATATTCTGTGGTGATGATACAGGTTGGTATAAAAATGTGTTTATTTTCTTCAGGCTGGAAGGTACATATTGTTTCTTTCTTCCTCTAAAAGATTATGAGTTTTAATTAAATTTTGTTCTTAAATTTGATTTTGAAAGGCAAATATCAATGTACTTAATATTATAAGTATATTTGTTTTAGGTGGGTTTAATTTTGTACTGATAAGAATAAAGTTTAAAAAAAAATTGACAAAACCCCTGCACACTATTTCTGTAATACAGACAATCAGAAAGTAAATGATGTGTCAAAGATGAAGAATTCAAGCAGTACGTTGCAGCCAGCAGTGGGATCTGTTGAACATAAAACACAGGACCAAGCCACGCAAACTACTTGGGAAACACCCAGACCTTCTAAATCAAGCAGGGATTCATCTGACTTCCTTAAAAATGAGGTATGAAGAACTCATTTTGACTTCACCTTGCCCACTCAAAATTATGTTACAATCATTATTAATCATAATTGTAAGGCTATCTGGGGGTGGGCCTGTGATACACTTCTGTTTAGAAATCTGTTTGAGATGGAAAATATGGATTGTGGATATTATAGTGTGGTTCAGCAATTTAACACTGCTTTCTAAATAATGTAATAATACACTGCACACTGACTCTTTTCCTTTATGTCAGAGGGAATTTTATAAGGGAATTTTCTTCTCCCCATCTCCCCCATTCCTGTACAACTCAAAGACAAGGGACTTGGCTGTTTGGTCAGACCCTTACTGATCTATCTGTCTTACCCAGATTTTGAATGGATGATGACAGAACACACACATTAACTGGGCTGTTCTTCTCACTGGATAAGAGTCTGGTCCTAGAGCTCAGAATCTTGGGTCATTTCCATTCCACTCCAGAATGGAAATGGCACAGCTGAAACACTGACTATCCCACCGTTTGAGCTAATTGCATTAACTCTCTCCATGTTCTACCCTCACTGACTGAGAATCAGTTGCAATTGACTCAGCCTCAGCAAACCTCTGCCCCGCAATGAATGGGAGCATTTGGTATTTTAAAAGTTACTGTAGTGGAAAAAGTCATCAGTATGGAGTTATACTAATAGCTTTCTTTTCTAACTCGGTCATTTCAGCTTATTGAAGAGAATGAATGTCTCAAACAGGAACTAGCCAAAGCCAAAATGGCTCTTGCTGAGGTACAAATGGAAAAAGATGCCCTGCTTCATCGAATGAAGAAGATGAATGTTGATCATCAGTAGGACAATGTTCTGTTGGTACAAAGCATCACCATCGTAACTGCAGGTGGTGGTGGCACCTAAAACACTATCTGCAAATCACTTGAAAATGTGGTTATTTTTTTGCTTACAGACAAAGTTTTCTCATTACAAAAAAAATGTTTGTGAACCAGGTACTCTTCTGAAATCATCATTAAGCATTGTAACTTTTCTCAGCCCATTTTAAACTGAAATAACTTTGGAAAAATCAGTTTATACTGTACTTTATTAATTTATGAGGAAAAAAATCATATCATCTACTTTTAATATTATCAAAGGAAATGTTATTTTTAAAATGTTTTCTGAAAAGTGGATGGTTCAGCAATGAAAGAAGGTGCCTGGGTACATAAGAGAGTCCATGTACCATGCCTCACTAACAAGGTGTACCTCTCTTTCTAAGGTTATGTTGTTTGATTGTTGCCAGAAGATATCTATAGAAGAGGTTACATTTGCACTATGATGATACAGGCTAGATCCTCTAGAATAGTATAGCTACTGAAAATTAAAATACCAGCCCTTAACTGGCCCTACATTCAGTGTCATTTGCCCCGAGAGGATTTTAAGTATAATCCTCTGGTGCTATAAAGTTCCATATATCCCTTCCATTTGCACACCTAAAATAAAACAGTAAATGCTGGAGAATTTAAATAAGAGGGCATACTACTGGGCTTTCCTTCTGTGTGAAGGTCCACTGTATCTGTACAGCTGATGTAATTTAGACATTCACACCATATTTTTCCTTTCTCTGTGAAGAGGATATGGCCCTTTGTGACAGGTGAGCTTTGAGCCATTTTGCATGGATGTCTGATTCCTGCACAACTCATCAGACATGCCCAAGGATTTGGTTCAGTGTGTTTAAATAGGTAATGTCAGTGTTTGTGAAGGGGAAAAATCCTACTGGGATTCATTAGTTGTATATTGCTTTTTTTTTTGATAAAAAAGCTGTACAGAATCACTTAATTACCCAAAGAAATTGTGAGATTACATGAAATGTAATTATACAGTTTAAATTATGGGTGATTTGTACAAATTGAACAATAATTTTCAGCTAAAAACTGGTACAGATGAGTAAGTAAAAAAGCACAACACAGTAAAATAGAGACTCTAAGAGTGTGCTTTTAAACAATTTAGGAAACAACGTTCAAAACCATACATGCCTGTAAGAGATTGTCTTTGTTGGAAGTAAAACTGACTGAATAATTTAACTAGTGACCTTGAATCTGACAAATGAAAATCTTTTAATTGCTACCACAATTGTGTCTGCTCCATGGGATGTTGGAGGAAGTTCTGTTCGTAGATAAGCAAACAAATCTCAACAACTATTTAGTACCCTGTGGTTTGACTTTGCATATATAGGCTGTCAAACCAGTTTTAATTAAAATGGTTTTCATTAAAACTTTTTGGAGGACATATAATTTGCACTGCTGGAAATAGTTATTGAAAGTGTGTAGATTTTAACCAAGAACTCTGTGGAAGAACTGGTTCAGGCACTATATTAAAGCCTGCCATATGAAACCCTAGTTGAAACTCTTCTTAATGCCCATGGAAATTTTTATTTTATTATTCTGAATTAGATGGAAAAATGTTTCTATCAGTGAAATGAAATATTTGTATTTGAACAGTTATTTAAGACAACACAGTATTAAATATGAGTGGTGCAATTTCACATAAATATAATGTCAGATTCAGGGGAGGAGTTCTCCTTTGGTTTAACTCTGGTTGGTACTATTAAAGTAATTCTTATTTGGTTTATCCTTGCCAAGATCTAGTTGGAATTATTCTGAAGAAGGAATGTATAGAATGCTTAGTAGCATGTTGCTAGAATATTACATTGAGAATTATCTAATTTTTAAAAAGAAATAAATAGCAATATCAAATGCCTGGGTTTTTTTACTGCATAAACTAAAGCTTGCTTGTTTTGAGAAGAACTAATTGCAAACCAAATTCAAAATAACAGCCCAAACCAGCCCTTCTCAGTACAGTTGTTGAAATTCAGGGTATCACTTCCTAGCACTTCATTATAACTGAATACATTTCTACTTCATGGCCGTTGTACAGTATTGAACATCCCCGGTGGACAGTTCAGAGGAGGTGGGTGTGCTTGGTTGTGAACTTGACAATACTGAGAGTGATAGTATTGTGTCATTCTGAAATGTGTTCTGCTATTGAAAAAAACTGCAGAGTTAATTTATTAATGCTTGAAAGTACAAAGTTAAACTAAGCTCTAATAGGTTATACTAAACATAGTTACGAAAAGCCTCAGAATTAAAAACAAGGGCTTAATTCATCCTCAAGGCGCTGCTGGTGTTCATAACCTCCTAGATGGGAAGTTTGTACTATCAGTAGAGCCTCTTGCTTTTATTCTGCAAATACCTAAATGGAAGATAGTTTGGAGAACTTCATTGTATATAGAAAACTGACTCCAGAAGTCTGGTAGGAAAACTGTTACCATGTTTTGTTTTACATTTTCTGTGGAAATTTAAACTGTTCCACAGTTTAGCTTAACAGCCTTCATCTTGTTTAGAAATGCTGGTTTAATGTCTAATGAAGCTTTTATATCAGCTCACCTGAAAGAGGCTCTGCCCTTTCCCAGGCTTGGTCACTGAATCTTTCTAATATGTGCTGTTTCAGTTCTCACTGTAACGCTAACTTTGTTGGTAAGCACCAGTTTTAAATCAAAATTTTGTGGCCTTACAGTATTATAAAAGGCCTGGTGAAGAGGGAGTTTTGAGGAGATCATACCTGCTCGGGCCACTTCTGCCTAAGTCCTTTATTTCCCAGTTCCATTAGCCATGTCTGTTTGTACACTCTCTCACTTTGGAATTTATTTGGGAGTCTTAATCTGGGATCACAAGTGATCTCTCTAAAGGACAACTGCTAGCTGCAGAAAATTTCCTGTCTGCCATGATAATGGTTACCTTTATTCAAAATAATTTTATAATAAATGTAAGGAGAATGTGATAATAAAGGTAAAGACTTGTATCAAGCATCTACAATTCCAAGAGTACCAAATGTATGTAAGTATTGCAGAAGCAAACTCCCTGCAGTGACCAGATTTCAGGTAAGTGATGATGGACACAATGGTTTCTATATAAAATAATGTGCTCACATTGGTCTAGTTCTTAAAACATTTATCACAAAATGCTTCTTCAAGTGGATTTTCAGCTCACTGTTGTCATCTGCACATTTTAGAGAGTACATCAGATTCCAATTCAGCTGTTGGTATAAATGAGTGTCTTTTTCTCTACTGTAGGAACAGAACATGACCTTGCTGATATGTTAAGTAGCAATGAAATTGTGGGTACTTGCTGTGAAATCCACTAATTCACCCCTCCCAGTTGGGAAATGAGTTTTTTGACAGCCCTGCAATACAACCTTATCTTTTTTTAATTCCAACCCGTGCCACTTCACTTCTGCTGACTGGCTTTTGAATAGCAGCCCCATTTCCTGTGCCTCATTGTGAACTCAGGCTTTGTAGTGCTGAAGCACAGCTCTCCTGCTGAGGCTCACGTGTGGCTCCCGGTGGTGCAGCACCAAGCAGCTCTGCTGAGTTCTCTGGCAGTGACCTCCCCATCTTAGTAACAACAGCAAACCTGAGAGCACAAGCAGCACCAAGATCATGCTAATCGGCGTTAAGGGATGCAAAACTTGGATAGGAATAGTGGTCTTTGCTGAAGGAGCAAAGCTTTGTTTATCAATAAAATTAGGAAAAAGCATAAAGATTGCTGGTAAATAAAAGCTGTGTAGTTACAGTTGTTTACAGTTTTAGATATTTTTATCATGCTTATATAAAAACTTAATTAAAATTGTTCTGATTTGAAAGTTTATGGAAGATATTTTTGAACACTAATATTTCAAGAACTTTTTTTGCAACTCTCAGTTTCTGAAATACTATAGAGTGTCTTGCAAGTATGTGTCATGCTACTTGCTAGCTGAAACAAGTTGCAGGAATTAAATCTTCAAAAATCAACTAAACTCTTGATAGCCTGTGTTCTCTCCCAAAATAAGTAGTAACTTCTCCATCCCAAAGAGGAGTCTTTCATATTGCTACCTAATTAAATGGGTAGATAATAACTTTTTTAAAAGGTCATTTTTTCTTTGTCTGCCATTGCCCAAGCCACTCCTAAGCAGTTACATTAAAGTATCTGTATTTCATTATTCCTTCACTATCTCCCGCCTTTCTTCTTGTTGCCATCACTCATTTTAGTATGAGTGGAAGTGGAATATATATATTTCCTAAAGCTTTCTGCCATGTAATCTCAGTATTAAATCTTAATGTTGTTTTAACAATCTCTGAGAGCATTGTTTTGGAAGTAAAAAGAAGATGTACTTACACTGTATCTTCTTTGAGAGTAAGATGGCAGTGTGTGGAGCATAATGCATGAACTGGTTACTGCAGTTTTCCTAGGACAGAGTCTGTTTGAAACCACCATGATTTAATTTGAGTTAGATAATTGGTAAGTATTTTAAACATTTGACAGAGACATGGACAAATGAGCGCTTCGGAAGTGGTACTCTGAGGCAGTAAGTGCTGAATAAAGAGGCAGCCTCTACGCAACTTATCTGTGAACAAATCTGCAAACCTCATTCCACCGCTACCACGGAAGGTGCAACTGCCAGAAACAACTTCTGTGAGTTTAATTAAATTGTTCTAGTAACGTGGAGCTTTTGAGCACTGGAAAACGCTTTTTTTTGCAGTGAGAATTGCCTTGTTGCAGTCCCTGACGGTGAGGTTGGTGTAAAGCGGCGCCTCCCCGCGCTGAGCGGCGCTGCCGCCAGGGGGCGCAGCGGGAGCCATTCCCGGGGCACTGGGAAGGGTCACCGGACAGTCTGAGCTTCCTGCAACTTCTGATGCTGCACTTCAGAACATGACTGTAAATCAGGGTGGTTTTGTTTTCAAATTTAGATAGCTTGGCTTTGTTTCTACTGCCTTCTTTATGGCATATGTTTGCCTCTTTAAGGAAATCACATGAACTGTCTGAACAGTGTCAGAAGAAAAATTTTCTTCCGCCTTTTAGCTTTAAATAAATTATAAAAACTTATTTTTCTACATATTGTCCCTTTTATGGTAAGATTTTTAGCATATTTGTTGTGCTTCATCATTATCTCTTAGAAGTGTAGAATAAATTTTTCTGGTTTTCCTATCATTGTATAGATGAAAAGCTCCACCTTGATATCAACAATTTATTTGTTCAATTTCCTCACTAACTAGAAAAACCCCTCATTTTTAATAAAAGGAAGATATAGAGATTTCCTATGTTTCTTTGGGAATAACCAAATGTAATCCTTTACAAATGCTTACCTTACCTTTGCCAGATGGTAATCTAACGTGACAGTTTATATTAACACTATCGTGTGTGGTAAGTGATCTGGAGTTATTTCTTTTTCTATCCTGTTTGGCTATTCAAAAACTTACGGGCAGAATGACTAAGCAGAGAGAAAAGCAATTTATATAAAATTTACTGTAGGAATGGGGTCGCTTTATTTTTGTCAAATAGAGAAAATAGCATAGAAAGCAGCTGTCTCTTCATTCCTCTGGAATCTTAATGTAGTTTTTTTCCTTCCACTTGTTTTTAATCCTGTTTCTAACAAAAGGCTGCAACTCAGGATAGGTACAATGGAGAGTTTTTTAAGATGCCATCCTGCAGTGCCACATATTAGAACATGTTGCAGAACATGACACTGTACTGGACACAAGCAAAATAACAGCTGCTTACCTGAACTGAGATTGATGTAGAAATGAGGCTTCTCTGCTCAAACATAGCAGGAAGACAGCAGGAAGTCCCTTGAAAAATCACTTCCTTCTAAATACGAGATTTTTCTATTGCTGCAGTATTCACCTAAAAAATATATCTATTTACAGACTTTTTGTGTTTGTATGTGTTTGTATATACATATATATTTGAAAGTATTTGTACCACAGCTTTCTTAAAGAATTATAAAAAATATGTCACCCCCAGCATTTCATTTCCTATCCAGAAGTAACGTAAGAAATATGGTAAGTTGCACTCATTGAGAAATTCTTTAAGGCAGTATCAGAGCTATTTGCTTTAACTGGGTCCTAAATCCTTCCAAATCACTAACAGCTGGCCATGTAACTCATGGAAACTACAAGTTAAGTTTCAAACTCATGCTCATCTGATGATATATCTGAGAGGGGTCATGACCTGAATGTTGTTCTTAAACCTTCCTTTGCTATTATGAGAAGCATTTTCAGCTTATGCAACAGGAAAGAATTCTTTCAAAGTCAAAATGTTAAGAAGATTTAAAAGACTCCTTGAAATGGAACCTGACAAAAGACTTCAGCAGGCAAGGGCAACCTAGAGTTAATCTCTTTTGCCTTTTCATTATGCAAAACATGTCTCTTATTTAGCTACCATAAGTCAAGGAGGAAAAAGGGAGAGTGTTTGAAATGAGCATAGGGAAAACAATACACTAGAACAAATTCTGAAATTCAAGAAACAAATTTCATGAACAATTTAATGAAAACGTGTTCCTCTGTGGCTGAATAGCTGTCATCCTTAATGTCAATGTGGCTGCCTTTAAATCCACAGCTGCTGGAATCAAAAGGAATATTTTTACTTAGCAGCAAATGGTAATGTATAGGCAGTAACAGATTTATTTTTTTCTTCTCCATCTGGTGACAAAACTCATATATGGAGCAACATCATACTGCATGTGTTAGCCGGATATTAACTGACAAACACTGTCATAATCTCCCACTTAGCTGAAGTCCTTTCAGTTTAAGGACCCTTGGAAACTTCTTACGTCAATAAGGAGACCCTGCATCAAGTGGGATTATGAATAACAGGACACTTAGGTATTGGATACTCAGTATCCAATCTCACCCCCTCTGGCATTCCTGATATCCACTGGAAATGGGCCTGCCAGAAGAATCTGAGCCCAAAACACTGGAGGTGATTACTGTGAGAACTTACTTGAAGCTGTGTGTAACTAAATAAGGATAAGGCAGAGCTGTAGCTCAAACACGTCCGCGGCATGATGTGCATTTTCACTGCAACCATCCTAACAGGGATGTGAGAAAGACAGGGTTGTATTACAGAAGGAAGTAGAAAAGAGAGCTGAGAATTTCTATGAAAGGAAATTTAAAAATTGCAGCAAGAGAGAAATGCACAATAAACAGACAAGCTGAATATTAATTAAAGCAGGTGCTGTGAATGTTTAGTTACTGTATACACAAAGTGCATTAGATCAGGTACATTACAAAATGTATCAAAACATTCAATATAATTGGAAAATATGATTTGATGTAAAAACAATCCTACCAGAAAAAAAGAAATTTACTTGGCTTCCACAGCAAATCTGAACTGTTGTTTCCTTGCACAAATGGTGGTGGTGGTGGTGAAATGTTTCAGTCTCTCCTCACAGGAAACAAGTGATAGGACAAGAGGAAACCGCCTCAAGTCACACTAGGGGAGGTTTAGGTTGGACATTAGGAAAAATTTCTGGACCAGGGGTACTTTTGGCACTGGAAAAGTCTAGCCAGGAAAGTGGTGGAGTCACCATCCTTGAAGGTATTTTAAAGATGTGTAGATATAACACTTAATGGACACAGTGCAGTGGTGGACTTGGCAGTGATGGGACAATGGTTGGGCTCCATGACCTTAAAGGTCTTTTCCAACCTGAAGGTTTCTGTGAAAAGGGATTGGGCTAATGCAAGGTAGTGTCTTCACTGGGATATTGCTGAGACAAGCAATAATTTGACTAAATACTACCATCAAAATAAAACTGGGCAGTTCCATATTTTGATGTTTCAAATTTAAAAATGTTTTACTGTATCTTCAATATAAAAAGGAATGATGTGATAAAATAGTAGTCTCACAGAAGCTCATTAATTTTCCATTACAAAGTGTATTTTCAGAAAACTACAGTGTGTGGTAGGTCCAGAGGTATGAAAAGAGGAAACAAATGTAAGAAAACAGCAGTTATCAGATTTACGTGACTTCAGAATGTTCCTACTTGAATTATTCATTCTACTTTAGTTATTCATCCAGCTTTATTGGAGGTGGATGTTTTTAGCTCCAATTTGTTGTATACTTAATTATTTGATTAAAGATTACTTTGCATTAATTATTGCGTATTTTTCTAGAATTATGCCAGCCTATTTGCATATCCATAGCAGAGTGTGTCTCTGTATTTTCTATTCTCTTAATAGAATATGGAAATAGAACTTCTATCCCAAATAGCTACACCAGTTTTCTTCCAATGTGAAAGAATGCAAAGATTACTTCCGAGATCTGTTTTTCTGAATCAACTCCAGTTAGAAGAGTGTTGCAGATATGCCAGTGTTCCTGTTAATAAATGTTCCTGGTAATTCTCTCTGCTACCTTTGCTACTGATGCTCTAGGGTAGGTCAGTATGCTATTATGTTCTTGAAACATTAATCTTACATGGAATAATTTTTTGTGCACGGTTCTTCCTTTGAGATCTTTGCTTTTACTTAGCTGCTGAAATAAAATCAGGGCTTTTTGCCTGGGGTTGATAGTCACCTTCAGTTCAGATGAATAAGTGTAAATCAAATTAATTGGCTGGTTTAGCCATAGACTTTACCAATTATTCTTTTAGACCAAGACCTATTGTATTGTTAGAAGGCTCAAAATGAGGGAGTTGCACATCAGCAAACAAATGACTCATGTTAATATTTTCCTCTATAATCCAGTTACACAAGAGGTAATTGAGATTAAGAAATTCACTGCATAACCATGTCCTCATGCAAAAAGCAATAACTTTCTTCCCTAGGCTGTGCAGGACTAGCTGTCTGATTTTAATAAACACTAGAATGTTGTTTTGTGGGGGTTGAAGAAGTAATTAAGAATGAAGAACCTTTTTACTGTTGGGCTAACTGAATAAAATATGTTGGGGCCCTAATCTTGAGCTAGGAGCAAAGTACCAGCTTCACAAAATCACCATTTCTGATAAATTTGATATTAATTGGGGTTTTTTTGACAGACAGCAGCAGTACCCTTAACATCAGAATAACTGTGTGGTTGTATATGTACTGTACAAAACTACAGTAATCACTGTGCTGTGTATTTTAATTTACATATGAAGACTCCATTAAACTACACTCATACACAAGGCAGTAACCTGAGATAAAACAAATTAGTGAGATGATGAGTAAAGCTTACATACCTGTTATTTGTGCTGTGTTGCTATCAGTGTGCACACATACAGGTCCGTGCTAACATGTCATTTCTCAGAATAAAAGCATGTGTTTCCAAGTGGAATACAAAGCAACTGCAAGCCTATTCTAAATTTAAATATTTGAATGAAAACAATATATTACCTTTGTTTAAGTCTGTCCTCTGACCACTGTGATTCCTAAGTTCTTCTTTAGGAAATATAATTGTTTTATATTTACCTTTTCCATGTCCCTTATTTTATATACTTCTATTTATATCTCCCTATGGTTATAATTTTTTTAATTATGAAGTGGCCTAGTCTATTTAGGCTTTACAAAGACTGTACATACTATATATCTGATTATAGCTCTTTGCCTTTACCTTGCTTATTTCTGATGTAATGTTTTTGAGACAGGACAAACTCAGTGGTATATTGACATATTGATGCTCATTTCCTTTCCTAATAATTCCCAATAATTGTGTTTGCCATTTTGATTACCCTATAGCATTAAATGGACATTTTTATAGACATGTATGGAGATGTAACAGCAATTTTGGAATTGTAAAAGAGGAAACCAAAATATCCCTCCACTGAAGAATTATTCCTTTTGTCAATGTTGACTTCCACCTTCTGTTTTACTATCTCTTAGAACAATATCCTCTTTCATACTCGGTTTTAGTCCAAGCTATCCTGAAACCTGTTGTCTTGCTACTTTATTTCACTTTTTATTCTCTTCAGAGGCTCTTTATGAGCCTGCTAGACAGTGCAGGTCCTAGGAGAGACCTCTACACAGCTGTACTGGCAACCTCTCACCAATGTGAAAACTGGCCATTTTTCCCTTTTACTTTCCTTCTTAAAACCACTCACAAGAGAATTGTCCCTCTTAATAACAATTTGATTTCTTTAAAAGTATTTTCTAAGGACCTTGTCAAAAGCTTTTTGGAAAGCCAAATGTAACCTATTGATTGACTTGCAATTTTCTATATGCACTTTGACTTCTCCAAAGAGCTCCTATAGAAACACAAGACATGACTTGCTTCTCCAAAAGCTGTACCGAATCTTCACTGTTGTATGCAGCCAGATGTCTACCAATTTTCCAAGCATACAAATCAACTCAGTAGTTGTCCAGGCCCCCTTCAAGCCCCTTAGGAGTTATTAGGATCACATTTACCACCTTCCACTCATCTACTACCAAGGCCAACTGAAACAAAAGCTCACACGTCATCATTTTAATTTTGTGAGTGTTAGATCTGAGGTTCTTCAGACTCTTGAGGGAATTGAATCTGGTCCAGACAAGTTATTTTTATTTATTGATTTGTTTCAACAAAGCCTTTGCTTATGAGACTGTAACTTCAGTTAACACCTTGGACTTGGCCTGTAAGAAAGGCCCTGGTAGCTCAAATGTCAACCACTTTTTACCACAAGTAGTTATATCCACTGGAAAAAAAATCCTGGCCAGACCAAGAATCCAGTGCAAAGTTAGTATCTGCATCGTTTGTGTTAAGAATAAGCATCAAAGATAAAACTTGCATGGATTTGGTAAATTAAAGCTAGTAAGAGAATCAGTGGAAGACTGCACATTTGACAATGCTATACTGGGAAAAAAGAGTGCTGTGTCCATTTGGTTCCAGGTTAATTCCCACTGCAACATTAACCAAAAATCTGTCTTTATCATGTATTTCTCCTTTGAAATTTCAAATACATTCTACCTTGTTGATCATTACCACATGTATGCACAAATACAAACATACCTAAAGAATGCACAATGTATGAGTGTTCACTAAACCATTTATATCAATTCTGAGGAGTGATTTACCACTATGTATTCATGTAGGATAGTTACTATTAGAAGAGACAAATCCAGAATAGGTCCCCTGGCAGAACACTTCTGGGTATGCTACTGCCTTCTAGTGCACCAGCCCCCCGTGGTGCTTTCCTGGATGTTACTGATGGAGAGCAAGGATAAGGCACACAATTCTACCAGCTGTCTGTACTTGCAGTTGCAGTCCCTTGTCACTTGCAGTTTCAGCTGAGACTTCTCTATGATCCTTATTTCAGGCAGTCAAAATCTGATGTGTAGGCAATGTTGTACATATCCTCAAAGGAAGATAAGAAGAGGAAAATATTTTATAGTCCGAAAGAGGTTGCAATGTATCAAAGGTAGAAACAAGTTGTTTTTTATGCAGTAAGCTATGCATTAAGCAGTACAGGCAAAGCTTTAATACTGTAGTGTATCTGTCAGCACACACTGGATTGGGGCATCTAATCAGCATGCTGCTCCTACCAACTTGTATCCACATTTGATTGTGCATTTCTCTCTAATGCATGAAAAATAGTCTCAGGCATATTTTGATGGCACACTGATGTAAACCTAACACAGAGCAGAAGGACTGGATGAATAATCATACTGCTAATCCCACCTGCTGTAACACAAGAAATACATGTAAAGATATGTATAGATAGCTCAGTTAATCTTAGCATCTGCCATCAGAGCAAAATCACAATTGCACTGGAAATGGCACGGCAGACGGGTTTGACTTTCTGTCAATACTATCCCATGCCCATATTCTGGAGGTTTGGCTCTCCAGCCCTGACACAACCTGCAGTCTGTGTGCCCTTGACACTTTGCAGCAGTGGGACGTTTCAGCCCTGTGGGGAATGCAGCACACTTCCCATGGTATATTCAGATGACACTGTAGGTTAGTGGCTGTGAGACAGAATCACAGTTTAATTTCTTGCTCTTCCTTAATGTGTTCAGAGCCCCATAAAAATGATGCCGTGGGGTCACTGCAAATCCTGAGACAGTGTCTTGCTGCTGTGCAACATCACCAAGGGACTGGTTTTCCATTCTTTTCCCCTGCAAATCCACAACGTGCTTGAAAGGAAGTAAGTGTTTACAGAAAACGGGATCTAGTCAGAATTGTTTGGTCAGAGACAGGATTGTTGTGGATAAGTTGTCAAAAATGGTTTTTTCCTCACATGTTAATTCAGCTTCTACTTAATTGGGTGAGTCCAAGAATCTGTGCAGTTTTTTAAGACCACAGAACTCTTGGTGTTTTTATATCCCTCATGAGTTAGTTTTAGTACCTTCAGTTTCTATAATTTTTTTTACAGTGGGGGAGGATGCAAGTCCTTTTGCATATTTCAGTGGTGAGAGCTAAACTAAGCGTCATGTGAGTATTATGGTGTGTCCCAGTTTTCCAAACTGAGGCCATGTCCACTGTGCCATCTACCTGCTGAGCCTATCCCTGAGGAGGGCTGACCTGCATTCGGGTTCCACCTTGGCAGGGAACCAGGACATGATGGCATTCACACCTGGCCTCAAGAGCTCATGGCTGGAAACTCAGTTTATTTTTTATGCTATAGATATATACTCTAAAGAGAAAAAGACAGTATCAAGACTGAAAAACACTTGCCACCCAGATGCATGGAAAATACTGCTTTCTCTTGGGCAGCCTTCACAAAAATTAGAATAATAATGAGGCCAATTTAATGCTAATTTATTTTCTGCTGTCAAAAAGAGCTGATGGTTTATTCTAGCATTTTGTGCTCTGTCTCAGAATACCCCTCAGAATTTGTAATCAGGATCTCAGGCCTTCCCTATGTCTTTACGTGAGAGAATTGATAATACATAGTCCTGAAATATGATGTCAATATGTTTGCTATTCTACACAACTATTTTTTAGTATCATGGATTTAGTGTTTTCTTCAATACCTACAACTCAGTTTTTCATACTCCCTTCCACACGTCTGCTTGAAAAGAAAGAGGGAAAAGTCATGGAATGTTAGAAAGCACCCATTTAATTTGCCTTTAATTCAGGGAGGCTGCAGGAGGGAGAAATGAAGAAGTTGTCACCCTGATATGAGAACAAAGCCGAGTGATAGTCGCATTGTAGAAACATTAAGGAAACTCCCTGCTTTTTACAGTCACTTCTAGTCCTTTCAAATGACAAACCAGTTAAAGAATTTCTAGGTAGGCTAAGTGCTCTCTTTGGTATTTTAGAAAATGGAAGAAAACAGGAGGTAAAGCATATGTTGTGTTGAGAGAAATTTTGAGATTGAAGGTGTGATGCCACTTAGACACTGACAGCTGCAGTGGTCGTAACTTAAAATGTCTTTACAAATACTAAAATCATAGAATCAAAATTCTGCTGTGCTGTGGAACATCACTGCTCAAAAAGCATATGTTTTGAAGGATCTCTTTGCTGTTTTACAAATTATTTTTCTCATCTGTAACTACTGCAAATTATACAGCTATGTTTCTACATTCTGTGTCTAATTCACTTATTTATCATACATACAACTTTTAACACTCCACAGTCTTGTCCTGATATTACCAGGAGAAAAAAATGTAAGACATTTAAAAACACGAAGGAGTCCACTTACTCTAACAAATGGGTTTGACCATTTACACTCAACACAGTCTAGATACTTTGTTTTTCTTACTACAGTCCACTGTTGATTTCATCTCTGGAAACAGACCAGCCCACGTTCTCAATCCTTCGTTTCAGTAGCCCTTAGAATTTATCCACATTTAACCCTTCCATTAAATAGTGCTGCTTCCATTCCTTTCCACTTTTCAAATTGATGGAATTACTCTGTTATCCCCTATTTGTTAATGAAACTAAATCTTCTAATTGGCCTTCAGTTTTTTTTGGGCACTAGGCTATGTGTTTACTGGGGTTTTGAGCCTTGCTACATTCATAAAGTCTTTCTGAATTTGCTGGCTACTGCATGCATCTGCTCCATTGATATTTCTATGCTGATTCTCCTTACTGTTCTTCAACAGCTTTCTGGACGATCATTTCAATTAGAGCACAGTCTTGAGATTTTATTTTCCCTAGAAGAATTATGTAACATTTATACTGAGTCATATTTGCCATCTGCTAATCCAACCACATAAACAATACAAATTCTTGAAAACCTGAGATTTTCCTTAGTATCTGCTTCTAATCTAATTTTTCACAAATGTGCAGGTTTATGCACACACTCCTGCTTTAAGATTAGCTCTTCACCGAATACTGGCACCTCTTCTGAGCCTCTCAGCAAACTTGAAGGAATCTCTTCATGCAGAGCATGCAGAGGATACATGTGAGAAGGTGTTTATCAGGCAATGCACGTGATTGCATACAAAATCATAAGCAAGGCAGGAATACAGAGAAATTATGGCAACCTTAACAAGAATTCAGAATGCAGGGGCGCTCTTAGTTTATGGCTAACTTATTTGGAACTAGTTAATACTCAAGTGGCTGGCAACAAGATAGAACTTTTTAGTCTGGCTTTAAATTACAGTTTTCCACTGTGACTCTGCTGTGGCTAAGGACTTAAACTATAAATCCTAATTGATATGATCATTTATACATTCATACATTTATATATTCAAACCACAATGAAACACTTGTGATCACAGAATCAGGCCTTAAAATTTCTATTTATATCAGACTCTTTCAATAAGATAAGCTGTAGTTACAGAGTCCTTAATAATTTTATGCATGTGTTCAATTCTGTGTCCTGTTGACAATATTGGAGAAGACATCATTTTATATCCTGACAATGGCAAACTATGCAAATTACATTTTCTAGCTAAAATATACTGTTTTGTTTCTGTGGATGACTATTTAAATGATAGGTCTCCATAAAGATTGGTTTTTTCCCTTTGTAAGAGAAAATCAGACCCCACAGTGAAATTTCTATGAAATTTTAAGATATTAAAATTGTTTAATCAGCTAATAAAAACACAAAAACATCTGTAGAACTGTTACTGACAGGGACTAAAACAAATAATTTGTGAAATCAACAAGGATATTTCCACTGCCTTAAATGTACCATAGGTTTGGTGTAATAAACACTCTCAGAAAACATTAGAATCCTGCCTAACACAATGTTATTTTGCCATTGCTCCCATTGCTTCTTGTGAACACAAGAGGCGAGTGGGAACACATGGGAGAGTGCCACTGATCGCAGTGGGGGAATGGTGAGGGATCATAACTTATTTGCCTGTGGTCCTACCTACACCAATTACTAAACTAAAACAGGAACACGGGGCTATAATTTAGTTCTCATATATGCACAGTATCAAATGGTGCATTTGTCAAGGATGTCTCTATGAGTTGGCCAGCACTGAGTATTTTCAGCGTGGCTTGAAAAAACCCAAGATCCATGAGGAATGATTAATTTCGGGGCTCGGAAAAGTCGCACAATTTAAAAGGTCTCTGTAACAGAACCGGGAGCTCCAGAAGGGCTAACTGGATTTGATACCAAATATATTCAGCTATACCTCCCATCCTCGGAAGCACTGAGAAGCCGCGACCCTGGCGTGCGGCAGGTGCGGGCAGTCCCGCCTGCCCGACTCGCTCCCGACCCCCGCGGGGCCCGGGTTTTCCTCTCCGCCGGCACCGCTTCGCGCAGCGGAGCCGGTGCTGTCCGTGCGGGGCTCCCGCCGCGCCCCGGGAGGACAGGAGCCCTGCTGGCGCCCCCGACTCGCACACACGCGTGTCCCTCAGCGCCCGCCGCGGGAGCCCGCCCTCTGCTCCCTCCGCTCCCGCGGCTCCTCTGCCCTCAGCCCCCCGCGCC
>VZSE01007196.1:3060372-3105007 GCA_013398275.1 Promerops cafer | reverse complement strand
CGCGCCCGGGCAGCCACTGGGAGCGCGCCAGCAGCGTCTCCTCAGCAACGGGCCTGGCACGGCAGGGCTGCGCCTCCTCCCTCCCTCCGCCCGCTCCTCCCCGCTTCCGTCCGTCCGTCCGTCCATTTGTGAGGGTCGTTATCCCCGCCGGCTCGTCCGGCTACAGGGGCCGAGGCTGCTTGCTCCCCCCGCCCCATCCTCCCGGCCGGGGCTGTGTGTGCACGGGAGTGGGGGGGAGGTTCTTTATTGGCCTCGTCCTCCCTCTCTCCCTCCCTCCCCCCTTCTTCCACACTCCACCCAGAAATGATCCAGTGAAACTAGGAGGAGGTGATTCTCCTCCTCCCTCCTGCTGCTGCTCCTGCTGGTCTGGAAGGGACTGCAGGAATCTCTGCTGTGCTCTGCTCTGAGGCAGGGTCTGGGGAGGGGAGGCCGTTCTGTGGAGGGAGGGGGCCGCTGTGGCCCGGGGTGCAGCTCTCCCGTGGAGGGCTGCTTGGTTCCCGACCATGGGGAAGGACCAGGAACTGCTGGAAGCCGCTCGCACTGGGAATGTGGCTCTGGTGGAGAAACTCCTCTCTGGGAGGAAAGGAGGGATCCTGGGCAGTGGATCTGGAGCTATTCCCTTATCCAGCCTATTGAGGTAGGGACATCGTTCCCCATCAAATGCTGAGGATATTAACCTGTTCTTCCCTACCATCATTATCATCGCCCCTTTCATCTTCATTTCCATTCCTGCATCCTTCATAGTAACAATAAATCGTTCACTCTCTCGCCAAGTACAAGCATGCCAGGGTTTAAAGTCACAGGCAGTCATTTTATTAATATAGTGGTACTGAATTTCCTGTCTTCAATGCGTCTGCAGGGTCCTTCTTCATTCTGTTACTAGCTGTGGTGCAGAACTTATGTTTTGACTGCTGGGCTAATACATACAATGTATTAATTACCCTTCCTTTGATATTTCCATCTTCAAATTGCTACTTTAATCACAGATGGAAGTGTTTATCATAGACAAGGCATTGCATCGTGGAATTCTGTGTAAAAAGACATAGCTTTACCCCATACCCTCACCCATAGCTGCTACCCTCGCTTGCAGAAGAAATTAGGCATGCCATCGTAATAAGCCTACAAAACAAAGAAAGGGAATCTTTTTTTGTGGGAGATCATCGAGGCAGGGGAGGTGTAAAACTTAGGGAGCAGGTTAGGTAAGAGCAGCATTACTTTCAAGGTACCTGGATTTAGTGGAGTGAAACTGGGTTACTGGCCATGTTGGGTGACAGGGCTTAACTTCAGTCATTAGTTGTATCTGCTGCGATCTACAGCATAGCTTTGATCGTAAGTTTCATCATGCTCTTAGGTCACAGCATTGTCACAATCATTTATGGCATTTGACTGTATTCAGAGCAGAGAAGGTCTGCAGAACGCAGTCCAGTGCTAGTGTGCAACACTGAACTAGGCATAGTAAAAGAAGACAAAATGAACTGAAAGCCTGTTGACCTAGAACTTGAATAAATTGGGGGTTTGGTTTGTTTTTTTTTGTTCCTTAAAGAAAGAAAAGGCCTAGGACAATGGAAATTGATTAAATGAAAATATATTTGTGATTCTGTTGCCAGTGCCTTCTTGTCAAGGTATTTATATTATTTCCAAGTTCCCTGTCAGGGAAAATTTAATGTTAACTCTCCAAATTATACTGTTTAAACTCTATTATAAAATCTTGCCATTTTAAAGCTAGGTTTAGTGCTGTAAACAACAACAGTTCAGGTATTCATAGTTTACCAAAGTTCTGTGGTGCCCCAGTTCAATTAGCTATTGTACCACTGTTGAATTACTAGCCCATTGACCAAAATCAAAACACACCATGTGATTGCTTTTTGTACTGCACTCGAATAGGCTGCTTAGGAAAAAGTGTGCCAGATAGTCAGTTGAATTTGAAATATGATACCCACTTTTCTAAGTACTGAAGTAAGTTCACTTCGGTACAATGACTAGCCATTTATAATCTAGTTCTAACACATGGTTTCTGTAGTGGCTTTCTCCAGGGCTAGTGCCTGTGCTGTATTCTTGCACTGTTAATTTCATGTTGTATATCATGAGTTCTGTATATCCAGAGGGGGTGTATTTGCTTGTGCTTGCCTTCCTTTATTACACAGCATTGTTGTATGCTGTGTACACAGAACACGTGAACTGTGTGTTTTGTATATACGGATGGGTCATCACAGTCCTTGTTTGTTACTCAGGATTGAAGAATATTAGGTTGCAAAGTCAACTGGCTTTTTTTTTCCTGGAAGTGCACTTAGCTTGAAGAGAAGTAAAACCGAGTAAAACATACACTGTTTAATTTATGGCATTTCTTACTAATGTTAACAAAGAATGTCTATGGCTTCTGTAAATGCAACTTCAACAATTAAGAGTGAACTTTCAGCTGTATGCTGCATCCAGCTGTATGATGAAATATTTCTAATTTAGAAAGATTTCAGTAATGGTTTGATGCTTAAATGTTCACAGTCTAACACACTATGGAATGTAAGACTTTTTAGAGGGTTCAGCAGGAATGCTCAAAGCAGAAACTACTATGTATTATAGTAAATGTTTTTCAAGGAAGAATTATATGTGACAGGTATATGACATAGCTTTCTTTTTTTTTTTTGGAGATGTTCCATGATCTAACTGATGCCATTAATAATGTATTAAGTTCAGAATGACATGCAAGATCCAGGTTGTATCTATCTTGGTACAGAAAACATGGAAACCATATGAGAGTCATATGAACATCCTGATGCTGTTTGGGAGATCAGGACACTTGTGGAAAATAGCAAAGCTGTAGAAGAGCCATACTTGTACAGTATAAAAGTTTGAATTTGAGGGGGATCCAAAGATTTTTTTTAAATAGAAAACCTGAAGAAGTTTACAAGTAGAGCTATATTGGTATTTTTGCATACAGTTTATTAGAATAAAATCTTCTGAAAATTGTTTTTAAAAAATCAACAGAGAAAAATAAAGGGACATAATTTTCTTAATTTTATTTAATTTTTAGGAGTAATTTTGACAGTAACTCCTGCTCAGTTTCTAAAATGGTGCCCCAGGACTGTATGTGTCCCAGTGTGGTGAGAAAGGTCCATGTTGCTCTTTCTTTCTCCTTTTGGCAGTGTTGTTTCTAGTGTTAGTTTGGAAAAGTCCAACTGTTTCAGCATGCATATGGACTAATACTGTGCCTGATGCATTGGTCTAGGTAGTAGGACTACATTGTCCCTTTGGATTTCTTCAAAGTGCTGAAGACAACTCAGTTTATGTGGCTGAACTCTCTTTATGTGGCTAGTCATGACTTTTGGTGGAAATTTGCTTTATAGTGATTATGTACCCAGTAAATGAAATTTAATATTCATAAATTGAAAAAATACATATTGATTGTTTTCTGAACCAATGAACAAACTATCTGAGCTCTGATGTCCTATTTACATTTTTATAACAGCTTTTTTTTCTTAATGATTAATGTGTTTTATGCTACTTGGGGGGAAAATAGGGCAAACTTTTGTATGGGTATTCTATAGTTGGACCTATTTGTTGATGCTAATTGCAGACTAAATTATATAATTTTTAAAGGCCTGACTTCTAACTCCTAAGTCATTAAATTATGACAGCAGTTCAGGAAAACAGCTCTGTTTTGGAAGGCTATTTAAGCACACATATAAATGTATGAATGAATTCCTGCGAGAATTTTAACACATGCTTAGAGTATGTGCAAAGTGCATAAAAATGATGTATGCTTAATTAACACCTCATATGCACCCAGATATCTGTAATACTTACGACATAATACCTCATGCCCAAATTGGTTTATCTAAAATAATGACAGCAAATCAGTGATGTTTGACTGTGTGCACTCTGTAACTCATTTCAGCTCAGGAGAAGCTTTGGAAGGCTGCTCTGGGTCAGTTTGTGCCCCCTGCCTCAATCTCCGCAGTTCGCCCTTTGTTACAAGGGTTGAATATAGTGAAGGCGAATTCCTCAGGTGCAAAGATCAGCATGAGGCATTGCAACATACTAGAGCAAGAAACCTCAGTAAACACCTGATCTGATTTAGTTGCTTAAACTTGGGTACTTTCTGGTACTTTAGGTGCCCAGGTGTTTTCCAAATGGACTGATGGACTTTGACAAAGAACCAGGAACTCTGGAGATACATCTTAATTCCCGGTGTGATACACTAGGACATCTAAAGCTGTGTTACATGTTTTGCCTGTGGTCTCTAACCTAAAACATTAGTGCAGGGCTGGAGTCTCTTCTTTTACTATGTTGAGACACCTCATAAAACATTCAAAGTTTAGAAGACTTAAGTCTAAATTTATTTTTTTCTGTTTCTTTGTGAATTCCACTGCCTGGAATTGTCATACATTAGTATATTAGATATGTTTCATATTAAAAAAAAAGTTTTTGAAGTTTAGAACTAGGGATTTCTTTCCAGATTGCAAATATAATTTTCACATATTTTTATGTGATTTCACTGGGTCTTGTATTATTCCAGTGTAAACACTAAAACTTGACAATAAAATCCCACAGTCTCTCTAACAAAATGTATCATTTAATTTCAGTATGCCAAATTCTTAAATGCATATTAAAGGATTTAACACATAAAGTGTTTCTAACAAACCTGGTATTTTTAATTTACTTAATTTGACTATCTCTGTATACATAGCATGTTTTATTGACCAACAAGTTTTTCATTGTTGGATAGAGACAGCCTTCAATTCTTTCAAAGAGTTTTTAGAAAAAATAACTTTGAAGGTTTTAATGTATCTCAGAGATGTTACCTCATTTTGCCGCATGTAGCCATGCACATGCCTATTTGGTCTATGTTACTAGAAGGAATGGATATTTTTTATTATATGTTAATTTTTAGTCTTTTTAAACTGTACATGTTAAAAGAGCTTTGGATTTTTAACGGGACTGTGGGATTGAATATTAATTAATATGAACTGGCACAGAGGAATAGGGAAGGTTGAATTGGCCCTTTTTTGCTCTTTGTTGGCTGCTGCCATTACACAGCATGAGAGGGTGGAGCAGCCTGCCTGGAGCTGGTTTTTTCCCCTTCCACACTTGGCACTGTGGCAGGGAATGGCTTCGTTCTTTGCTCAGCCTTACTTAGCGCAGCTACACCATGTGTAGGCCTGGCCCAAGTTCTTTCTCCTCTAAAGAGTAAGAAACACGGCAAGCAGATTGTCAGTCTGGGAGTTGCAATCTGTTTCCTCGTCTGTTTCTCAGAGCAGTGTCTTGCTTGCAGCAAAGCCACAGTTTAGCCTGATGGCCTCAGTGCGTGCTGAAAACCACACAGATGCTCTTCTCTCCTTGTGCAGAGCCCTCTGATTCATTCAACTTCCTTTGCAAAAACAGATCACACTTGGTAGGCCTTGTAGAGCAGGAAGTATTTAAAATGTTGATATACTTTATGAAGCTTTAGTTAACAGTTTTAAAGTTTTTTTCATGTTATAATTTGAATAAAAAATGGATCAACTTAACAAGGAAGAGGGAACTATTTCTGTTTATCCTTACAACTAGCATTGTTTAAAGTAAGGGGAACTTTCTTAGATTCTTTTATAAGGAGATAGTATTATGTGAGGCTTGCAGTACCAGGGTTCTGGGCTCACATATTTCCAAGGTATTTATTTCAGACAACCAGCACAAATAATAAAATGGAAAATATTTATTACATAGTTCAATGCAGCATCCAGTTAGTCTCTATTTATTTCTAATTTTAGTTATACTACTTTTAATTAATGAAGGGGTTTGTACCGATGTCCTAAGCAGAGACCAGCATTCCCAGATTTCACAATTACCTTCTTTATCCTGTTAAAGAAGTAAATCTAATTATTTTGAGAACATATTTAATCTTTCTTCTTTTTGCCTTTTAGTATGGAATGCAAACTAATAATCAGGACAAGAGTTAGTTTATGCTTTTTGGTATTAGTGATAGTTGATTGCTGCGTTGACCGTTCGCTTGCTCTTGCAAATGTGTGAGCTTCTCTTAGCCTTCATTTTGTTATCTTCTACCTTTCTTAGACTTATTTTTATTCTTGTTTTTGATAAATGCTTTCAATCAAAGTTCAGACAACATTTTATCTATTGAACTCCTTAGATTTCTTCTCTAGTATGAAATATTTACAATATGTAAAGGTAGCAATATAACGATAGCCAGGACATCTGGCAGATGATTAAGGGCAAGGCAATTCACAAAGTCTGTGTAATAAATCTTCCCTAGGAGTTCAGTATGATCCCACATTCAAGCTCTGTAGTTAAACTCTATGGATAAACTTCTCACATCTCCTTACTCCAGAAATAGTTTTCTGAGTATTGGTCAAGTGTATGTTCTATTAATTTTCTAAAATGTTAGACCAAGTGCAAAAAATGACCAGCAAGAGCTGTAAATCTAGTGTAAAATCTACCAAGGTAATTTTATCTGCTGATAGATAGGATCAAGATATGGTAACTGTACTGGGAGGACTGATGGGGTTTATGATGGAACCAGGCAGACAAGTAAGGGAAATTTGACAAACATGTTAAAAGGAGAAGGTAATGAAAAACCTTCAGAAGATTGAAGTGTCTGTAACTTAAAACAATACTTTCAGAATTCTTGTAGAATTCTTAGCCACTAGATGGCTAGTGCTTAATTCCACAGAGGACCCTATAAAGTCATTGTGATCAACACCGTGTTTTCTCTCTTGTCTAACATTTATAATTCTAGAGGTCTGGTAATTCAGTAGAATTAATGCTGCTTTGTAAATTTTTGACATTGACATGATATTACTGTTTCTAAGTAGTAATGTTATAGTAGAACTAAAAGGGGGAATAAACAAAAGGGAATGAAGAATGATGTGATCTAAAAGGTCTGCTATCTTGTGAAGGTTGGAAATGTTATGAAGAGCAAATACAGATGCTTTTAGGGCAGGTGTTTTTACAGTCACTGCAGTAGGGATCCAGGACATAGCCATGTTTCCAAAACTCTACAGGTAGATTATTTTATTTGCCTCAATTTCAGTTTGTATGAGTATTCCTGGATGAGCTGCTAAGGAATACTTACAGCTCTAGGCCGTTTTTTTTTATTTTCCTGACAAAGGCACTAGTTGAAGCATCCTATGAACTGCTTTAATTTATGCTACTGGTATATAATCTGTAAGGGACAGTGTAATGTAGAGTGCAGTTACAGTGCCTTTTTTTCAGTAAGCTTAGTCTGCTTACCTGGGGAGGTGAGACATACAAGAGTTCTGCAGTTGGAATTCCCTTCTGCCATGGAATTTCTCTTCTGGCCACTTCCAGTTAGAATACACATCCTAATCCTATACTAATACTTCAAGTTAAAATATATTGATAACTTTTAATGTTAAATGTGTAAGGCATAGTAAGTAGTGTTAATTTCTGCCTACTTATATGACATTTTCATGTACATGGACCCTTTTGGGAAGTAGGGAATACATTTTTATTAATCTTCTAACCTTTATTGGAAGACTTTTTTTTTATTTTTTTAATTACTTTTTCCTGGTGAAAGTATTTTCAGTATGATCACTTTGCATTAAGAAGTGATACAACAACTGTTCTGCACCTCACCATGGTGCATTACTCACAATGTACAGGTATCTATTTTAAGAAAGATTCTGTGAGATTTTATTCCACAAGGTTATGCTTTTTTTATAATCACTTTACACTGTTTCCTATGTATTGCACATACATTTTCTAAAGCAAGAAAAAAATGTTCAAAATGACATCTTGAGTGCAATTTAGTTCCTCTTTAAAACAGCCAGTGGCAGCTGTGTTTCTATAGGTGTTGATGTCAGTGCTAGGTGTCTAAGTTCCTATTACAGCCAATGGAGATCTAGTCAGTTAGAGGGCATAGAGAGTGACTGAGCTCACCCCAAAGTGGATATTGAATGATTTTATTTCAAGATGAAACATGTCCCTAACTTAAACATTTTTGTAGGTAAACTTTGAAGAACAGGAAAACAATTGCAATTGAAAGTATATGTAGAATATATTAAAAATGACCACTTATATAGGTAGGTTAAAGCTAAATTTGGGTAGAATTTCTTTCCTTCTGTGTTGTATAGGTGGTTTGGATTAATTCAGAAGCAGTAGACAGTAGACTGATTGATAATCGGTAGTTTAACTGGCCAAGAGGCAGAATTCTGGATGGTTGAAGTTAGAGAGACATGAAAATTGCTTAAAATACATGATGTTGTATCACATGAGGTTTATTGAAAATGCTCTGAGTGTACACGAAACCAATTAGAAAACAAGAGCTGGAGTTGAAACTTAGGAAGATAGGAAAGGCAAAAGTAAATACGTTGACATCAAAAGAAAATATGGACACAGTGCTTGGTGGGGCAGAAGACCTAGTGACAAAGCTCATGGAAAAGGCAATGACTCGTTGCCTTTTCTGCTTTGGTTGTTTGGCTGTGAAGTTTGACTTGCCAGCTTTTGAAACTGTCCCCACAGTAGAGGAAGATCAGGGGAACATTTGCATTTGAGGAACCAATATTACTGTGAGGCCACTGTTAATTTTTGGAGGATTGTGTCAAACACGGGAAGTTTCTGATGACTGAAAAAGGAAAATGTCATGTCTGTGTTCAGGAAGAGCAAAAGGAAGGTTCTGGGGTCACTTGGCTCATCAGTCTATCCTAAGTCCTAGAGAAAATTCCAGAGCATATCCTCATGCATGTAGTTTCTGCTCTCACAAAGGATAAGAACACAACTGGTAACAGCCAGCATGGATTTACTAAGCTTAAATCATGACTGATGAACCTTATTTGCTTTCTACAATATGAAAACTGTGTCTGTGGACAAGGGGAAAACCGTGGTGTTTTACCTCAGAGCAGTCTCAGTCAAAATGATGAGCTGTGGACTGAATAAGAGGATAAGATGGGTTGAAACTTGGCTCGACTCTAAGAGGGTGTGATCAACAGTACAAAATCCAGCTGCTGGTATCTACTAGAGGGCTTCCTCAGGATTCAAGGGCCAGTATTGATGTATCATGTATAGCAGGTTTGTAGATAGCATCAAACTGTGGAAAAAGCACTCCTATGAGGAGTTACAGTAAGGAGGGACCTGGACGGGCTGGAGAAATAGGCTCATTGGACCCTCATGAAATTCAGGCAAAAACATTGTATAGTCCTTCAGCTGGGAGTGAATAGCCTCTTACACTACCTCAGGCTCTTGTGCTGGAGTTGGACAGTTTTTTGTGATGTACTTCTTTTTCTGACATGTTAGTCATTACAAAACCACAAATATCACGTTTAGTCTTTGAGTTTGCACATTAGTAATTTGTTTCTTCTGTAAGAATGGTGTGATTGGTATGTGGATTTCCTCCTAATCCTTCATAGCCTGGACAAGTGCTGAAATAGGTTAAGTTGTTAAATATTCACACTGTCATAGTATGAGAAGTGTCCAGGAGATAGATGCCTTTTAGAGAAAGTAAGAAAAAAGAAGAGTTTTATAAATCAGAATTGAGACTATCTTTTGGACTAGGTATTTTCCCACTGCATTTTGCTTGGATTTTAAACCTCAGTGATAAATCTTTCCAGTGTTGTTTTTGCTGGTATTCTGAGAATTAACTCTTGAGTTTAATGTCTTCCATGTTTACTTACTGACTTGTTGGGGTCATTGTTTTCTATTTTTAGATGTTACTCAATATGAATAATGAATCTCTAGGTTATTTTTTGCAAATTAACATCCCCAGAATATTCGTATTAGCAGTTTGACCCCAGAATCTCAATTAAGTAATTGGTAAGGTTGCTTAAAAATACAATTTGCACTTATCTTTAGCTTTCAGCTTTCTCAAGTAATTATTTATCCACTTCCATGTCCTTCTTGTCATCTGGATAGTTAATTTGTCAAAATATGCTCATAAGTGATTTGCAATCAACCTGCTTCCTGTTTTGTGCACATTTATTGCAGAGCAGTATCTTGCATAACCAAGTGGTAGATCTGCCAGGGATCTTCTCACATAATGTGCACAAGTAATGCTTCAGAGAACCAAATAAATCATTTGGGGAAATAAGGCACATGACATGTAGTATATGTACATGTTACAAATCTGTTGTTTGCCTGTCACAACTGTTAAATCTATCCCCTCTATTCCTACTTTCATGTAGACTATGTAAGTCTTGATTTCAGAGGGAGAGGAGTCTTGTCATAAGCAGAAAATGAAGCCTCTAAAGGTATGGCGTAGGCATGTGTTCTGGGTGAGGAGGTGAGGGTAGAAGACAGCTGGAGACCTGAATCAAGGTATTTGGAGTGGTTTGGCAAGCAGGCTGTATGTAAAACTCTGAAAATGCTGGAATGCTAGAAATGGTTGGTAAAGGAAATGGGTAGAAGAACTGAGATTAGGAATAAGAACTGAGACTGACCATGGCAGTTAGCAGTGCTGAGGACAGTGAGAGAAGTTTAGAAGATGAGCTATGAGGAACAGGGCAGAATAAAGAAAAACTCATTCAGCAGAACTGAAAGAAAATTTACATATGCTGAAGTATTGTTTTCATTCAAAACCTGACATTTTCATATTTCCTTGCTATATTTGTGAAATGCATTTGCAAACTGTCTCCTTTTCTTTTAGTGCTAAAATAAATTCCCATAATAGTGGTTAATAAGGGGCCACCAGTTGTGCCATTAGTTTAAGTGGAAGAAGAGGTTGTAATAAATCATCTAGTATAGTTTTGGCAAGCTGACACTGCAGGGTGAAATTTCAGGAGTTTTAGTTTGATTTCTTTTATGAATGATAAAATTAAGGTTGCCAGTGACATTTTTATGTACCCTACTGAATGCAGGCATTACATGTTTGGTTTTTTTTATGACACAATCTGTAGTATTTTCCCCACTTGTGGCCCAGGATAGACAGTGCTCATTAAATAAGCAGTTAATCAGCAATTTTAACTTACTACTCAGTGTTTAGCCCTGAGCTTCACTTTCTGCACACAATTGAAACTCTTCTCTAGAAAAAGAATGATTAATTTTTCTCCTGGGCTTTTTTTTTTTTTTGGTGATGTTTGTCGCTATGGTATCTGACTGCTTCACAGCATTAATGAGTTTACTGTCCCTGTACTTCAGTGGGATTTTAATATCTGCACTTAAAAATGCTGACTAAAGTACTCTTAGATTATGGCGAGAAGTATGTGTTGAATTAGTGTTTCCATCTGGTGACTTCAAAGAGCTTGTTTTTCACAGGATTAATATAGTTAGTGTACAATTATAGGAATGGCTCTTCTTAGTCAGAATGAATGTCTGTCTAGCAAAGTACTCTTCTCCAGTTTTGACTACAGGAGTTAAGAGCCTGTTCTTAGAAGAATATGGTGGCAAAACAAACACGTAGTATGTAACAGTTTCTCCAGCGTACTCTCACAGCTTTTAGCAATTTACAGCAGCTTTCTACAACAGATGTATTGTCTTTGTTACATAGCTATTAAATAGCTCCAATAGATTTTTTTCTTCCATGCATTTGTTCAATTGGTCTTTGAAGCAATGCAAATTTTTGGCATTCATGACATCTCACAGCAAGGGTTTCACATCTTAATGAAGTATTATGTGAAGAACATTCTCTGTAAATTAAGTACCATTTTATACGTTCAAATGTATAAAGATCTGTTCAGATATTTAGAGGTTTGTTTCTGGGAAACAGACCTGGAGAGAATTCAGTTCTGTGGTGCAGCATTAAACTGCTGTTTCTGTTCTTACTTTGTTTAATTGATTTAATAAATACCAATGCACCTTTTAATACCTTTGATTTTCAAAAATAAAAGAGTTTTTATTCAATAATCCCCATTCTAGGGAATAGGCCTTCAACTGTTCCAAGATCATTCATTGAACAATAAAAGGAAATCATGTGATTAAGGCTAATACCTATGTGTTAGTAGGATGACTTAGCACCAGAACTTTAATCCTTGCCTTTGCAATCTCAACAATTTTTAATACACTCTTTTTGTATAGAGTTATGTATATATTTCCACAGAAAAATATATTTCTTTTGATGTTGTAAATATAGACTACCCATATGGTGGTGAAAAGAACATAAAGAAATTTGAGATACCTCTAAAAACTTACAAAAAATTACAGCTTCTGTTGTGTATCTAATACCTTTATGAGACATTATGTAGAATTTAAGATGCTGGAGGATGTTTTTTTTTTCCTTTTTTTTTCTTTTCAGTGACTAATGATACTCATTTGAACAAGATTCCCATTATATTACCTGAAACGGCAAAAGTGAGGCCAGAAAAATCTAACTTTAATTGTTGAAAGTAAAGTGTGAAGATGAAATGAAAGAGCTCTGTGTAGGGGAAAGATGTTATTTTCCTCTCTTCTCTTGTGGGAAACAGTTACTGAGGAAGCAGCAAGGTCATTTTGCAGCGATGAAACGTTTCCTCTTATGCCCTAGAAAGACAGTTCGAGGCATAAATGGGGATGTCTATCGTTTTCCCACTTAAACTGTGAACCAGAACTAATGAGTTACTTCAGAAGAGAAGCCTTTCCTGGTCAATGGTACTTACTGTGTTGGTACTGCATAAGCAAAAAAAGAGAGAAGCTTCAGCACTGAGCATCTATGTCTCTGTCATTCAAGCAAGAAAGAGTTACACAGGCTTAAATGGCATAAAAGGAGTAAAAGCAGGAGAAATCTTGTCATGCGTCTCCAGTACATGAATAGTTTTTGCTATGACATGAACTGTTGCAATGTTTGCTCTCCTTCTTTTGCTTTAAAGCTCAACTGGTTGTAACAGGACACAGACTGAGGAAGTAAGTTTTGAGAAAAGCAAGTGACATTGTTCAGAAGTGTCTGCTTTTTAAAATGCCAAGGGAGCATCCTCCTTGTTAGACTGCCTGTTTCAGTAGATAACCTCCAGGGAATAAATCAGCTAATTACAATGGTGGTAAGAGACAGAGATTTCTTTCCCTTCCCTCAGAAACTAAATATTGTTTTCATAGGATTTTTTCTCATCATCATCATCATCCCTTCTTTTCTGACTATAATTGTGATGCCCAGCTTGAAAGGGGGGAAAACTTTAGGATGTGAAGAATCTTGAGGTTGCTTATGCCAGCCTTGAAAAAGAGAACCTTGCTGCAGATATTCACCTCAAGGCCAGGGAGTCCATATGAAAAAAAAAAAAGAAGATCTACGTTAATGACTTTGGTGAATGCAGAAGGCACTAGGCTGGAAATGGCATGGAAAAATTGAACATAAAGAGGAATTAGTTGGGCAGTTTGAAAGAACAGACACAGTGCTGATCAGAAGTCTAAGATCAGGGGTACAGGACTGATTTACAAAGTAGGGCATGATAATTTCCTGGACAAAATGGTGGAGGTCCACTTTCAGAACCTTCCTCAAGGACTGATGAAAACTTTGGAAGTGGCAAATAAATTTAGTTAGAGAGTGACAAGAAAATAGATGCGTGGTGGTTGGATGTTGTCTGGTCTTTGCCCAAGAGACCCATAGCACATGTGGATGAATTTGCCTAGCTACTTGGGAAAATGCCAAAACCAAACCCACTATCTCTGAAAAATGGCAGAAGGAAGGAACTCAGTCCTTTTGTGGTATGTCTGTTAAAATATGTTCTTGGGTTAAAAAAAACTTGGTCGAAAGTAAGAAAGCAGGTCTCAGGATTATTTTTTAAAGGATGGAGCCAGAATGTCTAGACTTCTTTCTTTGAAAGTTTACTACTTTGGCTAGTCTTCATTGTAGCTAATTACCCAAGTTCCCTTTGAAAGTATGACTTTGTTAAATTACACAAGATGTCACCATTTCTGAGTGTAACAATTCCTAAAGAGGAATTAAGAGCAATTATTGCAGAAGGTCAGCTCATAATATGTATCTCTCTTGATCAGTTTCATTGTGAGTTGCTGTAGCACCAGCAACTGTCATGCAGTGTGCATTATTGTAGTCTTCTGGGATTCTTGGAAATCCCAGCTGAGATTTTCCCCAGAAAAATGAACCTTTTGGTAAAACTGGCAATTCATTATATTCCTGAAAGGTTAGGTCTTTGGGGATTTTCCTTCTCAGCTCCATAGAAAGCAATCTATATACCAGATTCATTTCACAGTATTGCACTACCAAACTTACTGGGCATCAGATGAGCCTCGGGTAAAGCATACAGAAGTCAGCAAAGGATGGCTTTATTTTCACTGGAATTTTAAGGCAGATGCTACCTTTCAAAGCAGTTGAATTGACACTCACAGGGAGTTGTCAGGAACTATTTCAAATTTACCAGAACAGCATAGGAGGCTGTCCTGACTGATAGCATTACTCAGGGCATACTTCTAATCATCTGCAATTTTAGTCACGTGGCCTAACATTCAGATCATCACAGGCAAATGCAATATAATTTTGATAACAAATCTCTTTCCCTTTGCAACTCCATTAGGGTGCATTATTGCACATCTAAGCATACAGAACTTGACAATAATACAAATGATTAAAATAGTTGTTTTTCATTTAAACCACTTTTGATTCACATATGAAGAATCACTTTCTTTCTAAAGATGTTTTAAGTTTAGTTTTCATGACTATCATACAAAGAAGTTTTAGCTAGATTTGAAAATGCTTAGAAATCTGGTAACAAACACCTGGGACTAAGATTAGAGATTTGTGACCCACCTCAGAAAAGGAAAGAGTAGCCTGACTTTAACTTCTCATTTGAAGTGTAATACATCTCTTAATTTGGTATTGTGCTGCTGTGCTGAAGTTGGCTGTATATAATACAGTATCTGATTTTTTCCATTATTTTCAAGTGGTTGTTTTTTTGAGCAGGTTTTGGGGTCAGTAAGCATACGTAGCAATTACAGTATGCAAAGAGAAGTTTGCCTTGTATCCCTTCAAATGGATTCTCAGGCTTAAGCTGGGATAATTTATCTTTAACGTAACAGCTGAAGAATTGCACACCTAAACATTAGTTCACATTCCAAATGAAGAAAATGCATTTTGGCTAACAGCAGTGTATTCTGTAACTAGACACTGACTGCATTAAGTGTTACTGTGCTAAATATTACACGTCTTCAATTCTGTTAGTGCTTTGATCATTAGATTCTCTTTTCCAATTGAAACACTATCAAGTTGTGTTTGTGTGTTTCACTGTTAATCAATAGTGAGCTAGCCTATCAATTTCTGAATAGGTCAGTATTTTCCACTACAGCTTAAAAACGTAAATGTAAATAATTGCTCACTTTATCTTCACACATCTTTTATTTTTTTCTGTTGCAGGATGTTACTTCAATGCTAATGAGACAGGGCTGGGTATCACCATCTTCCAGAAAATAATGCAAGTGGGAGAAAACATGCTGAAGATATTTTGCAAATAAATTTGAGTTATGTCTTGCCTATATAGGAAACCTTGAAAAATCTTGAAATGAGCTCAGTCACACTTAGGTAGCTATGTGTCCATTTTATAGATCTACGCTTCAGTGAAAAGAGCCAGGTTCCTTTCCTTAGAGGCATGCATCGATGATATGATGATGTCGAAGGTACATGTCCTCTTCCCTCCCAATCAATATCTTTTTTTTTCAAGAAAGTAGAGGTGTCTGTTTGTATGTATGTAGTTGTGCATGAATGTTTCACATAGCTCTGAAGAGCAGCTGGTAGTAAAATTAAAGTGGA
Source organism: Promerops cafer (assembly GCA_013398275.1). Classification (NCBI taxonomy): domain Eukaryota; kingdom Metazoa; phylum Chordata; class Aves; order Passeriformes; family Nectariniidae; genus Promerops; species Promerops cafer. Next base: position 3,089,400 of record VZSE01007196.1, on the reverse strand, counting down.
TAAATTTTTATACTAATTTTTTCAAAAACCAGCTTCAATGAAAAAATACCAGCTTTTCTTGTTGAACTGTGGTAGTTTTTATGATATTTGTTGTGATCTAAGTTTCTGACCACAGAAACGGCATCGAGTATAGCAGAGCCCAAAACAGTAGTTAAGCTGATAATCCTGTAATTCACCTCTGATGTGGAGACTCAGGTTCAACTCTCTGGTCTTATCCCGAGAATTCTGTAATAACTGGTATACCCAGCATGTACTTTTCCCCAGACCAAAGATTATACAGAGTTACATAAATATATTGAAAGAGATTAAAGATTTTAAATCCAAAACATACAAGCAGTATTGGTCATGACACTTGCTTGGGAAACAGAATGATGGTACAGGGTTACTTTAATCTTCCCATCATAATCCAGCAGCCTTGAGTTTCACATTCTGTTCTTTTCTGTTTAAAAAACTTAAAAGTCAACACAAAAACCCCCCACTTCAGAATTATTCTTAGTTTAAGTTTCACATAGGAAAGTGGAATTACTTTACAGAGACTCAAAATTTGGAAGTCAAATACTTTAGTGAATACTAAAGGCAATTTATTGCAAAGTAGGGGAGTGTTCTGTTTGTAATGTATTGAAACCTTTCTCAACCACACCTTTCAATTCAATTGTTTTTGTGTGACAACATTTTGAATGAGTAAGAAATGTGTTAGAGTGTTGTGATGGTAGGTTCAGAAGTGTTAGCACTATTTGAAGTGAACCTGCAGTTTTCTCTGTGGCATGGACTTTGAAGTACAGGACTTTGAACTTCTCAGAGTATTACGACTCTGAAATTATGCTTGTTCAGAACTGTGCAGTTATGCATGTATTGGTCGTAAGTTTGATTTGTTTAGGCACTGAACAAGATTTAAAACTGATCCTTTTTCAGATGAGTATCATCAATCCATTCATGTCTGTGGTGAAATTTTATATTTGTGCAATGATTTTCATCTGCTGAATTACTATTCATATATGACTTCTAGCTGAACCGGTTGGAGAAAAATACATTCATTAAAATATTACATTACTGAAATATATCAATTTGGAGCATAGATGTCTGTCTTTAATATCTCCATTTCTTTCTTCCCCTTTCCTCTGATCCCTCTCTCTTGGTTTCTCTGCCCACTTGTCCCCCCTGCCTGTTCCCCCCTTGTCTGCCTCTCTCTCCCCCATCACGCTATCTCCATTAATCTACCTTTCCATTCATCCCTTTCTCACCACATCTCTGCACCCCCTTCTGCTCTGCCACCATCTTTCCTCTCTCTCCACCAGTTTAAGCCATAAAGAGAATCACCTGAGGGAAATAGTACAAGAACACAAATCGTGAAGCGTTGCCTGTTGAGCTGAAAATAGTAAGATGGAAGGATACAGTGACAAAGTAGTCTGAATTGAGAAACTGATGTCTTTGTTTAGGAGAAAAGTTGGTGTTCCTGAGTATGATCCAATGGCAAGTATGATTAGACTAAAACAGGACAAGTCATCCATAATACCATCCAACATTAAAAAGGAAAAGTGTGAAATAGAGAAGACGTGTTTTGTTTAGAATATGGAAATCTTTTCTATGAACTGAGACTTAGCATAATAATGATAGCAAGTGTCCTAAAGAATTGTTGGATGATTTGACTGATTATACATAAGTTCATGAAGAAATAAAAGCCTATGCAGAAATACCTGATAAGTACATAAACTACTTCAGAAAAGAGAGCTGAAGATGAGGATGTCTGATATGTTTTCAGAGATAATTTAGATGACAGTGAAAAAAGAAAAATCCCTAGTGTGACTAGGGATTTCTGGAAGTAAAGAGAGAAATCTTAGATCATAGACTTTTAATTGGCTTTGGTGATATTGCTAGATTGTGCTGGATGGGCCCTTTTTTATAATGTATTGTAAACAAAAGAACTTCACACTCAAGTGCTTCAGATTTACAATGGGGCTGCTTTGGAAAAAGATAATTAAAGTAATGAAAAAGCAGAGTGAGGAAAAGTACAGTAACTGGCTGATTTACTGGTTTATAAAAAACCTGGAGACATGATTTTGTTAGTTAAAACATAAGCATGAATAAGCATATTTATTTAGAAGAGGTATAAAGAGAAGGTGCAGAAAGAAAGTCCTTTACACTCAGTATGCAATTGTCTTGAGAAAGAGATATATCATCTAATGAGTGAAAAAAGCTGTCTTGCAGAGATCAAGGTCGTATACTGCACTCCACTTCAAAATCCTCTTTCTTTCCATCTTAAAGATCTTATGTCTAGGCAAAGAATCATAGAAAGTGGGGAGAGCAAATTTAGGATCTCTTAGATCCTGAACTGCTGGAAAGCAGGGTGAGGTAACACACACTAATGTTATCTGTAAATGACATTATCTGTGCCAGGCTCAACAGAGCCATCTAATAATCTATGTATGGTTCTCTTTAGATTTACATGTGTGGAGCAATGATACCCAGCCTAGATCTACACAGAGCAAGCTTGGGTTTAGCTGGTCTTCTTAGTTCAGATTGAGTGTCATGCAAATGTGGCTACAATTCTTCCAGACTTGAGCTAGTTTTAGGAGCATTATAAATGCATACAGTTGGCTAAGAAGTGCTATTAAGTCCAAACTGGCTTCTTCAGGCAGTCCTATGTCTGTGTGCCCACATTTGTCTGAAGATAGTCTGCCCATGAACTGTGGCATGTTGGTGGCATATTGTGTGTATCACTGAATGTCGTACATTACCACATGGTGTTCTTCAGATAAAATTCACTTTAATCATATGAGAAGGATGGTGCTCTCTTTATTTAGTATTTTATTTTCTCATTGTAACTGTAATAGTATGTTATTTAGTATTTTATTTTCTCATTGTAACTGTTAGCTTATGCCTTTGATGCACTGCTTGCAGGTGTTTCTGTAAAGAGAATTCTTTTCCTCACTTATTTCACAGCAGAGTTTTGCAAGTATAATGCATTTATTTTCAAAAACAACCTTGTTTGATGACAGGGTATTATTACTCCACTTTACAAATGGATATGTGAAGCCCTGAGACACTAGGGTCCACATCATTGAGTAATTTTAGATGCCTGGTTCAAAACACCTAAAACCTGCCTTCTGATTTTACAGAATATTTGTCATTACAAACCATTTAAAAGTGCAAAGCACAATTTCCTCTGACTAGCACGGCAACTGCATATAGTGCTTGTGCAGTTAAAACTCAGAATATTAAGTGGGTGCTCTGAAAGTTATATGCTTGAAGATCATTCTTGCAAAGTTAAATTTAAGAGACTTTTCTACTGTCAGAAAACCTCTGAGGTACAAAAAGTCTGCGTCTCTAGGTCAATATTGAACTACCCTGCATTCATTTTTCCCATGTAGTCCTCTAGTCCATTCAGAATGTATTTCCCTTTCTGTTTAACTTCACATTTAGCAGGCTCTGTAGGTACAGATTCATGAACTACCTTTAGAGTAGGTTACATAGACAGTCTGAGGCAGGTTTAATGACAAAAAATCTGCATGCATAACTTATTTGTGCTATACTTCTTGACTTCTCAGTGTGATTTCTTAAAATATTTTTACACAATTATATATACAGATGTAATTTCCTTTTTCTTTTCTTTTGTAAAAAAAAACATGATAAGCTAGCAATTTCATCATGTTTGTGGTATCAACACTCAGATACATTAGGCCTGTTCAATTTTTGCATCACAACTGACCAGCTGCATGATAGCAGCTCATGGGGCTGAGACCCTGAGTATTCATGGCCAGAGAAGTCATCTTTTGGCCTTATGATGCTTGTAAGCCACTAACTAGATCTACCTGGTGCAGGTCAATGAGAAATGGCACTTCAGGATGTGCTGCACAGAACTCTGTGTGCTTGACTAGAATGCTTGGTACAGGTAGCCAGTGGTCGTGTGCACTATTATTTTGTGGAAAGTGTTGCTGACATTTGCCCAGTTATCATGGAATTCACTTTAGGAGAATGAGTTCTAGAAGAGCATCTAACCAGTGTTTCTGGTCACTTGCTGAAAGTTCACCTTTTCTAGTCTGTCCAACTGTCTTCTTAGCTTTAGCCTTTATTCCAAATATCCTATGTTTCTTTGTGTCCTTTCACAGCTCTTCATTCTACCCTTGGCCGCCAGTCTTTTCTTCAGCTATTTAGATTATTTCAACACCCCCTCTCCAAATTTCATGTCTTGCCTGTATGAGTTGGGTCCTTTTCTGTCTTCTCATTTAATTTTTTTTTTAATTTCCTGTGAATTTCCCTTCCTATGCTAATTCAGATTTTCTTCCCTCATCCCCTATTTTGTTCTTCTACTTCTAGAGCTCCTTTCTTAGAAGTCTGATAAGAAATTTCAACTTAAAGCAGTTTCATCATAAGCAAAGTAAAATGTGATTTTACACTGGGGACTGGAGGTAATGCATAAGAATAGGCAGTGTTGCTAGAGCACTTGCTAAGTTCACCATCCTTAAAGAAGAAAAATTAGTCAGAGAAAGAAATTATCTGAGTCTGCATTTTACTGATGGGCAGTACATTTTTAGCATGGCTTGTACAGAAGACCGTGATTTATTTAATTCTGCATGGTAGGATAAACAGAGTCTTAGTGTGCACTAGTGTGTAAATAGTACACTCAGACAGCTTCTTGTTTATAAAAGAAAATCTGATTATTATAGTAGAATGAAGGGAATACTGCAATCAATTAGTATGGAAATAGTTTTAGAAATCTTAAGATTTAAGAGACTTTTCAAAAACAAAAATCATGCACGAAAATGCTTGAAAAGTTGGAGTTGGCATAAAGTCAAAAAGTTTTTAGTTGAAAAGGGGAGAAAGGGCATTTATTTTTATATATCTATCTATAAATATATCTAAAAGGAAACGATAAATCCTTCAGTAAGTAAAGCTAATTTTATTGGTTTGATTAGTTACTCTGGAGAGTGAATGAGAGAATTCCTCTGTGCCATGAAAAGCACTGTTTTGCTCTCATCCAGCATATATGCATTATGCAGGTACTTTGTATTGCACTAGAACTTCTGCACTGGTGACATTTTCCAAGTAGAGAAACCGTTTCAGAATGTCAGTATTTCCAACACTTACCAATCCATCTTGACCATGAAAGATACATCTCAAAGTATTTGACTGATGAATAATGGGAGAAGACCTTGTAAAATTTCTCCACCCAAAAAATGCAAATTTCAGAATACATGCTACATAAGTAATTTTTTTTTTTACATATATGCTGGATGTTTTATGTTATGAAGAATATTAGCTTGAAAATTTTTGCCTTATCTGAGAATTCTTCTTTAAAGAAAACTGTGAAGAACTGAACTCATCCCTTGATATGGTGTATAGTTTTCATAAAGGAAAAATATGATGATAAATATTTCTTTCTCTCAGTCTAATATAATATTTTACTATCATTTAACTTGGAATATGAAGGAAAAAAAATCATTCATTATCTAGAACCTGAGCAGAAAGCATTAATAATTAATGAATGATAATTTATGTAAAACTAAGTTCCATCTTAAAAGAGAATTATAAAATTGGATAATGAAAGGAATGAAGAATATGCAACATTTTTATTTCAAATATCAGATTTAAGTAAATCAAATGATATTGTAATTCATAAAACCTTAATGTTGGAAAAAACCAAACATTGCATTAGCTTGAACATGAATGTTGTCATGGATTAAAGTGTTACTAGATAAGAGACTTTAAACACAGAGACTGTAAATTATAGCTTATTCCACCAAATTTTAGTGTTAGTAGCCAGAGGGTTACTCTAATAGTAAAACAAAGAAGAAGATGCATTTAAATGTGGCTGATTCCCAAGCTAATCTCAACAGTGTCTGGTCCGAGAGCTCCTATATTCCTCTAACCTGTTTGTTTCATTTGTTCAGTGTCTTGAAATAATTTGCCACTTAGAGATAAGCCTTTTAGTTTTGGAGGAAAAAACTAAAATTGCATTATTCAAATTGACAGATACTGAAAAACTGGAAACTATTGCAAAATATTTTATAAAACAGGATTAGTAAAACCTTGTAAAACACTACAACCTTGATAATCTGCAGGAATGGGTTAAAGACAAATATTTTGATAAGCCAAAAATATTTTTAAGAAGAAAAATAAAATTTTAAAGACAAAATATATAGAGAATACTGAGTATGAAGAAATTTGTATCAGATTCTTTAGATAACCACTATATACATATACCTCTTATACTATCAAAAGAATTGAGAGATCTCAAGAAAGCTCCAGGAACCTAAATTCTCTAGCAACATACAGTAAGAATACTCCTAATCCCAGTTTACAATGCAAAACCACAGTATTGGCAAGCCACACTAATAGAAAAGTTCCCAACAGTTTATCTCAACTTTTTCTCAAGATGACAGAAGTGTGTGCCAAAATTGTAATTTCTTCTCACATCTCTTAATATGGGCTAGTGGTTCGTATGTATTTAGAGTCTGTCTAGAGTTCCTGAGAGGTCTGCATTTTGGTATTCAGTTCCATTCAACTTTCAGTAGGTGCATCTTGGTATTTTTGTTCCTCTTCTCTGATATCTGTAATAAAAATAGTGTCTTTGACACAGTTGGTGGCTGGGACATCCTGGTGCCTGGTTCATTTTGTTTTTAAACACCCAGGGCAGTTCTAATCTGTTAGTACCTTCAGGTAGTTGGAGCAAAATCTGTTACTTGAACATGTAGCTCAAGTAGCACTATACACTGGCATCTATTCTTGGCATCTCAAATAATGATAATATTTTTTACTTAAATGATGTATTAAGACAGTAAGTTGTGACGTATTTTCAATAATTTTAAAAAATAATTTGGTACTAAAGGAGATCCTCAGATTGGTGAAAATTTTCTCATGATAGAAGATTGCTGGTCTGATGTGTGCTGCTTTCTCTTGATAAAATTATGCCTTGTGTACAGGTTTGCCATTTCATTTTCAGAAGTTTTATCAAACCTAGGGATAATCTGGCTTTCACTGTAGTGAGAATTAGTGACTCATTTGCTTCATTATTTGAAGCACCCAACATGTTTATGTATAACTTAAACTTTATATCTAGGTGCCAAACGTTTTATCTTTGTACTGGATCTGTGAGAATCATTCTATTTGTCCTTCCCTATTGAAGATGCAATTTGCAGTGAATCTAAAAAACCACTTTCAGATGGTGATCCTTGAGGCCCTACCTGAGAAATAAAATTCGTCTATGATCTTCAAGAGATGTTTCTCTTTCAGAACATTACCAAGGCTATTGAAGTCAACAGGAACTTGAGCACATCTTCAGAGTATTGCATTGCTTTTCTGAGAAGTGTATGATATTTAAACAGTTGGAATGAATGCATCATGCATTAGTTTTGTTTTACATTTTCCCATGTCAGGTGTATTAAATTATTTCCTATTCAAGTGTTTATGAATACGTTTAGAGAAGTGCATGATTGAAAATTCCCGGAAGGCATAATAGTGTATTAGAAATTATAAGAAGCAATGTCAATGAAACATCATACAATTCACTGATAACAGATTAATCAAATACATTAAGGCTTAATTTAAATGGATCTAGCATTACCCATCACCCAAAAATCTTCTATATGTGGGGTTTTCCTTCTAAAGTGGAACAGTAAAGCTTGTGGTAAAAGTAAATCCAAGCTGTTGTTCTTTGTTAGACGTAAAATTGAACAAAATTCAGGAGATGGCTTGAAATGATAATTAATTTTTTATTACTAGATCAACTATTCAAAAATTTTTGTTTAAGATCTGAGGAGGTCTTACATGGATAATTAATGTTTATCCTCTCATTCATATTATTAATATATTATCAGACCAAGTTTTAGTGTGAAATTATTCTCTATTTATCTCGATCTTTTGCCCTAAAATCAATTTTTAATGATGATGCTTTCAACTGAACTTTAATTTTAGTCTGTATTAAAGATGACAATGTAAGACTATCCATTAACTTATGAGCAAAGACTTTCAAGTCAGTTGTTTGGAACTTGCAGAATTCAAGATAAAGCAAGAATTTAATAAATCTGAAAAAATTAATATTTCTGTAGGCATCCAAAGTCATATGCATCTGGATAATGGAAGCTTCTACCAGAAGCTTCTTATATTTCATGGAGAGAAATAAAGTTGGAAAAGGGGATTAAAGCTGGAATGGATAAAAGTACTGAAAAGAATGGATAAAATTACAACCTTCTTTAAAGCTGTAGCTGCTCTTCAGGAACAAATGTATAGTGTGAGATAGTAAAAGCAGGGAGACTGTGATCAGTGAGAGTGAAAGATGTATGTGTGTGCCTAAGTGGATATCCTACTTGGTAGTGGTTTACCCTGTCTTTTGCAAATCATTTTAATTTGGAAAGATAACATTTTCTCAAGACTATTAAATTTAGAATGGAATAGTATGGACAGCTGGCTTCAGGATAATTGGTAAATTTGAACTCTGACAGACCAGGCTGTTAGCAATGAGAATATCTGTTGCTTTAACCCTTTAATCCCATAAGGCAAATGTCTCAGTCCTTAGAATTCTACGTTAATACAGTTCCTGTACCTTTTCCCAGCTTTGTCTCATATGCTCTCACAGCACAATCGTACTCTTTTGTGAGTATGCCTACTGCTCTTTTCACAGCTAAAATCTACACAACTAAATGAAGTTCACTTCCATTCCCTTTTTCTATTCATTTGATAACAGCCAACCTAATGCTGAAGGATTCTAGGTCCTTTGACCATTCTCTTCTCTTCTGAGCTGGCTGTGAAAGATTATGTTCCTGCTTTGTGCAAGAAGAACCAGGAGTAGTAGAACCTGGAATTCAATGTTATTTGGGTCTGTAAGGATTTAAGTTCCTATGGAATGTAGGATAATATTTATTTTATCCTTTCTGATATGTAATAATCTCTCAGTCTTACATCCAAGAAAGAAGCAAATCATGAAAATATGGCACATTTCTGGGATAACTTTTGAAAGCTACTGCAGGCAAAATTTAGATGTCCTAATTTTCCTGTGATGTAACTCCACAGATTTTTTTTTTTTCTTGGTGGATATCTTGCCACAAACTCTGTATTTCTTACTTTTGTGTGACAGATTTTAATAAACTACCTGTCATCAAAACCACAAGCCATTTGCAGAATCCCCTGCATAATTCAATGTAGGCTTTATCATAGAGACTTGTTATAGGTTACTGAGAGAAAATCCTTGCTCTTTTTCATGCTTGAAACGTTCTCTCGCAAAGCCTGTGTCAGGATTTATTATTATGATTGTTTCTGTATTTTATCTAGAATTAACCAAATATAAAATATACAGTCATCCACTAGTTAAGGGACTGGAGGTCAGGGTATTTCCCAGGTGAATGCTCTTATTTCCCTTTTTAAGGATTTTCCACCACCACTGAGCACCTTGAAAAGAGAGGTCAGCTTTTCTGAGTTCTTACGGAAGAGGAGATGGCTACTTATATTTCTGAAAGGCCCTCCAGTCTATGGGTTGTTAATGGAGGACATTTTTCTTTAGTCTTGAGATACCTTATCCTTGAAAGAAGAGGGATTTCAGAAACATGTATGTCTTAGAATTTCCTCTTGACTAGATTTAAGGAGCTGCATAGTGTTCTTCTCTTAGATTACTCTGCTGAGTGTTAGCTGAGATGCCTAATTCTGGCAATGCAATATATGTTTATTTGTTCACGGGTATTTAACTTATTTAACCTGAGGAGAAAGATCTATATTACCTATCCTTTATGTATTATCCTTTGCATAATTCTAGGCCTTAGAAAAAAACAACTACACTTTAATGAAAAAAAAAAATCTGGTCATGGGAACCTGAAAGAGAGAGCACAGAACACAGTATCTTTTCAGCTTTATCCAAGTAGTATTTATTTATAATTTGGTATGCCTCCCTTTTTTGAAGAGAACTGGGAAATTCAAAGCATTTCATGGTAGTGAATTGATGGACAATATCTAGGCTTCAGTTTATGAATAAGGAAGTAGGATCAAGATTTGAAAGACAGCCATTATAATAATGGACTTCTATTAAACCATGTATAGAATAAGGAATGTAAAATGATTATTTCTTTCTTGACTCACCTTCAGGTTCTTTTAATATCTTCAGCCCCATCAGGGTATGTGTATTTTCTTCATGACAGCATATCCAAGTACATAAAGGACACAAGAGAGTGAATGAAGGAATCAACCTGGATTTACCAAGGCTAATTTGTAGCTGGCTAACCTGTCTTCCATCTGTGATGACAGTGTAAGTCAACAATGTGCCCTCGCAGCAGAGAAGGTCAACAGAAAACATGGCCAGCAAGTTGAGGGAAGTACCTATTCACCTCTGTTCAAAGACTTGTACAGTTTTGGACTTCATTATAAGAGATACAAACAAACTGGGGAAAATCCAGGAGAGAGAAACACAGCAAGATCATTAAAAGGCTGGAGCACTGGCATACAAGAAGTTGAAAGAGCTGTTTGTTCAGACAGAAAAAAGAACACTAAACAGGATCTCATTAAGATGTCCTCAACTAAGCTACTTCCTTTGGTGTTAAAAAGGGCCCCAGTCTTATCAGGTGTGCACAGTAATGGGAAAATGAGGGCAGATACAAAATGCAACAAGGAAATTTATAATTGGATATTATGGATAAAAGTCACAGTGAGGGTAATCAAGCTCTGCAAAAGATTGGCAACAGAGATGGTGAAATATCCATGACTGAAGAGACTTAAAACTTGTCTGCACAATTTCCCAAGCAAACTGAACTAACCTCAAAATTAGCTCCAGCTTTGAAATTTTCATATCTCAGAGAAAGCCATTGAATGAGATGATTCCAAAAGTCCATTTCATATATTCTGAAAGTCTTCACAGTTACATTCTCACCATAAGCATTCTGTCTTCTCTGGCAACAATATCCACAGATGCAAGTTCTTCTGGTGCTGAAGCTTGGCCAAAGAATTGATTGTGATCAATCATGTTGACTACTTGCTACTGTTACTTAGATTCTTAAGCAGTGAGACTGTTGGACAAGAGTAATTTTCTCCTCCCTTTCTCTTTGATAGTATTATTTTCTCATTGACTAATTAAAGGTGCACTGATTTAGTAACTTTCCTTATCTGTTACTTTCTTCATTATGAGTTGATAGAGATGATTGCATGTTCCCTTTGTTTTCCACTGCAGTCTGTCATTGTTAAAGATGGCATTCTTCACAAACAACTTCACAGCAAAATAGTTCGGGTACCTAGAAGTTCCTTCAGCCTCTGAAAATTAGACAGTTATCTTTTAGTGGGATAGAACTTCTGTTGTCCCAGTCAGTCCATTATTTACATTGTCACAAACACTCTGAAAAGATGAAATTGTTCAAATTGTCTTGCTATCTGGACCATAAACATTTACATTTTGAGGCAAAAAGAAATAGGTATGTTGCAAGTTTCTTGGCTGGTTGTGTATTGTGGTCTTACTTTAGTACAAGTCATTTGATCAACTTTTGACCAGTCTTGTTATTCTTATCCCAGTGATTAATGGGAGGACTTCATGGCAGTACTAAATGCAGTTCAGTGTATCTCCTACATGCCTCTCTAGGACTGCCAAAGGCAGAAATGTTATTAGTGCATCCTAGCTCCAAGTTTCTTAGGAAGTGTGTGTAGAATGGAATGTGAGGTGCACCTGCCTTATGTGTGTTAGGAAGGAAAAAACCTGGTTGGTTTGGATTGACTGGGTATATTTACTCCATCACTATAATATGTGAGTTACTTTTGATGCAATCTGCTTACTGGTGTCTAGATTAATTTTTTAGATGAAGCTCTGTATAGTTGAAGAGGAGAATTTGAATTCTCTGGATTTGAAGAAAGAAAAATTGCAGATGTGTTTTCTATTATATGTACTTTCATGCACAACATCAAGAGGTGGACCTCTTAGTAAAAAAAATAAATACATCTTCATGTAAAATTATATCACAGAAGAGTTTATGTTGGAAGGGACCTCAGGAGAGCATCTGCAGAGGTCAACTATAAGAGGTTGCCCAGTCAGATTTTGAGTACCTCCAGGAATGGACACTCTGCATCTTGGGCCATCCCACTCAAGTGTTCCATAACCTTTACAGTAAAAAATCATTTTCTTATTTCCAGGTGGAATTTGATGTGTTGAACTTCATGTCTGTTGCCTCTTGTCCTGCCACAGGGCACTACTGAGAAGAGTTTGGCTTTGCCTTCTCTACACCCTCCCATTGTATACTTACTGTGAGATCCTCCCCAAGCCTTCTCTCAGTGCTATTAGACTCAGCTTCTACTCTTAAAAGATACTCCAGTCCCTTAGTTTTGGAAGTTAATTTCTTTTTTCTTTCAGTAACAATTGTGAAATAATTATGCTGACAGTTTGGACTTAAGTTTGTCAAATGTTTTTATTTTGATTTCTTTTACCCTGAAAAGATAGTTTTACTTAAAGAAACCTTATCTCCTTACATAAAAAGAATTCAGAAAAATATCAGGAGAAAAAAAATCACTGTTTTATTCATGTATTATACAGCTATAACTTCCCCTCATTTTATGTTTTCATCTTAACTACAGGAATAAAGAAATAGCAATAGAACCAATAAAAATAGAATCAAATGCTGTTGGAAACACTTAAAACATGGGGAATTGCTGTTCTTTTATTGCCTGAATTATTGACAAAGTAACTTCTCTCATTTGACTTCAAAATATTTTATGCATAATTTATGTTTTATAGCATAGTACCAAATGTTGTAGTAAAACCTAATTTTATGCTGCTGTCTTTACAATGCTGAAATATTGATGATGATTTGATAGTAACTATGTTGAATTTGGTATAATATCCCGTTCACTCAATGCTTAGGTTGTGTTCAGGATAGAAAGACTAATTGGTCACCTTTGTAAGGGTAAAATCCACATATTGTCTTTTGGAGAATATGAAACTTTCTTCCTCAGGTTACAAATATGAGTTCTGCTTGACATAGCTCAATGTCTAAGTGTGAAAATAGTTTCCAAAGAATGGAATTGCCTTGGGAAGAAGTGAATAATCACAGTATATGCATATACTTCTTTATGAAACCCTTCCCAGTATGTGGATGATCATTGAGAAATTGAGTTTATTCTGTGTTTGCGGATGTCTGTCTTTGCTTATTGCAATAACCATATTTAAAACTAGTTCGATTTAAAATGAAGTACATTTTACAGTGTGCTTAGAGACAGATAGTTTCTAATTGTGGATTATATACATATGGATTATTGTTCTTCGTTTATATTTCATTTCAGATCCATGGGTTGGGGTCTAAGTTTAGAACTATGTACTCCTTTTATTTCACAGTGAACCACATCACTAGAAATAGTAGATGAAGAATAAAAAAATTATACTACTTTTATAATATAACTAACTTGAGTTCTTCTTCTTATTTTTAATCTTGTGGTTGACCGAAAGTTTGTGGTTGATTGATTTCTGCACACATAAGACTATGCAGCTGAAATTAGAACTCCTTGACCTGCAGTGCCTGTAATTCACTTCATCCACCATATGCAAGTGTAAAGAAGGTAGTACAGCCTGCTAGCAAATCTTTGTGATATTTTATTAGTTATAATTGCAGGATGCAACTGGGAGGAACTAAATTCAAATAAACTGAATTTTGATTTCTTTCTTCCTTTTTCTTTTGCTTTATTTAATTTATTTCTAATACACAATATTAATTACATTTAGTTTTTGTAGGTATTTTAGTTTGCACTGGCATTGCTTAAAACATCTGCTTGAGTCTCTCCTCCCAGCCTCATAGCTGTACCATTCCAATTTTCCTTCAACTTTGTGTGACTGTGGCCAAGAAATCAGTTTCTTTTTTATTGCGTAAGAAACCAATGGTAAACCAGCTACGTTCAAGTTTGAAAGTAAAAGGGGTCCATCCTGAGCTTGAAGAATAGTTCAAATGATAAAATTCAATGCTATTTTATCTTTAAATTGACAGAGGTCATTTGTATCTCTTGGTTTGTAAGACATTTTGTAAGACATTTTTTCCATAATGTGATTTATCTGTAGGAAATTTAACTTTAAGTTGGTTATGAATAATTCCAGTATATAGTCCTGTAGTTTGGACTCTTTGTGACTCCAAGTATCTTCTGTTACAGTTTTCCATGCTCAGGTGGACTACAGCACCTTTTTTAACCTCACTGGGATGATTAGGTGTGGAAATGGAGCTCTGCCACCATGTGATCCCTAAACAAAGTGATACGAAATTCTCTCTGCCATACTGGAAGCTGGATAATATTTCAGATCAGTATATCCAGTTAAAGATTTTAATTCCTAGAAGCTCTGAATGCACCATCAAACAATATGACCTACTATAGGCTTGTGAACTGTGAGCAGGAGGTTTAAGACAGCATTCTGTAGTTTGATTTTATGACCTCAGCCTTCCAGAAGCTGAAACTTTGTCTCAGAGATCAGTACAATGTGTCTCCTGCTCTGCTTCAACCATGATGAGGCATTGGAGTTCCTTTCTTTGTTTAAATTTCCTGATTTATACTTTTCTTTCTTTTCCATTTTTAAGGGATTTTCAGAGACAGTACTGAGACAGACTGGCACTATGGAAGTTCCTAGTTCCAGCATATTCTTCACCATGGATATGGATATCCAACTCTCACTTTCATCCTTGACCTGTTCTCACAAGACAGAAACTTGTTCTTTCTTCTGGAGAGACCATCTAATTAATTATGGAAAATAATATCTCTGATAAGTGGGACAAATTCCCAATGTTTAACTAGGTCCTTCTCACCTAAGAAGACTTCTTTCTCCTTGGTTTGTGATGAATGGCAAGTCAGAAGTGAGAAATGTGTCAGTTTAGTAAGGCTTTGGCTGTCTTTAATTTCAGCTTGTTTTGCATTGGTGGGATTAATTCTTTTTTCCTACCCAGTCACTTTTGGCTTCCTTCTGTAAAATCTGAAAATCTGAAAATCTTCCAGAGTCCCTGTTTATAAAACTTAAATGTAGTTACTTTTGTTGTGAAGGATTTTCATACCTATGCCTACCTTTGATTTTTTGAACCAAAAAAGACTGCTTTTTTGGTAAGTGTTCTTTCTGCTAAAAAGTTGAAGAGATTCATGCTGCTGTAGCCATTAGCAATATTTTCCTGGAATAAGGGCATTCTGAGTCCATTGTGGATTCCTTTCATAAGTTTTTACCAGAATGAGACTCCTAGACTGCCTTGCAGGTGTACTGTGCAGTTACGGATGTGCTGCTAGGAATTGCCATCAATATGAGTATGCACGTGAAGGAGGAGAAAAGAAGAAAAAAAGTTAACAGCAGTGGTGTATTGTTTGGGATATTCACATCTACAACTTTCCTCCCCCTTATCCTCTATCCTGGTGTCAAGCAGTCAAGCAATGAGCTAAAAAAAGAATTGGGGTCAGTGTACCACTACTTCTCCCTTCTACGCCCTTTGCTGGGAGAATCAAAGGCATAAAGCAGAAATATGCACTGTGGGACAGAGGCTCATCATGATCTGTCTGGACCCAAACTCAAAACAGTGGTGCTCTTGCATCCTCTAAGCTGATAAATGCTGCTGGTGAGAGACAGGCTTCTGCCAAATTTGTGACAGGAATGTGAGGCTGCATCTAACTTTAACATGCCAGGGAACATTTCTCGGTACTGGAAGGTGCCATGTGGCATTCTCCCAAGGAAAGAGCTACCAAGCACAGCTGAAGAATTAGTATGTGCCTAGGGCCTGATAGACAATCTGGATGCAGCTATCCTGTTTAGAAGGTTTGAGTAGTGTAGGTGTGGAGCATTCTATGCCAGTATGACCTCAGAGCCAGAAAATAGTTCCAAACATGTTTAGTTTACTATTGCTGGTGTAGCCTGAGTTCCTAAATGGTTCAGAGTTGAAGTGACAAGAGAACTGACGTGGCATTCAGGGTCTGGCAGAATGGAGAGTCCTAACCTGCATACAACCCATGACATATTTTCTGGGAGCTAAGCTGAGCCAGATAGTTTTAATGATATCAGCTGTGCTTTGATCTCAACAGTATATAAACATTCTAGATCCCAGACTGTCCACTGCTATTTTGTAAATGAGGACTGAAACAATTGTGCCTCTTACATGGAAGAGAAGTACATAAAGCTCTACTGCCTAAACATGATTGTCTGGAGAATCTGTAAGGGATTTTAGATTGTTCAGAGTGACTCGGTGATGTAGGAAAGCCAAAAAACAGTTTCTGTTTTTAAAATTAAAAATACAGTCCTGTACCAATTTACCTCTATGTGAAGATTTTTGTAACTGTGGCGGCTACAAAACTGAAGCTGTAAAATTCATCTTGCCATTTAAAAAAACCTCCAAGCTGTTCTGAAATGATTTCATGCCCTGGACTGCTCCTAAAAAATCCTTTGCTAATAATCGAATAGATTTTCTTACCCTACAGATCTTCAAAAACAATTTTTACAACATTAAAAATAACAGCTCAGATTATAATCTATAATTCTATGTGGCAGAACTATATGATCAACTATGTTAAAATTTGTATTTCACTCTAATGAGAATCTATTCCTTCATTGGTTGGACTGTTAAAATTTTCTGTTTTACAAAATAAAAGGTCAGAAGTTTTGTTTCTATTTTGTTTGCTATAGATTTGTTATAGTTTTAGAATTTCTGCAACCATGAACTGCATCCTGGTATTCTGTTTCCATGCCCAAGAAGAAATTAACCTTCCAGCTTTGTTTGATTATACTTTTATAGAAAATATTTACAATTTCTTTGTGCATTTAGTCTACTCTGAGCTGGCATGATCGAAGTCTGTGTGGAATCATGGCTGTATGGAATTTTTATGCTAATAATGTACTCCCAATTAATTCAGTGTCTCATTTATCAGTACTATAGAGTAATGCTGTGCTGTGTGTGTTTTTTCAAATCATGTGCTATTCAGGTCTTTCATATAAATTTGTGTTGTGCTCTCATTCCTTTTAAGATACCAAGTTCCTTCAGATCACTTTGCACTCTTTTCAGGTGGCTTCTTGAAAATCCAGGAGATGGATATTCCAGTAACTAGATGGTTTTTAAACATTTAGCTTCTACTACAACCCCTCACCCTAGGAGAGAAATGTGCCTTCAGTTGTGCTAACTTAAGCTGTATCAGACACATCTATATGAACTTCTTTGCCTGGGTAGTGGGACCATGGGGAGCCAGCCATGAGCTATCAACTGGCTGGGCCTTGGCCACCTCTAAAATTTTATTTCCCTAGAAGGATATATATATATATATGGATTTTCTAGTGTGACTCCAAATATGACAAGTGTAGTTTTGGTCAGGCTTCAGCACTTGGGGCAAAATGTCCCTCTTCTTACTATTTGAAATCCGATTGTGCCCCTTTGGTGAAATGATGGCTGCATCTGAATAATTTTACTGCCAAGATTGAACTAACAGTCAAATCTACTTGTTAAAAGTGACCTTTAGAATGAGATATAGTAAAAGATCTTTCTTTCCAAGATTAAAGATAATTGAAATTTAAAGTGAATTCAGAATAAGGTAAATTCAGCTGGGGTCTGTTTTTCAGGGGGTTTTGTATCTGGATTCTTTTAACAGTTAATACCAAGTAGCTTCTAGACAACCTAGCCCATGTGTATGTCAGAGGCCTTCCCATCTCCATAATTTTCCAAAAACCTACAGCTTTCTGAAGATTTCACAAACAAGGATCCCTTCTTCTCTGCAAATATATGACTTTTAATGGAAAAAAAAGACATATGTATAATAAAGGAAAGTAGGATGGAATCTGCCATCCACACATGCATTTCATAACCTTTTTTGGTGCATCATTTCCCTTCTTTTTGTTGTAGGCCAGTCTAGCCTTGCATGATACATTTAGTTTACTACCTAAGGTATTTAGTTGGGGATTGTTTTTTTCCTGCTGAATTATATAAAGATTTAGGAAAATTATTTGAATTAAACACAGCTGAAAAAATCACAGTTACTTGAGTAACTTCCATGAGTCCTTCAGGTACCTTAATGCTGATACTAGTTTAAAGAGAGAGAGTTGAGATGAATCATTTTGCATGATGTCTTATTGTGGAACTGGGATCTCTCCTGCAAGGTTTTTACTTTTATAAATCTATGATATTAGGAGGAATATTTGCACACAAATTTGGGTTCTCAAGATATCTCTTACCTGACAGAAAGGACATTAAATTATTCCTGTTATGGGTGTCTTGTAATATATTTTACAAAAAGGTATTTGCCAAAACAGATTTTGTGGAGTATCCTACCAGTTCAATCTAAAGGAGCAGAAAGATGCTGAAAGCTGCTGAAAGATAATTCTTTAAATATATTCCCCCAAATTTAGCCTTTTTATTTTAATATTGCTGAAAAGTTCATGATCCACAGAGCTGAAATTCTATGGAGCACTTGCAATACTTGTGGAGTAGGTCTCAGGTTCATTTTCTAGAAAACATTCCACGGTAAAACTGTTTGAGGTACAAAGAATATTTCTTTGTTGATGTGTAATTGGTTTTTGGAAAATTATAAAAAAAACAGTGTTCACTTTAGTTACATCTGGAAATAAGTGATGGGTTATTGTTCTTTTTAAGCTGTTTGAAACTCTACATCAGCCAAATCTTCCTTTATAGTAGAAGCTTCTGTGTCATTTAAACCTCTTAGTTTTGGATTTCATTTCTACATTTGATAAGGCTTTTAAATAGAGTAGAAACAATAACTCCTAATGGATTTAAATAGGGAATTCTAACATAAATAGACTGCAAATTTACTGAAGATTTTTACTGTAATTACATTTTGCCTTCTAAGCTGTGTGTCATAAATGATTTTGTTCAATGAAAAGCATCATTTTGGATGAATTGATTTTTTCTGAGTGATCCAAATGACTGTTAACATATCTTACCAAATAATTTGTCAGTCATGTGATGGATATGACCTTTGTAGTTATTTCAGTAACAGCGTTCAGGATATTTTAAGTGGTGACATTGTTGCTACATATCCAAAAGCTTTGGAAGACCTTTGTAGTATGTTGCTGTGAAACTTCAGCCTCTAGTTAAAATATGTTATATGTCTTTGTGAAAGTAATTTTGTGGTAATGAAAGTATTTCTTGTCATGTTCATAGTAATGCTTTGGATGCTGCTGAGGTAATCCTGACCTCTGTTGGCAAAGCACAGCAAATAAAATGTGTGCTGAATAGCATCCTTCTGTTTTGATGTTATCTATTTCACATATGACATGTTGATGAGAGAAGAAATTAAGGAATTAATTCTGTGTTTTTGTTGTTGGAAAGCTTTTTTTCTGTCCTACTGTTCCAGTTAGCTGGAGCATAGGATAGAGAATTTATGCTCAAACTGTCCTTAGTTAATAATATTACCTGATTCAGTAATTTTGCACCATGCAATACTTTCATCCAATGTATTGTTATTCAGATTTTCTATGCTATGCCAAAAACATTTGAATATTTCACATTATAATAGCTCTATATGTTAAAGATTTGATGTTACAAAGATTCCATTTGAGGTTTGCAGTGTGTCTGATAACGACCAATCTTCAAGGCTCCAAAAAAACTTGATCAGTGGATTGGTGTTGCCCAGTTGTACTCAATGCAGTAGCTAATTTCACCCTGATTGATTTCCTTATTTAACTTGATAATCAATTTAAGAGAAGAAAGAAATGTTGATGTTATCTGAACAGGTGCTGATTTTTTTTCATGCAGTGACTATCATTTCTATAATGTATTTGTCATATCTATCTTTAGTTTTCATATGTCTTTCCTAAGCTGTGTCCTTGTTAAAGAAGTTAATTCAAGGCTGATGGAAAGAATGAGTGTTAGCACTCGGATGGAGGCAGTCAACATGCAGATACTCCATGGTAGCATTGTAGTAAATGCAATAAGAGCACTTCTGATTTGAAACAATGTTTCTCCAAAGAACAGACTCAAATTTTTTAATATTTATGTTATTAAATATAAGCATAATATTTACATTATACAGTTCAGCATTATAAAGTCCCCCCAGGACAACAGGAAAGACTTTTAGTACTCTTTTGAATTCATTTTGATCAAGGTTACTTTCAATTACTTTATATATTGTAAAAATGTACTGTTGCATGCTTCTGATGTTCTCTGCCTTGCTTGTTGTCTGCTTAGGCCCATGGAGTCTGAATAACTGAGGAAAGCACAGATTTTATGTATATATTCTACCTATGTTATAGGTCATTGATAGACTTCAAGAGCCTTAATATCTCAGGATTCATATTTTGGAAGTTAGTTCCTGGAGCTGTAATCTGAGTTTAGGCTAAGGTTATGGCAGGTTGTCCAAAAGGGTTGGACATTATTGCTGCTGTTATGAGATGAAGATAGGGAAGCTTTGAATTGAGAATATGGGAAATCATGTGGATAACTGATTTAATATCATGTGGATGCAAACACAAGAAGTGAGACTCTCACATTTATTACATTTTCATATGTCCAGATTGTGAGGGACTGGTTACATTGATTGATTAATGTTACTATAGTTGATTTCTGAATTTCATTTTCAAATCTCAGCATAAATTGAGAATGAGGTGTGAGATGGCCTTCAAGAATCAAGAGGAAATGGAATCATGCATTTCTTCTTCTCTCTGTTTTGCTAGTGTCTGAAAGAATTATTCTACTTTTGAGGAAACCCAGATGAGGAAGGACAAGGTATTAAAGCCAGCTGAATTGCAGACTCTATATATAGCAAGCTTTGTTCTGTGTGTCCTAGAGCTATAACAAAGAGTCGCATCTCAGGTTGGTTTCTAAGATGAACAATCTTTAGTACTGGATTGAGGTCACAGATCTAACAGCATCCATATTCAAAAATCTTTGATGCAAGATGTTACTCTTCCCAGTGCTGTTTCCAGTGCCAGAGCTTCAGGAATTTTCATTCCACTTAAACAAATGTCAGTAAGTGTTCCAGGATGCATAATTAATCATTTAGAGGTTTTAAAATCTCCTTTTCTAGTAAATATTGACTTTGCCTCTCTGTGATAAGAATGTGTTTAAAATTGCAAACACCATGAATTTATGATGGATGGGAATACTGTGTTGGATCTCCAAAAATGAATTGTGGAAAAAACTCTCTTTTCTTACTAAAGGTTCAAGGTCATTTGAATTAGGAAAAAGAATGGGTAAGGGAATATCTTTCCTAAAAAATATGTCATCATATCTGTATTCTTGAGAGAAAGAGAAATAGGACTTTGCTTCAGTTTATTTCTGATAAAAGTAATATTAGAGTGGCTTTTTAAAAATTTTATTTTAATGTCAGCTAACTTCTAAAAAAGAAGGGGTCAGAATGGTCTTTCTGAGAATGTGCTCTGTTCTTCAAAAGAAAATAATGATGTATATACAATACCTCAGCATTCATGAGTATATTCATAAAAGTGTATGGAATCAAAAAATCATAGAATATGCTGACCCCACAAGGGTCATCAAAGTCCAACTCCTGGCCTGCACAGAACCATCCCCAGGAGTCACACCCTGTGCCTGAGAGCATTGTCCAGACACTCCCTGAGCTCTGTCAGGCTGGTGCTGTGACCACTTCCCTGGGGAGCCTGTTCCAGTGCCCAAACACCCTCTGGGTGAAGAACCTTTTTCTAATACCCAACCTAAACCTCTCCTGACAGAACTCCAGGCCAGTACGTCGGGTCCTGTAACTGGTCACCACAGAGAAGAGATCAGTGCCTGCCCCTCCTCTTCCCGTCATGAGGAAGCTGTAACTGCAGTGAGGTCTCTCCTCAGTCTCCTCCAGGCTGAACAGACCAAGTGTCCTCAGCTGCTCCTCATACGGCTTCCCCTCAAGACCCTTCACCATCATTGTTGCTCTCCTTTGGTTGCTCTCTAATAGCTTTATATCATTCTTATATTGCTGCACCCAAACCTGCACTCAGCACTCGAGGTGACGCCGCACTAATGCAGCATGGAATGGGACAATCCCTCAACCAACTGGCAAGTGAGTGTTTGATGTACTTAGAAGCATGACATATGCAAGGGCTTTCACAACCCCTCAGAAGATTGATTTCTGTTGTGCTTATAGAAAAATAATGATTGTTTATGTAATTTCACTAAATATTAGTTGTCTGAAAAGGGTTGCAAGAACTCAGTATTTATTTATGAAGGGACTTTAATATATGAATGTACCCATAAGTATTGTATTCACACTGAAAAAAGATATAACCAAGGCAATTAGCCTTTCTCTACTATATGGTCTAATACTAAATAACACAGTGAGCTATGTTCCTGGTTAATCTTGATCAATCTCTACATCTTATACAAAGTGCATAGGTCTGATTCATAACAATGACGTAGAACCCAACTACCTCATACATGTTAGGGAGCCCAAACTCAGGATACAATGGGTTTGGAGTTGCTCTTCATAGGAACAATTAATCTGATGCATTGATCTTCAGTATTAGCCTTGTGGTATTCTTTCAGATTGCTCATATCACCTAAGATCATACATGGAGATACCATTTGCAATGGTTTTAGAACATGATTCACATTGCTTAAACGTGAATGATTTTACTTGTTAAAGGTACTGCCTGCTGATCTGGTTTTGGACTATGTATTTTCATAATTTAGTAGTTGTTCTCACAGCATTCTTCTTCAGGATGATGCCGAATGAGAGGTAACGTTTTTTTTCCTGTCAGAATGACTGGATTTTCAAGGACAGAACTCTGGATTGGATCCAAAGATCTGTCTGACTCATCACTGACAAGCTGGAGTTACAATGGTTCTCTGTGGACTAAGCAAAACCCCAGCTTGTCCCTATAGACAAGTGGATTACAGAGGAACCCTTCTGTCATAACTGATGAAGGCTTTCTCTCTTTTAACTACTCTAGGCAAATTGGTCTTGACTGTAACAGCTAACCAGTGCTAGTCAGGAACATTTTGCTTTCTGAATATAGCCACAGTATTATGCAGTGTACTCAGCCAATGTACTTCTGGATGAGTAGTCCATAAGGAATGATGAAGCTAGACTGGTTAGATAAAGGTCAAATGCAAAGTTACCTTATATATGACAGATTTTTTACGTAAAGCATAACTAATTGATTTCCTATTCCTTTGTGTGACATCATTCTGAAGTCAAAATGTTTCTCCTTTTGGTTTTTGCATATTAACTGATTTTTTACAACATTTGAAGTGATTTAACTATTAAGACTATCAGGATAAACCTACATACCCTCAAGGGAAATTGATTGCAGCTTCAGGTAAACAGAGTTCTTACTCAGTTAAAATAGTTCATGTGACTTCTGCTCAGGTTTAGTTTATTTAGATTTTACCATACAGAGTACTTAATTGGAAAGACTGAGTGCTCACCAATATGTTTTTCTAGGTAGATTCTTTCCAAAACTGAGCATACCTAAATTTTGATGTAGTTCCACATGCACAGACTGTCCAATCTGAAGAGCTGTAGGACATGCCTCCCAGCAGTCTACGTCAACCATACAGGATGACTGGTTTCTCTACTATTTTTAATATAGATGTCTTAACCTCAGGGACATACAGCCACACAACTGGCTCCCAGGCTACTTCACCTGCTTTGCTGACTGATTCAGCTTGGTCTTCATTAGCAATCACACACTGTCTCACACACCCACACTACAGCTGCAACCTTCATGGACACACACTGGTGCTCTGATCCAAGGTCTCCCTCCAGTTTCTGGTGCGCAGACCCTCATTTGCCTATTTCTGGCCCAGACTGACATATATTCTCACTAACCCATCGTCTGACTCAGGTGCAGGCAGTTTGGCCCTCATACATGCACACAGGATAGAGGCCCTTGCCCAGGAAAATAGAATCAGAATTTAATAAGATTGAGTGCAGGACATGAGCAGCCTATTGTGCTGCAGAACCAACTATACACATGTGATCAACCCTTTTTGTCCCCTTATTCCTCTATCTTCTCAAACTTGTTCCTCCCCAAATCACCTAAATCCATCCCTTTCCCTGCCTTTGGTTCCTCCCCGAAATATCCCATCGGAAATCCTACTCAAGCCACGCGTCCCATAGGTCTAGGCAGTGGTGTCTCTCAGCTTGAAGAGTTCTCCAGCATTGTTTCATGTTGATATGTGTCACCCATAGGCAGTGGGGTGGAGGCTCTCACAGCACAGTTTTGAGAGGGATCCCAACAAGGTGTGTCTTTGCCTGCCGTGGTGCTGCTGTGCTCTGCTGGACTTACATAGATGGGCTTTTAATGCACTGGTGACGCTTCTGTGATGAGATCCAGAGTAGCAGGGCTAGGGTATTACTTGATTCTCCCACCTTCTGTTGTCCCTTTGTACTCCTTTGTGAATAAACAGGAGCTGTTTATCATATAACCTAACACATGAATAAAAATTTGTATCGTTTCCAATCATCTCAGTACTATCCCAGTTCTTTGGGTACTTCACAATTGTAATGTCCTCATTTACAGGTTCTTTAATTTCTCACCTCAGGAGTTCCTTTAAAGTTTTTTCTTAAGTCCTAACTATCAAAATATGCTTTTGTAAAACCTTTTTCTTTCAATTGCAATTCTTTTATCCCAAGGTTATTCAAAGGATAAGGCCTTTAGGTAAGGATAAGGTAAGACTCATCATGACTAAGTCTATTCTGGATATCCAGGACTTTGGTATCTCTGTGTGTCTGGCTTTGTGCCTCTTCTCAGCTACACACTGACCTTCAGTCATTTATAATCAACCTTTTACTAGTTTTTTTCACTGGAGAAGCAATGGATGTCAGATTGGACTAATGATGGTATGGGTCATCATTCTCCAACCAAAAGTACAGTAACAGCAAGAATGGTAGTGAGTAAGTATATGAAGATATCTATTGGACTTGAAGGTTATTTTTATACTTTTAAATGCTGCCACCCTACTCCAAATTTTAGTCTGGGCAGATGTCTGTTAAATCTATCAGTGTTCATTTAGCAGTGATACTTCACAAAACTTGAAAAACAGTAATTACTGGTAGGATACTGCTTTTTGAGTCTTACACTTTTGGACATGATCCCATTCTTCTACATGTTTTCTTAAATTACACTTTTTACTTCCTTGTAAATATGCTTGTGTTATCACTGTAAGTGTTGATCCTGCTGTTTGCATATTTGGAAAAAGATCTTTTTCTAACCCACTGTTGTAGCTAGCTCTAAGTATAGTAATGACTAAATGCTGTATACTAAATAATCAAACTCATGATATGTATTGCACTTGATATATCAAATAGAAATCACAAATTGAACATAATCAGTATGGAAATAAGATCACAGTTTGGTGGAATCCTCCAGTTTTGCAGACTTTCACTGAGGCCAAGACTCTAAACATATCAAGGTTAAAGAAAGCAAGTGGAATAAGCTACTTTAGAATCTGAACTTGAGTAACATCCTTAATCCCATGAATAGTTGATCATGAATTTTGTTGTATTATTTATATTGAGGTAACTAAACAGCAAGAATCAAAAGGAAAGAAGCACATTCAAAGTTGAAATGTTTTTGAGTCATATTTCTCACTGATACAACAAAAGCACTAAATTAGAATTATATATACAATAAATTTTAAGCATAAAACCAATAGTAACTGAATTAATAATCCATTTGCCCTTCCCTTTATTTTTAATTAAAATAATAAAAATTATTATTTTAATTTGAGATTTTTAATTCTCAGTTGCTTCATGCAACAGGTTTTTTTGATGCTGGAGAGAAGATCAAAGATGACCTTACTCAAAATATCATCTACTTTTTTCAATTTAATATCTATAACTGCATCTGCTTGAAATTAATCCTAAAATACATTTTTCAAATTTTTTTGCATGTACAGTTACTAGGCTTTAAAATATGACTTTCTCAAAGGGTTTTATCTCCACTGCTACTAAAGGCAAATACTTAAATTTACTTTCTTTGAAGTCATTTGAAGATGTGCCTCAAATTCAGCAAAGGAGTGTTCATAATAGGTAAAACCATACATGAAAAAGAAATATACATTTCTATAGGATAATGTATTTGGTATAACACTGGATTCTAACAAAGAGGAAAGAAAAGAAAGAAAGAAAAAAATCACATTTACTACAATGATACATGTCTATATTTGATAAGTAACATTATTAATTTATGTAGGTTAGAGCAAGAGTTGTCAATTTGGTGTATTTGCGCATAAAATAGAGAATGGGAGCTATTTTTCTGCTGTTCACAATAAGTAACATTATTATTATGTGTCTGAATGATGATACATATTATTGTGTAAAAGTTTGTATTTTCAAAATTCTCTGTAAAATTGTCCATGTATTTTGTATAAACTGAGTTTAGCCAACTGAACATGCATATTAATGTAGGCAGAGCACTAATAAAGAGCCTGGCTGTGTGCTCAAAAAACATTAGTTAATGTGTTTCTGTCATATTAACAAAAAGCATGGAAAATTTGGAAGATTTTGGCTCAGAACAAGACAAATTCTTGTAATACATATGTATTCTGTGGAACACAGGAACAGTAAGAGGCTGTGTAAATCTGAACTGGTTGATGTTTGCCGCTGAAATCAATGGAAGGAGGATGAAGTTTAGAATGTCATGTCATCAGGCAGGTTTCTAAGGGTTTTAAAAATTCTTATTGTTTACCAAGAATATTTTCCTTTCACCTTAGCAAAACTACCATATAAGGACCAGAAATATTATTGCATAGTCATGAAATAGTATAATGACAATGGAATGATATCATGCAGATATACGTAGAGAGAAGAAATGTGATGGAAAAATTATGCATACCTTGCAAGCATAGTTCTTGTACTGTTGATGTAGAGTGTGTCTGTGTGATGATTAGCTGGAAAAAGCTTTTTTTTCCTTGCTTTTCTGTTCATATGTGTGCCACAACAGCCACTTCACAATTATTTCTTTCCAAAAAGCATAGCAAAATAAGAAATTAATCAACTAACCATCTTTTTCTTTCCTGTCATTTTAATGTTTCTTTTGAAGTGCTACTCTTTATATGTAACTACTTAAGCTCATGAAAAAAAGAGAAAAAGTAGTAATTTTACTTACCAAGTAAAGAGTATTTTCAATTAATATTTGACATCAGTTCATAAGGTCAATATTCTTTGTCCACAGTGAGAGCAGACTTTAAGAAGGAGATCTTTCTGCTTTTAGCAATAATGTAAATAGTATAACAGACTCTGTTTCTTTGTGCCTTACTTTGGCAAGATGTAATAGAAGAAATTAATTGATAATCATGTTTTAATTCACCTTTGAATGAAAACTAATTTTTTGCTCAAAAGGTAGGTTCAATTATTTTTTAAAAATTCATTAAGTAATGGGAAGGTTTTAATTTACTGATGTACATAGGAAAACAGATTCCTAACTTACTAATGCATGCCACATTAAGTTTGATTATTGACTTCATCAAAGTACTACAAGAAATATGTTTTTGAAAACATTCAATATTAACAGGGTTCTGTAGAGTTGCTAATTGTCTGTCAACAAATACTCATTTCTGGAGATTGAATGGTATTTTTTTCTGCCACATCCTCCTTGGTGTTGCTTTCACAGATGTTTTAATACACAGATAAATCAATATATTTAATGATTCTTCACATATCATATATATTTATGATACTAAAGAAGGGATCTTTAGGCTTTTCCTCAATCTCTACTCCACTTTTGTTTGAAGTCAGATGCTTTTTATGGAGCTTATATATGACTGGACTTGTGTCCCGCTGTATTCTAATTGCAAGAGAAGAGCTTTAGCTGAAGCTGGGAATTTTAGGATGTAAGAATTTGTATTCAGACTGTTGAATTTGAATTTGATTCTCAGTTATCAAAGCATAAATATCCCATGTATATCCTGGACCTGCATTCCTTTTGTAGCAATTAATGTTGCAATAGTGTCGCAATGCAAGACCTTGGAGAGGATTTCAGCACTGGCCCAAGGGAAGAGAACTGCCTGCAGCCGAGTCCTGCTCGTGTTTGCTGTGTTCTGTAGTTTGATAACCACCTGTGATTTTAAGCATGTCTTTGTGTACCCTTGGGAGCTGACAGTGATTAGTCTGTCCATAGATTCTTGTGTCTCTGAGTCATCAGCATTTACTCATTGTCTTTTGTCCTTTGCCTCTCAGCCGCCCAACCTGCATGTCATGAGGAGTTTCACATAGGTGCATTTATATACTCTTTAATAAAGTTTAAGAGGTTGTTTGTTTTTTTTTTTTTTTTTAAATCAGTATAGTTTCAGTTGATAAATATTTCCTAAGACCAGAGTCTGGAAGTACAACAATGTTTTAATTAGTGAATGGATTAAAGAAGAAAATTAGGGGAGAACAAATGAGGATTATTTTAGAGAGTTTTGGTGGGAGTTTTTTAGTTTTTAGTTTTTCTTTGATTTTTTTTTTTAATTCATGATGCCTAGCGCATCATGAACAGTATATGAACTCATGGATCCTTGCATTTTGAAGAAACAACCAACAGACAAATCCTAACAACTCTAAGTCAAAGCAAGCAAGCTATCAAAACCAAGTAAATTATGTTCTGGTTGGTAGTGTAATCAAAGGATGAAAATATAATTCAATAAATAAGACAATAATTGAGAAACACTATGCAAAAGTATAAGAGAGGTTGTACCTTACCAATACATAAGGACTTCTTTTCTTCTAATAGATAGACAGTTTGTCTTTTCCATATAAATAACATCTGTCTATTACAGAGGAGCTGTCAGTTCAGGGACTCAATTTTTACTGTTCCATGAAGTTAAAATAATTTCCTTTAATTGAAAAGATTAGAGTGACTTTTCTTATGTGAAAGTTGCCTTCTGTAGAAAAGAACACCTATAGATGTCAGAGCAGATTTTTTAAAAAGTTACTTTTTTTTTTCTTTGCACCCAGGAAAATAATTAAATCCTGTTCTTCCAAGAAATTAAATTGCAGGGAGAGGTGAGGTACCCAGCATTATGTAGAATTATGCTTACTGTAGAACACAATGTTTCACACAAATAATTCTGTATGCATACAGTATTACTTGTGGAAAAACAACTGCTTAAGTTTATGAGCTAATGAATCATTCAAATACACACAGTGAAAAAGAGACCAGTCTACATCAGTATTCCCTAGTGTGCATATATA
>VZSE01007196.1:3046399-3060364 GCA_013398275.1 Promerops cafer | reverse complement strand
TCGTGTGTATATATATATATATATATATATATATATATATATTCCATTTTATAGGTAATAAAATACAGATTCAATAGTAAATAATTCTTAAAAATCATATGTTAAGCATAACGTGCCATTTTACTGATGTAGATAATGAAAAATGTCAGTATGAAAAATTCTTCTTACTTATTAGCTTCAAATTATTTTCTTTAAACAACAGCACTTAATTCTTACGTATGAAGTGAAGGGAAATATGGCTTGCCAATGACTGTTTATCACTGTATTAGAAACTAAAGAAAACAGACTGTAACTCAGGACTCATAATTTTGTGTTCTGGAAGTTTTAATACTGATGATTGAAAACTGTTACAGGAAAGTAAATTGGTTCTGTAAAGGATACAATCAGTTTCAAATGTGGTCAGTTAGATTAAAAAGCCTGCTGGTTCTCAATACACCTCTGTTATCCAATTTCCAGGGCTTGGTTTTGTTGTTGGTTTTGGTAGATTAGCAGCCATATCTTCCACTTTGAAACAAAGTATGTCCTTTACTGTTTTTTGAAAAGTCTCTAATAGATCATGAAACTGGTTAAACAGGACATGTAACAAAGTTGACTATGAAATAAAGAAAGATATCAAAACATGATTTAATTAACTTATTTTTAAAGGTATATCAAATTTATTTTAAAAATATAATCGGCTAAAATGAGAGCTAAAATATCAAGTTAAATAAAAAGAATTAATTTCCTGCCCTTTTAAACAATTTGATTGGTTCTCACTAATCTGATGTTTGTTTGATTCTAGACTAACTGACCTAAAGACAATGAATACATACTTGTGGAAAAGTAGCACAAAATCAGATGATAACCTCAGTGTAATTACCAGAGTAATAGAGGGAGAACAGATCTAATTGAAATGACTATTCTGTCATTAGTCTTTGAGTCTGCTCTACATAAAGTTCATGACTCTTATACAGATGGATGTGTAAAATTATTTTTATAAATAAATTATATTGATATCAAGATGACATTTGCTATTTTAAGTTTCTTTCAAGGTAACTCATCCCTTAAAGTTTAATCACACTTGTTGCAGAGATCTTTAGACTATTTGTAGATCAAATTTCTGACACTTCTGTACTTGCCAAGCCAAAGAATTAACATCACAATTTTGCTTTCTTTGCAGCATCTGGCGAGGACCAAACATAAACTGCACTGACAGTTCAGGTTATACTGCTTTACATCATGCAGCTTTAAATGGACACAAGTAAGTGCCTCACATTTAGTTTTTATGTAGAATGGTATTTAACTGCGTAATGCAAGAAAATATAGCATAGTTCTGAGATTTGTACCAAAAATTGGCAAACCTATTAAAAGAGCCTTCTTTCCAATGGAATATATTAATATAAGATGTTTTGACACTGTCATCAATATCAACAAGTTGTAATGATAAAAGGGAAATGTGGTTTAAAAGCTATTGATTCTATACTGCTTCTTCCAAATTCTTCCTTGGTTTTGGGGAAATTTAGCATTGTTACATTGTTACTGTCTACTGTTTAGTCTTGGCTCTGGTGCTTTTTCATTGCTGGGAAATCACAGCAGAAAATATTGTGTTATATTTCTGTGTGTATGTATCTATGTATAGAGTGTGAACGTTTCAGAAAGCAGTATTATGAAACAAAGAACAGTAGAGATTAATTGTTATCAAAGCAAAAGTAAGATGAAAAGACTATTTAGTAATTATGCACTTGAAAGCAAAAAACAAGGATATTTTCACTAAAGAAAGTTTTGACATAAAGCTTTGGTTAACTCCTCTCTGGGAGATAAGGAATCGATCCAAACCTAGTCAGAATTAAGAGTGATTTGCATGAATTTTAATGTAATTTTGGACTAGCCATAAAATAACACATGAATATATAATTATGTGTTTAGTTTACTCATTGCACAATTTTTGCATCCTTCTATGGAAAAATTAAAACTTTAGGATGTGTTTTCAATTGTACTCTAGAAAGGTACCTATTTTCTTTAGCATGGATCAATCTTTCGATGACTATGGGATATTCTTTCTAAATAAATATATAAAGTAAACTCTTGAACTAGATATTGTGCATTTTCCAAAGTTTTAGCTGTGTAGGAAGGTTCAGGATCATCCATTAATATATTTTTACCTCCATGAAATTAGGTCTAAGTTCTTAATATGGTCTGTTAAGCTCAGCATTTTTGTGGAGATTTATGGATTGTTTTTTGTGCTATTGCTAATTTTTGACTGACCAAACCCCAAGCATTGGATTGCAAAGATTGCTGGTTTTAAATAGATGAAAACTGGGTTTAGTATTCTTAATACTGGCAATGCAATAATAATTACACAGAAAGTTAAAAATATTGCTGTATAAACACTGAAACTATCACAGGTTTCAAGTGAATCCTAGCAATATAGACTATAAAATCCCAAAACACACAAAAGCCAAATGATGATTTCAGACATGGTATTGACCAAACTTTTTCCAGGGTCAGGGAGGACTTAAAAATATGGACATATATACAGCAGCAGATATAACTACAGCCTTTGGAAAGTCCAGTGTTGGCTGCTATGACCACTTACACTCACAGCAGGATAAGTAGCAGTAACAGACATCACAATTATACCTTGTTATATTAAAGTAAACTGAAATACATCATGAGGTACTTTGTTATAAATCATGAGCTGTTATCCAAGCCATTATACCAATCCTGCTGAAATGGTAACACGGCCAGGAAGAGAACTGGACAGATACCTGGTGGTTCTAATTCTGTTCGTTATCACAAATAACAAATAAATTACTTTACAGTCTATTTGAGTTTTCAAACTTGATATTCAAAATCAAAATGGCATACAATTATTTGACACAAGAATTTTCCCACTTAGGAGAAGTTCCTGTCCTTTAAAAACTTCTGGGATTTTAATTTTTCCTACTTTACACTAGGTTGAACCTGAGAGATTTCAAAGTTTTTCAAGGAAAGTAAGAACATAAGAATTTGTGGCTGGGATACTTGTTGGACACCATTGTTCAAATCCTTGCTTGATCACTGAATGTGATGAATTCCCTCCTTCTTGGTTATTCTGGGATCATTTTCTTTCCTTGGGAAACTATTCTGCTTATATAGGTAATTAAATCATATCTGGGGCAGGCACTGGAATCTCAGTGTCCCTAAGTAATTTCACTTAGCCCAGTAATGTTACTGGGCTAAGGACTTTTCAGTCTCCTCCTCTCTGAAATGTATTTGTACAAAATGAAAAAGTTCTGCCAAAGCACTAAAAAAGACTCACCCTAGATAAGTGTGATGGGTCAGGGCATTCTTGAAGGATGAAGGAGATGCATGTTCTATTTTGTAGCTTGAATCTCTCAATAGACTCTTACCAAAAATTCCTGTATGTTTTTAGCTATCGATTTCATCTGTGCGGAGCTTTTCTGATGATTTTCTTCCACTTAGTTCAATTTATGCTTCCTTTGTTTGGTGTTCCTTTCAAATGAACTGCTGTGTATGTCTCATTGGACCATTTACTGCAAAACTATTATTTAATGGGAAGTCTCTCAAACCTTATGTGTACTAAAAAGTTTCCCTCAGGAGTCACTTTTCTAGAACTTTCTGGGTAACAGAAATCTTTCTGTAGTGGAGCTGCTCTTTCCTGGCTGTTTTTATAGTATTTGTCCTTGTCAGGAGTAACCAAAATCCAGCTTAAATTTTCCTCAAAGCTTAGATGTGATGACTCCAGTACCTTTTGAAGTCAACTGGGAGTTTCTTTTGACCTGGATATATTCCCTCATAACTTGCCACATTTTTCTTTCAGTATGCAATTAAATAAGGTTCTGTCAAGGTTGGAAGAATAATTGCCTTAGATTGATCTTCTGTCTAAATTTGTAGTCAATTTTTAGTCACTTTTGGTCCTAACAGAGGCTACACTGAGCTCACTCCCCTCACTGATTTTTTGAGCCAAATCAGTAAGTCAGTTTCCATATTTGTAAAAAGTGTGCATGGAACTGCCAACGCTGGATCATAGATTTTCTTAGCTTAATAACTAATGAGGCTTGACTGTGTCAAACTATGAGACTACAAATGCAGCAATAAGACAGAATTTATTTACTTTCTGACATACTTGGTAATGTTATCATACCACACAGCTGATTTTTAGTTTAGCTTCTGAAGTTAAGTACAGGAGACTGCTTAAAAATCAGGGATGCAATATACCAACTTATGCTAATCTTTCACTTAATGTATGATAAGCCACAGCAAAAGTACAAAAAGGAATATCAAGAGAATTAAAATGGTAATAAGTCACTTTTCCCCTCACTGCTACAAGGCAGCTGAATGTGGGAAATGAAAATAGAAGCAGTTATTTCATAGGAGTTATACATAGAAGAAGTGACTTCATATATCTTGCAAGATCATCATTAAATTGTTTCCTAACTGTCTGAGATAATGCCTTAAAGAAGAGGAAAAACTATTACTTAAGGCTTACGGTAAGAAATGTGTCCATAAAACTATCCTTTTGTCATCCTGCCTCCAGAATTCAGCAGTGATGGGGACAAGAGTACTTCTCTGCCTTTAGTGCCTTGAGGGACAGGCACCTGTTCTGGATGGGCAAATTCTAAAAATGATTCTGTGGCCAGGTGGTCCTATTGAAAGAAACAGATTCAGAGGGCTGATGATAATATTGTTGATGGTATTCATAAGAAGTAAGAATCATTATAAGTAATAGCATTTTGTCTATGTTTTACTATCTATTTCATTTTCAGAAATGATTGGTCTTCACTTCTTGTAGCTGTTTCACTTGAAATACAGGTTTGGGTTTTTTTCTATTTTCCAGGATAAAAATATTGGTAATATGTACGTTCATGTAAAAACTTAATAAAATGAGCTTCCTGTCGATTTTTAGATCTACCTCCTGTTTTCCAGGGATATAGTTCTCAAATTACTTCAGTATGAAGCATCAACTAACGTAGCAGATAATAAAGGTTACTTTCCTATTCACTTGGCTGCTTGGAGAGGAGATGTGGATATTGTGAAGATTCTCATCCATCATGGACCATCACACTCCAGAGTGAACGAACAGGTGAAGTGATAAAAATATTTATGTGCATCATCAGAGAAAAACCAGCACATATTCTTTAGGTCTGACCAATTTATAGACAAGTTAAAGAAAAAAAGTCCATTTTCCATTGTTTCAGTAATATCTTCTCAAAGATTGATGAAATCTTCCATTATTAGCATACCAGATACCTTTCTTCAGGATAGGCACTGACTTAAAGAATATTTGATTTAAAAAGTATGGAAAAACCTTCTGTTTCTTTTGAAAAAATCACATAGAGACATACTCTAACTTTGAATCTTTTCTGTATGGTTGTAAATTTGCACAAACTTTGTGTATTTTTTACTGTATTAGATATTAAGTTCCTGAAAATCTTTGAGATAAAATGAATGTCCTTGTTATATTTTAAGAGTACTGTAAATTATCAGATATGCAGAGGTAAATGACAAACCAGATGGACTGCATGGATGCACATGCAGCAGAAAGGACACATAAAAAGACCAAGAAAAAAGTATGAGAGTATTAGAATGTGTAAGGGCAGTGTAAGCATGTTGCATTCTGCTGTCAAACATATGGTACACCTTCTGTTTTTTATTTTGTATATTCTTACGTGGTCCATTCATAGGATTAGTATTTGGAAATAGAAAGAAGCTGATTAAAATTTGACACCATCTAGGCTGAGCTACTTAAGAACTGGAAGTAGGCTGTGAAATACAGATAGTAACCATTAAGCAGTTGCATTTGCCAGGGTGGTCAGAGCGTTGGGATGTGAAAGTGGGAGTCAGCTCCTAATTCAGATCTAAGCTATAACGTCTCCATTGCCTGTATGTGCACCTTTTGGTTCCACAGAGGTCTGGTCTGTGTAGTCACAGGAGCCAACAGGGCTATTCAGATGACTAAAAGGAGGATTCAAGTGTCCAAACACAGAAATGCAGTACCTTCTGAGGCCCTGCAGTAACTGAGACATCTGCATGGGCCTGAGAGTGTGACAGTGGGTGCTCAGAATTTCCAGGTCCTTGTGGAGTGAGGGGTGAAGTCCACGTACGGTACCACCTGGCACCCCACAGTACCTCAAATGGCAAAGTGCAGTCTAACAAATTAATTGTCCTCTCAGTGCCTACACTAGTGTGGCCAGAAGGCAAACTGTGAGAAGATAAGAAATGTGAGACCTAGATCACAAACACTTTACCAGTGTGAGATGCCATGCTTTGAGTAATCTATTTGATATCTGAGGTTATACACCCAGCCATTAGAATCCATACAATAACTAAGATATGAAGACATAATATATGGCTATCAAGTATTAGTGCAGGAAATATAGGAAAGTAAAGTAATAAAATATATCTGTGTGACAGTCTTCTGGGTAATCCTATAATACTCTGACACATTCAAGAAAAAAACAAAACTCAAAATTTGTCATTCTGTGATTTCAGTTTCAGATTAACATAATTTTCCAACTTGCTCATTCTCATCAGGTGTTTTACGTAGGATGAAACCATTTGAACTGTAGGATTACCTTTTGTCAAGGAGAGATTTTTTTCAGTTTTATTTATGCAACAAAACAAAAAGCAACTGTTGGATTGTGTGTCACACATTTGCTTGAAGACATTATGTATATTCTACTGACAATACTGGAAGCTGTGTAGGAACTTCAGAGAGGGGGAGAGTGAAAAAGATATTTCAGTAAGATCAGAAAGAGAAGTGTAAATTCAAACCTACTTCTCCCCATTCCCACATATACCTCCAGACTTCTAGAGTATTGTCAAACTTGATTAGGTATGTTGTGTCTGGTTTGATCACTGGAGCAAATAAGCAGGGACACAGCTGATACTTCTATACCCCAGTGACTCAAAAAAGGCCCTCAGATGTTCTCCCACTTACATATTTAACCCAAAAACCTTATAATAGAAAATGTGTGAGCAATCCTCACAAGAAATGTTGCATCTTAAGTTTTTTAAGGGAATCTTGATCATATTAAACTTTGAAGTTAAACTTATGCATACAGAGTTCTTCTGACCTTGTAAATTCCTTGGTGTTCCACTCTAGACAATGGCCAGGTTTAGTATGTGGACTACTTTGCTGGCACCTACTTTTCCCTGCTAATTAGCACTCTACGCAGGAGAATATCCTCTGTATCCCAGAAAGAGGGAAATGTCATGTTGTTATAGAGCCACCACCACCCACGTATCCTCAAATAACACCTGAGAGGCATCTTCACCCTAGCACCTGTTGTACATTCATGTGAGCCTGTAGGATTCTGAGGCTTTTGCTTTTTTGCAGATAGGCTCTCTAAGGCAAGTGACTAGTCCAAGCTCTCATAACTTAACTCTCTGGAGCTGAAGCTATGGCTTGTAAGAAATCCTGGACTACTTTCCTTCTTTCCTTTTTCTTCTGAGAGTTGAAGATAAGGACAGCCATTTTTCATTACACTTTTTTTTTTACCACAGCAAATAGTGCACTCAGGTCAAATTTTTCCTCTGTTTTTGTTGTTGTTTTTTTGGTGTTTTTTTGGTTTTTTGTTTTTTTAGGATCACATTAAGATGTAATTGTTTGCATTTTAAGAAAATAATTTTGTTCATGATTTAAAAATTATTGCAACTAATTTGTAATACATTTTTGTTTTCATCTATCTGATTGAAATTCTATTGGAAAGAAATGCTTCTAAAAACTTATGTGAAAGCAATGGATGACTGAACAAAGAAATAAATGACAAGTTCATGATGCATAAATGTATATTACAGGAAAGAATGGATTTTATATGGTATATTGTAAATTGATTGAACTGCATTCTACACTTTCAAAATGCAGTTAAGTAGCATCATAGCATCATATCCAACCATATCCAGCATCTAAAGCTCTGAATGCCCCCTGCTGTTCCTATTACATAAAATTGGAACAAACAGTAAAGAGACAAACAGTTAAATGACAATTATATTACGGGGGAAATGGAATGTAGACTGGCAACACTACACACAGAGAACGGTTACAGCATAACAATTATGCAAGAAGAATTCTATCACTGTTTGGTGTAGGAGTCTTAGTTGACAGGCATGGTGTAAGTTTTAAATCACAAAATATGGTGACAGTGCAAAAATGTGTTTAACTTCATTGATGATTTAAAATTACATTACTTATAAACTGAATTAAAATAGTATGAGATCAAGATTTGTTAATTGATGATATTAATTAAAATTAAAAAGTGTGCTGTTGACAGTCAAACTACTTACATGTTTATTTATGTAAGGGCATCTGGATAGCTAAAACATTTATTGTGGCAACTTTCATCATAAAATTGCACAATCGATAACAAATCCTAATCTATGAAGAAATGGTTAATAAATAACAGCCACATACAGGTCAATATGTAGTGTTTGGTTTTTTTCAGGAAAAAAAAGTGAATAACCTCAGGGATAAATATTAATATGTATTATTAAATATTAATATAATACCTTCTAATTTTATTTATATATATATGTACAGAATATAAATTGTAAAAAATTTAGAGGAAAAAATGTGAACACTTCTGAAATTTTTATGGATTCAGTGTGCTGTAAAGTTTGCCTGTCCCTCAGATTGTAATTGCCTCAAAACCCACCCACATTTCTTTAAAACTATTCAACAATCCTTCTGAAATATGAAGAGCTCAGGATGCATTCATATGATGTAAACACCTAAATTTTAACATATTTGCTAACTTCTCCAAATCATCCAAATGACACACATTATATGCTTCTCTCAGTGACACCTCAGGGACTTTCAGAAGTTCAATTCAGTTCCAAAATAGCCTGCAAACACAATATTTTTCAAATTCTGTGTTTGATTTTACCCCTCAATTAATTTGAGACTAGTGGATGAATTTCAAGAGTTTCCCTTGCAACTCTTATTATACTTTCTTTAGAAGAAAAAGAAAGTACACACACAATCTTTCTGATTTAAGCCAATTGCAACAATAAATTGGAAAAAAATTTTCTTCAAAGTAGTTAACCATATTACATTACGTTTTAATAATGTTTATGTAAGTAAAAGTGAATTTCAATGGGAAGTCAGTAGATTTGATTTTTATTCACATGGAGTAATTTGCAGACAAATTTCCTTTATTTTTTCAGAATTATTAACTTCTTAGTGGAACTTCTCAGGAAGCTATCTTCCTGATATAGTACATAAAGTAAGGCCATCCTGAAGTCATTCCTTTTTCTGTCTTGCATATATTATTTCGCTCCTTTTTTCTCTATTTAATTGTTTGGTTATTAAAGCCTTATTTTTGTTTTTTTTTTCCTCTAGTTGACTACTTTTGAGTAAATTCAGCATATAGATAGATGTTTCCAAAATCTCCCATTGTTCCCTCCTTCTTTAATTTAAATTTAAATTCTCATTTCATAACTGAGAAAATAGCAAAAAGCTTTTCATAACAAATTTCTCGTTCACTTATTTTACATTGGCATTATGTGACAAAGAAATGGCTCAGTGATTTAGGAAGTCTCCTTTTTCAAGTTCAGCATCAAAACACTTTGATAAAAAAAGGAGTTGAGCATCCTTCAGAAAGGTCTGTTAAATCACTACTTGAGTCATTATTGCTTGTACAGTACTCGCATGCACTTTAGGAGATTTAAAACTTGCTTGGCCAAAAAAAAAAGGACTACACAACTCTGCAATAAATGTCCTGAATTTACCCACAGTTTAATAGTGGCTTCACAAGGGCCTATATAATATTCATGATAGCCATTCATTCTCTTGATACTTCCTGTACTTCTTCACCATCAGACTGCCAAGCTACAATAACTGTCTCTATAATGTATTTGCTAATCTGCCCTCTAATGAATAGACCTCAAGATATGTTGTACATTTTGCAGTGGCACACATCCTTAGCAGCTAAATGATGTAGCACAGCCTGCAAATACTGATGAGATGCAGGGCTGTGAAGACACAATTCAGTTTGCAGCCACACCAGCCTGAGTTCTGGCTGTATGTGGAAGAGAAGAGATTCAGAGAAAGGCTACAAAAGGTCAAGATCATGCCCATGAAAAGACACTTGTAACAAATAATGAAGAAAATTTTAAAAAGGTTAAAAGCTGAATCACAGAATGCTTTCCTTATTTCTGAACAAGGTCCTTTGGACCATAAGAGTAACTACTTGTCAAAAATATTATTCTTTATTAATATTAGAGACTTTTTTTAATACTGTGTTTGCATAATATTGGTCTAATTATTTTACCTTACATTTTATATATCTTTACTGGGTTCTTATTTCTTGATCTTTCTTTTTCTAGAACCATTCATTCATAGAATCTGTCTTGTAGTTGCTAACATATCATGAAGTATCTGAAATTTCTACAAGAATTCTAGTATTTTTCTTCAGTGCTAGATGTATTATTTAGCCCTTGGATATCAAATTTAAAGCTCTAATTACAGAATGGTAATTTGCATGCAGATATTTTATAGCAGATTACCTGCTCATTGAAATGACTGTTAACACATAAACTTTCTGTACTCCAGAAACAATTGTTTATGCTTGGAACTGAAAATACAGGCAACAGCACTAAATTTTTACCAATTTCTTGAAGAATTTTTTCACATTTTTAAAATATTGCTTCAAAACAGTATGTGGCTTTAGAGATATACAGGAAAAACTACCTTAAAATCAACAGTTCCCTCTCCTCTCCTCTCCTCCCCTCCCTTCCCCTTCCCTTTATTATTTTATATAAGTAGTACTAAATTGTCAAAGTAGATAAATTTAGAGGGCAGTTAAGCAAGTTTTAATTTACTCTTTGAAGGTTAAAAATAGTTTTGTCTCCTCTACCTGAATTGAATTTATTAATTTACATTTTGAAAAAGGAAAAATGTTTTATTATCAAGTTTTAATTAGGTAGTACCTCTCAGCTCTGATAACACAATATGTACAATGACTGTTCTGAGTGCATATATGTAGGTAATTTAATTATCATGTTTGCCCAGGTTGGATTTTTCTGCTTTATTTTGGTGATATGTAGCTTTTTATAATTTTGTATCAGTTTGATTGGTCATGAAGTGAAACTTAGCTTTTATCTGGCAAATAAAAACCACATAAAAATGTTAAACAATATACATCTGAAAATAATAAGATTTTGTTGCTTTGCTTTTGTGCACCAGGCTGTTTTAAAATATACTTTTCCTTTCAATATGCCTTTGTGTGAAAATTCAGCTGGATATTCTTTATCCAGAGGGAGCAAATTCCAGTTTGCTGCTCAGCAGCAGTGACTTGGACTGTTTGATCTCTATGTGTCTGTATCTGTATATCACATTTTGAGAAAAGAACCATAGCAAATTTAATTTTTATGTTTCTTTGAAAATTAAATCAGAATACTTTTAAGCTACAATATTAGATCATTGACACAAGATTCAAAATAGTTCAATTAGTACTCCCATAAGTTCTTGAAAAAACATAAGCAGATACTGGACAGATATTTACAATTATAAACATGTATTATTACCTCACCGAATGTCAATATAGTTATACATATAACTTCTTTGTGTAACTATTTCCATTGGATATATAAATACAGTAACTGTAGGCAAAAATTGCCATGATTGTCCATTCCTTGTGCAATTATCTGATTTTCATACTTAATTCTACACAAAATTAGGCTGCAATTGCCTGTTCATCTAGCTGTCTATGAAATATTGAAAATTTAAAAATAAATTTTAATAAACTGTGCTTGTGATGTGGGCATACAACTGTACATAAGAAAATTGTTTTGCACTGTCCCATTTA
This sequence comes from Promerops cafer, assembly GCA_013398275.1. Classification (NCBI taxonomy): domain Eukaryota; kingdom Metazoa; phylum Chordata; class Aves; order Passeriformes; family Nectariniidae; genus Promerops; species Promerops cafer. The sequence goes on along the minus strand of VZSE01007196.1, from coordinate 3,048,575 downwards.
AAGATATATTAGGAGTCACTAGGGCACAAAAAGCTTGTTTCAGGTAGTTGATAGAACATTGTAGCAATGTAGTATTGTGACAGTATATATATTTTAATCTGAATTTCTGGTCTGTGTAATAAAGAAAGCCCACATGGTGGTCTGAATAATGCGCAATGATTTAAATACTTACTAGTCATCAAGCCACGTCTGCCAGTGGAAGCTTCTCACTTTCCACCTGGATCTTCTCCAGCCTCTGTGTTAGAGTTTGTAGGAAATGCATTCCAGTCTCTCAGATCTTGTGTGGTGTTGCAGACACCCCATGAGTTTGACTGCAACATTGATTTACCTGAATGTATTGATCAGTCTCTTCTGTTTCCCAAGTTCATCTGAGTCATCTTAGATTGCAAGAAGAGATGAAAATTACAGCAATGTTGTTAAAACCACAAACCCAAGAGCTGAGTTCTTGGTTACAGAATTAGAAACATCATTACCAAAAAAATAGATCTTCCCTTTTCCTCCTTTCTAGTCTTTACTGTGCAACATGGATATTCTTATCCTAGCTAGCTTTTGAGTAAGAGTCCAAAGCCTCATTTCTCTGAATCTCTGACTCTTTCTGTCTTTCAAAAAACAATTGTTTTTTTTCTATTTTCAGTTCTCTGTCCCCTGAACTTTCCTCAGCTGCCTCCTTGAGAAATAGAACTATGGATTCAGATTTATCACTTCTTGTTCCTCTAGAATGATATCTCTATCCTTCTTTAGTATCTTTCCTGAATTTACACTAATTTTAAATTTTTTATATAGCACATTAGCTTATTGGTTTTGTACTTTTACAACATTCGTAAACTGTCACAACATTTTATAAATAATTTATCAGAAGAGGCATTCAATGTACATACTTGTACAATTTATAGAGTCCAGTGTATTTTAAAGCTTTGTAAAGTCTACATATGATATATTAATTATATGATATATTAATAATATAGATGACATATAAAATTCAGAGAGCTCGATAAACTATTTCCTTTGTCTTCGCCTGAAGTTATTTGACTCTTTGGCATTGCAAGTATACAGACAGAAATGGAAGAAAACAACTAAAAAATATAATGCTTATTCTCAATATTTATTATTAAGTTTATTGAGTAATATTTTGGGAAACATTTGGGAAACATGTGTTTGCCTTAAAACACATACATACCTCTCTCTGGAGTCCTGAGAAGACCAACTGCTTAAGTGATTTGCTAAGTCTTTCTATAGGTGCTATTTTGTCTTCTTCCAAGTTTTATTTTTTGTCTGGATAGTAACTTTTTATAGTTATACATGAAACTAACCTTGTGCCCGATACATTTGCATTGCAGTTTTACTCTGTAATTGCATTTCTCTAATAACAAACTGCTATGGTACAATACCAGCAAAATCAAGAAGAGAGACTTCACTGTCAGGGTATTCTTAAGAGAAGGACTCAATCATAATTTCCGGAACAGTTGAATAAAAGAAGGTTACAGATTTTGGCATATTATGAACTACAAAGTTTTGAGGGGCATGTTGTTAAAATGGATTGGGAGCAATGTAGACATGTAGGGAGCTCATCTGCTTGAGAGTGGCAAGCTGAAGTATTAATGTGTTATTATTAAAATTTCAGTGGAGTAATTTTGAAGCATTTAACATACATTACCATACATTATATTACAAACGCTGCCTCTGTAGTGATCTCACGGAGGCAATTTATAGAAGCTGAGCATTTCTATTGTGGATTAAACATGAATTTCTGAAGCTTTTGGGTTTTTTTAACAGAACAATGAAAATGAAACAGCACTGCATTGTGCAGCTCAGTATGGTCATTCAGAAGTTGTTGCTGTTCTGCTAGAAGAGCTGACAGACCCCACAATAAGAAACAACAAACTGGAAACACCACTGGATCTGGCAGCACTTTATGGACGTCTGCGCGTTGTAAAAATGATCATCAAAGCATATCCAAATCTGATGAACTGTAATACAAGAAAACACACTCCTTTGCATCTTGCTGCTCGTAATGGCCACAAAGCTGTCGTTCAGGTGCTTCTGGAGGCTGGAATGGATGTCAGCTGCCAAGTTAGTGTGTAATTCCTTCCTTCCTTCCTTCCTTCCTTCCTTCCTTCCTTCCTTCCTTCCTTCCTTCCTTCCATCCTCCCTTCCTCCCTTCCTCCCTTCCTCCCTT
>VZSE01007196.1:3023956-3046296 GCA_013398275.1 Promerops cafer | reverse complement strand
TTCCTTTCCTTTCCTTTCCTTTCCTTTCCTTTCCTTTCCTTTCCTTTCCTTTCCTTCCCTTCCCTTCCCTTCCCTTCCCTTCCCTTCCCTTCCCTTCCTCATTGGACTATGATTTAAATGAAATTACTTCTTAAATTTTTCTCTTTAAAATACACTTGCATTTACTTTGTTAGAAATGCTGCAAGGTGATATATAATGTAGCTTTATTTCTTACAACTCAATGTGTTAGAAGGGATAACTCAAAAAAGATACATATCTTCAAAGCTGAGTGCATGTTTTAATGTTGTCTTGAAACATGTAGATACACAAATCATATCTACTATTCATCTAGGTGTATATAAATATATTTTCTACAGCAGTGGCTGTAAAGGTTGTAAGCTGATTTTCTAAAGGTACGGCCCTTTGTGGTCACAGCAGTCTAAAACAGTGTTTCACTGAGAGCTCATTTTCCTATAATTATTCTGTTCTGATCTCAAGTTACTAAGTAATAACAATTTTGATTTTCTGCATTTCAAAACACTTGTTGAATAAATCTAAGAGAAAATTCTATAGTAATACATTCTTGCAGCTACTGACTCCAACCTGTCAGCTGTTTGGTGTGTCTAGTTTTATACACACTAAGTTATAATGACATTAAAGGGGTAACTTTAAGTAAAATAGACATAGATGGGAAGAGACACAAGGTACAGCAGCAATGAATTTTACGTTCAATTCTTTGTACTGGAAAGTGTCCAGGCCTTTTAACTACAGAGGACTGGATTCTGCTATGTATTCTGAAATGTTGCCTCAATCTTATGATTTCTCTTGATTTGATTGATGGCTCTGTGTTGTAGAGTGGATTTAATCTTCATATATGGAGTTAACTTCCTTGCTGTCTCTCTCTCTCGCTGTGTAAAATATGCTTTGAATTAGGGTTTATATCTATATTCACATAAAGCAAGCAAGCAACCAAACATATTTACATCTACTTTAGAGACACGTTCAGACATTCTCTACCACTTAGCAGTTGGTTGGAGCCTGCTGATAAAAACACCAAAGTTGTGGGTTCAATCCCTGTATGTGCCATTCACTTAAGAGTTGGACTTGATCCTTCTGGGTCACTTCCAACTCAGAAGTTTCTGTGAATCGCTGAACAGTTCTTGGAAACTTTGTCTAAGCTTTGATTAAAATTTATATCCATTTTAAGCTTTAGGTTCATTTAATCAAACTCCTTTATACACAAATTCCCTTTTATATAGAAAGATTGGACCTGGATTCCATACACTTTTATTTCTGGATTCTTCCATCAAGATCATGTTTTTCAACTTTTGAGAAAAAAAAATGTGAAGTGGGGAAGAAAATATAGATTTAAAAAACAAAAAAACCCAGAGCAAATCAGAAAATATTAGTGTATTTTAAGATGAAAAGTGGATGTTCTCAAGTGCCTACCAAAGGAAAATGTGGTAAAATTGCTTTACTACTTTTATTATCTCTTGCATGTTTTGAGTTAGTGCTTCAAACTATTTTAAAGCGAAACACTAGTGTGATTTGTCTGTTTGTGAATTTGCTGTCCATCAAGCTTTCAATTTAATTTGATTTTGATTTTCTTTACCAGAAAGGGAGACACTTGCAAAGGTTAATACAAGCAGAGCTCCCTTACTCTTACTACATCTTCAGTAATTTAGAAAAGTTTAATGCTACTGCAACATAGAACTTTCAAAAGCATATTTCTGAATGTATAATTTCTCTTTTATCTCTAGCAAATGAATGAGGGAAAATTCAAAAAGAAACTGATGCCTGAATTGATATTTAGGAAATAGAATAATTGAAGGAAGATAGTCTCTGTCATAGCAACTTACACACTGATGGTTACATCAGGGCAAAATATTACACAATGCTTTTATGAAATGTGTTCTTCCTCTTATGTAATCTGGATAATTTTAGCACTACTGTGAATTCTCCCAAGCCATTTTTATCTATAGTTATACTAGAAGATTTTCACTGGTCTTTAAAAATTACAGTGGCTGCATTTTTTTTTTCAATCTTTTGATTGAAGATTCTTTTAGTAATGGTGATCTCTTTGGTATCTACACTAAAATTATAGGGCTTACTTGTTTGTTAATTTTTTTTATTCTAATTGCTTTTAGGTGATTTATATTCTTTGATTTTTTTTTTTGGTAGTTATTCAGAGGCAGGGGGATTTTTTTTTTTGCACTAGGTTATCTTGTTCCTTCTGGTTTTGTCCTACTTCCCATAAGGAAATATAATTTATTTATTTTCTTGCCGGTCTACATATTCTCTATCAATATGTTCCTTTTCATTTGGCATCTTAGCATATTGGTAATTTGGCTCTGTACCCACTGTTAGCTTATTACTTCTATAGCCTCTGAAAAATTCTGTTGATGATTACTGGCAGCTTATTAAACTGAGGAGAACACAAAATATCAGCCTGTCACTTAAAACTCAACTATTTTGTTATTCATTAAATTGATCTGCATCACTGATTGGGAAAGAACAATTTACAAAGTAAAACCTTATGTGGTAAACAATATTGTACACATTTAAATATGTTAAATAAATTCAGTTTATCACTGGTAAAGACCTCTCAATATGTTTAGAGATGATAACAGAAGTAGCCTGTCTTGTACTACCCTGTAATTGTAAAGATGTATTTGTTTAAATGGGAGGTTTACTTTAGCCATCTTATCATCCTCTTTTTTACTCCCTAAGCATTTTTTATCACAGCAAAAATTTGGACTAATAAAAAAGACAGAATTTAATTTTTGATTTAATTAATCATATATTTTATTAATTTCCCAGGTTTATCTAATATCCTTCCATCTGGAATTATTTAGGAGTGGGTAATACTCATCTACTTCATCTCTTTATGCTTTGAAGTTTTCATTTAAATTGAAACATGAAAAATACAGAGGTTTTGGTTGAGTGTTAGATTTTGGGCCTTCAGTAAATTCAGATACTGCACAGTTCAGTATGTTTCATGTAAACAATAGTTTAATAATTATAAATACCCTAAAATCTCGGCCTCTTCTGTTTTTCCAACTTTCATCTATCCCTATTTGCCTTCCCTGTCTGTTCCAATAATGACGGCAATTTCCACTGCTTATCACTGGTAGTTCTGCCAAAAGCTGTGCCCCCTCCTTTTTGCTCTCACTCTATATGGAGGATATTCCGTGAATCAATTTGCAAAGCTACCGTTCTGTCCTTCAGATTCTGTCTGAAATCCATGTCAGAACTATAGCAAACTGCCTAGGAATACGGACTAGACAAGTGACCTAATTACAAACTCTTGCATATTTACATGATTGAAAGAAATCTGTAATTATTAAAACCCTTGATGCTTCTCTGTGAGACTGCAAATTGTACTTGGGAATTCTTGTGTGCCTGTTGGCAATGTCCTCCTGTCCTAGCTTGGTTTTTGTGTCCAGCTGTGACATTGTACCTGTATTTAGTAGTAAGGAGGGGCAGGGACTCTTTTACTATATGTTTAGCACAATTTGTGCTCTATATATTTCATATACAGAAAACATATGCCAGAGAATCAATATATTATCCATTGGTGCAAACTCAAGCAGACTTTAGCTCACTTTGTTCATGAAAAATTGCCAGCAGTTTTTGTATTAAATATCACTGGGAAAGACTTTCCAAATATAATGGTAGTGTTTACTTTGCCAGGAAAATACGATCCAAGGCAATGAAAGCTTCAGGAAGTAAAGCAGTGAAAATTGTCTATAAATCTTAAGCTCACTTGCTGTAGTATAGACAAGAAGAATCTATTAGTGCACGAGCACACTGTTACAAGTTAAAAAGATCTACCTAGAAGTTCTAGTGCATCTTAAATAATATATAGAAATTATTTTCAACTATGCTTTTTAATCCTCGCGATTTGTGTAAATGCTCTATTGCATAACAAAAGAACATCCTGAACTTACTTCTACCTTCAAGTACATGTACATTTACAAAGACAGATACATCTACTCAGCCAGTCTAAATTTCTCTTGGCGCTGTTCATCCTGAGGTTCAGCATTCCCTCTACGTTAAAGCAGAGTTTTGTAACTGAACTGTCTGGTAACAAGGACATTTCTGCCTTCTGGACAGTTTTTGGGTTGAGGGATCTGATTCACTTGTTAGTTATTCACTATTACCATGAAATCCTGCCTAGGGCTTTTAAGATTTGTGTCAGCATTCATCTCCACAACATCTTATGCAGGATTACACATCTGCATCTTACAAGTATGCTTTCAATCTCCATATTCGCAGATTGGTTTTATTTCAGTTTCATGGTAATATTTCCCCTCTTGTTCAGAAAAATAGTGTACAGATCCTTGCACTCTTTATGTGGTGTACCTTTTAAATTCCTCTTTTGATCAAATTGTTCATAATATATATCTCATTTCCAGGATGTGACATACATTACTATTGTCCGATAGCTCAGAGTTATAAAACATAGACTGCCCTAGAATGCAGGGCAGTGTGAAATGTCTGTAAAGCATTTTAGGATCATGTTCTGATATGACAGGAAATATCATGGTAGAATAGACTAAGAAGCAAGCAAGTATATAAGGAAAAAAATGGCATTTAAGTTTGGATTCCTCTCCAACTCTATGCATTACATGTGTAAAGATGGTTTAAGTTCCTGAACTCCCTTTATGCATAGCAGAACTGTCTTCTGGCTCTTAAGTTGCCCCCAGATAGATTTGTTTGCCTTATACATCTACAGAAAGTTTCTCTTCTCATGTTAGTTTTAATTCCATTTCTTACAAGATGTGTGCTTTCATCAAGGAAAATATTGCTTACCTTTCCTCCAGTGGGGAATTTTGATGAACAGAAAGACTGCTGCCCATGCCAATTATCATATCAGGATTGTTTTCACCCTTTAACTGGGTAATCTGAGGATAAATCCTATTCCTCATCCTAAAAGCTGTTGATTCAGTATGCCAGAACATTGATCTTTCTCAGTCTCAGATCATGGTACAGCAATAGAAAATTGTTGTCACTAATGTAGTCCATTTTTTCCATTACACAACGCTCCTTATTAGTACAGAATGATATCTACAATTTTAGTCAAGGTGCAACTGGTTTTCATCTTTGCGGTTCAATCTCATAGAAATAAAATTTGGTGCTCTGTCTTCCTCTAACAATTAAGCCTCTGTGGATTTCATTGTTGATGTATACATCACTAATTCTCATCCTTGGCAGAATCAGAGCATGCTTGAGGTTGGATGGGAACTCTGGAGGTCATCAGGTCCAACTCCCCCTTTTCAAGCAGAATCCCATAGAATAAGTTGCCCAGGATCATGTCCAAACAACTTTTGAAGATCTTCAAAGACTGAGACCCTACAACTTTCCTGGACAACCTGTACCAGTACCAGGGCTCAGTTGCCTGCAAAGCAAAAAAAAAAAAAAAAAAAAAAAAAAAAAAAAAAAAAAAAAAAAAATTCATATGTTTAAACAGAATGTACTGTGTTTCAGTTTACTTCTTTATACCCTCCCTTCAGATATTTGTACACATTGATGAGATCCACTGTAAGCCTTCATTTGTCTAGGCTAAACTGTCCCAGCTGTCTCTGCCTTTTCTCATAGAAGAGATGCTCCAATCTCTTAACAGTTTTAGTGTCTCTCTCTAGTAGCTCCATCTCCATCTTGTGCTGGGGAGCCCAGAACTGAACAGAACATTTCAGGTGTGGACTCATCAGCAGTGAACAGAAGGGGAGCTACCTCCCTTGACCTGTTGTCAACACTCCTCCTCGATGACAGAACTCCATCTCAAATGTACCAGCTCCACCCAATAGTCATGCCAGTAAGTGATCAATCCAAAGGAAATGTGATATGACACCAAGAGGATGATAGGCTTTTTTCAAGATTGCTGATGTCAAGCCTCTTTCAGTAATCAGAACTATAACTATCAGTGACTTTTCTGAGAACTTTTCTCATTCCCAGAAATTTCTGAGCTGCACATTAATCTCTGTGTGTACCTTTGTGGTTGCACTGTCATTGCAGAGCTATCCCATTTTGAAGTCAATTGCACTAACTGGAAATATCCTGAAGATACTGTTTGAGTAAAGGATTCTGAAACCATCTTTAAGTAAATCTGAAGATTTAGTCTTCGTGTTCCAAATAAACCTGGGAATGTTCAACTGGATTGCTTCTGAAAATAGAAATATTAGAAGTTGTTTTGAGATATGTGTTTCGTATGTATGTTCTTATTGACTTCCTTCTCCTGTCTGTTATACTGTTAGTATGAGTGGTATGCAGGATGTAGATGTCATTGGGCATGCTCTACTTTTTACCTCCATGTACTAAGCATTAGTAGGACATATGTACACTTATAGTGTGCTCACATCCTATCTCAGGATCTCTGATTACTTCTAAATATCCTGTCATTGCATTGCTGTAACTCTGATGCATTCTGATACAACTAATTAATAATGAATTACTATTTTATTTCAGAATTCGTTTTTATATGTGTGTATCTTTAAGGTCTTTCTACCATAATAAGTATGACTTGGATAAAGTATAGAAAAAATCAAATTCAAGCAGTAAAACCTTTAACATTTGCCACAAATAAATTTCAAAATCCAATTTACTATCAAAAAAAAGGAGGTAAGTCAGATGTTCAGTGAGATCTAGTAGTGCTCTAGCTAATGCTATTAGATGGAAAGTTATTCTGTTCAGATTTTTCAGTAACAGCAGTATAAAATACTAAGAAAAGTAGCTTGTTAAGAGAGACTATTTTTCAGTACTTTAAATTTTATTTGAGCAAAAGTCTGCTCACAAATAATTTTGTGTCAAAAAAATCTGCAAAATCAAGTTCACAGACATCTAAGGTAGAATTTAAATGACATAAGCATAGACATCTGAAGCTGTTGGGGGTGCCTTTGGGTATCCAAGGCATCTGTATGGGGCAGATGTGAGGCAGATCAAATGTGAACATCAACTGGACCAGCAGCTGGACACCAGGATATCCTAGGGCATCTCTCACCATATAACTGAATTGACCTTCTAGGGTGTGATCCAGTTTCACATTAAAACATCTAATTGTAGATGTCCACATGCAAACTGTCTGACTCTGCTCAAGAGCTGTGTTCCACTGATGGTGTTGACTAGATTTTCACTGCCTGTAATAGGAGCTTAGAAATTTTACACAAACGCAGGCTTGTTAACAGGGAGCTGAATTACATTCCTACTATATTTTCTTATATAGTTATTAATTTTATACTAGAACCGACAGCATTTTTGTTTTTGTCTTGAGTAATAATAAAAAAAATCTTGTATTCTAGTATTTATTCTTGCCTGTTCCGTGTTTTTTATGTGTAGGTAAAATGGAGGGGAAAAAATAAATACTTATTTTCCAAGTGTATTCTTTACAGAAAGATTAATTGGTATTTTAAATGTCACAATATTTCTTTTCTAGACAGAAAAAGGGAGTGCCCTACATGAAGCAGCCCTGTTTGGAAAGGTGGAGGTAGTACGCATTTTGCTTGAAACAGGTAAATCTGATTTACAGGAAACACTTAACAAATACCCTTAATTTTCCTAATCTGGTGTAAGCCTCCTTAAGTTTTGGTTATACAAATTACTTTTATCTTTATCAGCCTTTGCAAATCTAATCACATGTACTTCTCATTAAAACAGTGTTCTTTTAGAATAAAAATTGCTATACACAGAGAACAAAGGTGATGTTCAGGCTCAGAAATTCCACATATGACTCAGTGTATGCCTCTGTATTCTGAGAATAAATGTATTATGAGAACAAAATGGCTACATAAAATTTTGTTATTCGCTCTGAAAGGCAGCCAAGAATATTCTTTGATGTGGAGACCAGAAGATTCATGTTCACATTTATTTCCTTCATTTAGCTATTCCTAGCAAACACATCATTCTGCTTGCTTCTTCATTTCCTGGATAAACTGAGTGCCTGCGAAGAAAGGGGAAGGCACTGTGTCTCTGAGAATTGCATTTGTCCTAAAAGAAAAGAAGAACAGGGATATAAAGTCCAAACAACCCATCTACTGCATAATAAGTTTTAGAATTGTTGTAGGTAAATTACTCATCTAGACAACTGTCTTCTCAGATAAATGGTAAGACCAATGAGAATGAAAATACTTAGAAATAATTTCTTGCAGATCCCTGGACTTCCATTACACTGAGGGAACTCATTGGGATCTCATTGGTCTTTATTATCAGTTCTTGTGGTGTTATGTATTGCAAAATAAGGTATATCCTAATCACAGCTCTTCATCTGAATCTCAACTAGTGTATCCCTGATCTCAGACCTGTTTTCAGAAAAAAAATGGTACTTCCAAATTGCTTCTCTGTTTGGATGAAAAAGAAGGAGGCTGAAAGGAATCTTCACCTGCCCTCGAAAAGGCAGGGCCTTTTTATTTCCTAAAAAAGGAAGGACTGGAGAAAATCACACAAACATAGGAAGCCCTTTAGACCACAGAAAAAGCCCACCTATTTCAGATTAATGCATGTTACAGCCTCTACCAGCATACAATTGTCAAGACAGTGGAGTAGAATCTTCACTGTGAACTCCTTCAACCCCAAATGCTCTGCACTTCTGCAACACTCCCCACCTTCTGCCTTTTGTACCTAACAATCCCCTCTTTTCTAGTTCTGCTTCAAAAAGAGTCAGAAGATGTTATAAGTAGCTACTACAAAGGAAAGATGAGAGTTGGTGTGTCTGGCCTCTGAAAGTCAACTGCCACTGCTAAATAGCCCAGTAATATTTTGGGTTTGTTTTCAGTGAGAAAATTTTGTGTTTCTCACAAAACAAATTAGGAAAATGTTCATTTGTTCATTGTTTAGGAAATTACTGTTATTGAGCCTTTTCTGGATGCTTTCAGAATGTCCTTTTAAATCCTGCTTCCTCTGATTTTCTCTGTTTGGTGTCCTGAGAAGAATTTCACTTTGTTTGCTAGGACATTTCATACCTTTACTTTTTATGAAAGCATGTCTAAACTGAAAAACAACTTGACATTCTACCATAAGGCAAAATTTCCAAGGAAGCTCCTACAAGGCAAAGGTAGAGAGTCATGCAGTACCCTGTACAACAGGTTTGGATTCAGGAAAAGCCTCAAACTTAATTCACAGTTTAAGCCAAACCATTATTTTGTTAGCAGTATGGACAGTGTGAGGAAATCCTGTGGCTGTTCAAAGTACCTGTATACTATACAGGGATATTTCAGTCTATTCATGGCATGAATTTTGAAAATGCTGCCATGAAGTACAAATTTATTAACATATAGGTAAAAACTTTTTCAGTCTTGCTCCCAAAACACATACTGGTACTATGGACTAGAATGTTCCCAATGAATTAAAGCAGTTTGGAGAGAAATGTAAGAAAATCATTCAGATAATTTCTTGATTTTACAAAATATCCTTTTGAGGATGGCTGTTCCTTAGGAACAATCTGTTAAAATAATCCCAAATTTGGTTACTTTATCTCCCCATGATGTACGGAAACATAAAAACCATCCATGTCAGCATGTGAATTTTAGGCTACTCAAGCTTTAAACAGAAATGTATCCTGTACTTCAGCTGTACTGCAGTTGTAAAACCACTTGCTTTCAATTTGTCAGATAGTTCAGTCTGATATAACACATGTATAATCTGAAGCATTTAGGGTTAAATATTCCACCACAGATCCATTTCTTTTTCAGGAATTGATACCAACATAAAGGACAGTTTGGGTAGAACGGTTTTGGATATACTTAAAGAGCATCCATCTCAGCAGTCTCTCCAAATTGCAGCTCTACTTCAAGGTAAGCCATATTCAATTATACATTTGTTAGAGACAATAGAGAAATATTATTGTATACAGTAATATCTACTCTTTAAATGTTTCATTACACAAAGGAACAGTCTTTTGATTTAAAAAGACCAGTTGAACAAAAATAAGTTGTCCAATATCTGAATTCCAGAGTAAACCCTTTCTTTTTTGTGGGCCACTGACATTAGCATGGTGTGTCACTTAGTCTTTTAACATTCTTCATCACACCATAACATACTGTAATATTTCAATAGCAGTTCCATTAAATTGTAATGATAACCTACAATTGAAATGCTTGATTTGGTAATAAATAGCAACTAAATGACTGAAAGATGATGACAATTTTTCCAACCATTTCATTATATTTTTTCATTTTCCTTAAATGAAAAAAAAAAAAAAAAAGAAATAAACCTGGCAGTATTTCTTGTTATTATAGGAGAAATAATACAATTTTTTGTACATGCATTTGTTCTCATTCCCCATCTTACTTTCATGGTGTAAGGTTGCTGGAAGTTCATTGTTTACTTCAATCTTTTACTCTAGAAGATGTCAGTACAGTGATGAAACATGAACTACAACATAACTCAGTGTTAAACATAATTTCTTCTCTTCTATGGAATTTGTTCCCTGCATTTTCAGCTTAGCCTTTCATGAAGTGCATTTGACAGAGGAGATCCCTGCAGGTATCAGTGCTGAATCTTCATCTGTACTGATTATTCCCACCATTAAATAAACCATTTTAATCAGTTCAGTGTTGGTTCTATACATGAACTAGCTCATGCTACAGGCTCCCTCATAACTATTTTATAAGAACATTTCCTAGAGAAAATGAGGTCATGTGGCCATACTGTGTCATTTCTTTTCTGAATAACTTCCAAACTAGTTGACCAGCTTCCATAAAGTTTTCCAGTAAGATGATGGATTGAAGATACAAAGCTCCTGTAAGTATAATGAAAATTTTGCAGGCTGTAGGAGAGGTATTCCTGTAAGGAGCAGATTCATGTGGGAGCTGAACCAGATAACAGCTTGCCTTGAGGTCTCCCTCTCTCCCTTCTTCCTATTTTCTTTGCCTTTTCCTGCACTTCCCCCTTTCCTCCTCCCCTGCTTCCACCTACACAGTTCTCTTACATATTCCCCATTTACATGAGACTTCAATGTTACTTGATTCAGTTCACGAACCAGTAGAATACTACATATATATATATAATATATATATAATAATGCAAAATAATATTAAAAATCTATAAATATACTTTCTGTAGTTTTAATTAGCTTGCCTCCTGTGTGATTCAGGTTTCAGAGTTACCTCTGTCCCAGGTAACTGCCTGAAAAGCGCACTGAAAAGTGGGGAGGAAGAGATGTGTGGGGGACATGGGGCTTCCCCTATCAGTGGAAGGGAGTTTCTAATTTGAGTCAGACTCAAACTTCAATCTTTTAAGCCCCCACAGAGCTGCAGCATGAACATAATACCATGTAGAGGAAAAGAGGGTTAGTGTCATACTGGAACATCTTCAGTGGCAGGAAAAGGGTCAGTCAGAGCTCCCACTTTCTTAGACATCCAAATCAATCATCCTTCAAGTACTAATCTAAGATTCTTCATAAAATCCCATCACCAACTAAACTAATTTTAATTTTACTACGTCTTTATTGTTCCATTTTCTCCTTAGTGTGATAACCTTACAGTATCAACCTCAGTGATGAACATTTTTTTCAAAGTACCCTTGCTCTATGAATAATAAAGCACCCAACCCTCTCTCATGGGTTTCTCATGTTGATGGATCAGTACCTGCCCTGTCTTTACCACACACACATAGAAAAGAAAATACATTAATTTCAATCCTTTTTGTTGCTTTGACATGCAGTTGTTTTCAAAAGTGTGCCTTGAAGTATAAAAATGACTGCTTAGTAGTTTCGGCTCTTATTAGTGTGATGAAACGGTCTTGTAATGAGCATCTGCTTATTTTTGCTCTCTGCTTATAATCAGAAGTGATGTGCAAGAATGAAAAATGGTTACAAAGATGCCATTCTGACTCTTAAGATAACCTGAGGAGGTCCTTCAGAACTCACTTGGGGGACTTACTTAGATTCTTTTTCATCAGCAAGATGTTCACTGAATCTTTATCCATCAAAGTTTAAACTGTGAGCTGAAGTTAAAAAAATCAGGAGTGGCAGGATTCAGTACTAGCACTACTGATGATACAGTTGACCTACCTTCCTCTAAAAAGACAGCTGAGTATACTCTTCACTAAAGTGTGGGTATTTATCCTATTGTAGCTGAAAAAATCAACGAAGCACTGGAATTTTTGGAATCCTGAATGTACTCTAATTGAGTTTGACTTCAGTGCATAATGAATTCCATGAAAAGAAAGGGCAATTACTAAGAGAGATTTAGTGGCTTCCAAATATATTCCCATAAAGGCTGCTGTCTAGATGGTTGTCTAGAGCAGCTTACATGGCTCTTTCATGTAGACTTATATGAAATAGAAATTAAATTATTGATGTCAGACAATTACTGGCCAGATTTTTAAGTTTCTTGCTAATTTTGTGCTTTATGCAGATATAGTGGCATTAATTTGTTCTTTCACCTTGTTGCCAGGATAGACTAAGATTTTATCATCAAGCATTCTCATTGATTTTTAGTGGTTCCCCCTTGCACTGTTCTGAGTGTCACTTTACAGTTTATAGTACTAACATAGCGTAGTATTTGTCCCTGCCACAAAACAATAGCTTTCAAAATATAAAACAAAGGCTGAAGGATGCATATGAACAGGCTGGCAGAAATGGACAAGGAAATAACGTAACTAGTATTACTGGTGGGCTTGTTATGCAGAGGGATAACAGAGCTGGAAGAAATGTTTAGAAAGAAAATGAGTTGGCTTTGGGGATATTTATAAGAAACTTCTTTGAAGGAGATAAAAGTAATTTCTGTGTTTAGAAGCAGTTAATGGAGGTGGTAACACTAAATCCCATGAGCTGATACTAAACCCAACAGGGCTGGTAGCCACCTCTGAATAAATGCTCTCCCAGAATTTAAGAATTGTGGATAGAAATTGTTCTCCCTCTTTTAAAGATTATCTAGAAAACTATTTTTTACAGATTTTAGGTTTAAAGAAACAAGGCCTTTTGCCCATGAGGTTTTAGAAGTGATACTAGCATTCTTGTGATCCTTATTTTACATCTTTTCTTACTATCCTGAGAAAAGAGCAATGGAAGTTTCTGCAAAAGTATTTTTTTTTGAGATGTTGGCATGCTATCTGATAGAAGGAAAATAAATTGAAAGATCACTTTAAACAGCAGCATGAAAAAGGCTGAGTAAGCTATATGACAGCTAAATTTTTTTTACTGCCTGTTAATTATAGTTGGAATTAATAGAAATGACAGTTCAGGTTTTACTTCTATGTCTCTTGTACGTCACATTTTCTGCATCTTCATCAGGTCTGAATTGCACTGAACTCACTTAAAAATACTTATTAGGGTTTAGATTCTTAACGTAGTAAGGAAGAGATAGCTGTGTATGTACCAGGTACTGAAGAGAAGAGAATTAGGGTGCTGTGCCAAGCAAGGCCAGGCTACTGGATGCATTTCATGGGTGCAGTGAAACAACAGCACTCAGTGCTGAAGCAGTTAACAGTACTGGCACTTAGGGCTTTTATAATTAGGCACTGGAGATAAAAGGGATGTTGCCAAGGCTAGTAGGCCTAAAATTAAACCAACCAGCTGTGTTTTAGTTTTAGCGCGTGGGAACGTGACGCAGGTGCGAGCTGTACCGTCTTTCAACTCTTTCCCCACAGCCCACTATGCTCTCTATTAGAATCTTGCTCTTTTACTATTTCTGGAAGCAGAATTCTCGTTATTATGAAACAAAGGAGATAGTAGATACACAGATGAAAAATGGCATGAGCCCCAGTAAATGCTGCTGCATCGACAGTATGGAGGGAGATGCAGTGGAAAACTGTTTCCTCTCTTCTGCTGAAGCTGCTTAGGAACCTAACATTGTTTGTACCTGTTACCAAATTATTCTTAAATGGAAAATGCATAGGCAGCTGCAGAGCCAGAACTCCTTTCTACTTCTCTCTGTTTATATTGCTTTGGTGTCATTAACAGTGGCTTTTTTTTTTTTTAATGTATTCTTACTTTCTCTCCTGCTCTTTCTGTGGACAAGTAGATCTTCCATTCCCTTGAGTGCAGGAGGCCAGCCTCACTGGAAGAATGGAATAGGTTTTCAGTCAAGGATTTAATTACAGCTGCATGGGATGAAAATAATTGAAATCTCAATTCCCCTTCATTGTTTTGGTTTGGTTTTTTGGTTTGGTTTTTTTTTTGTTTGTTTGTTTTGTTTTTGGCTTTTTTTGTTTATTGGTTAATTTTCTTTTGTTTTTCTGGAGACTTTTCAGCTTCTTCTGTAGGCTCTTCTGCAAAGGCTTCTGCATTAATGAATTAATTTAATTGCTGTTGTTGAGACTGAAAGTTTAGCTGCAACCTTAACTATCTCACAATCATAGGAGTATTTCAGTGCCTGTTTCTGTTATCTTCCCTGAACATATGCACAAAAACATCTATTGATTTCGGCTTTCTCTGGGATTCAGTTAAACTTGAATCATTTAGAAATTGTCCTCTGAAATTTAGGAGACTGAAGTGAACCAGCCTCCATCTCGTCTGTCACCTCAGCACACCTGATAATGGTAGTCACCAGGTGGTTTCCTGCTACTGCAGCTGCTTTAAAGAGAAGAGGAATAGGGTCATGAAGCCTCAAGTGGGCTCCTTCCAATGGGAGAAAGTGAGCTGTTTTGGGAGGAGCTTTTGAGAGCTTCCAGGCTGGGGCAGGACTCAATGGAGCTGCAGAATCCTTAGGCAGGTTCTGGAGGAATCTTAGGGAGGGCAGAGGGTTTTCTGAAGATTACCACCCTTCAGGAAGATGTGGAGTGAGGGAAGTGTAAGAACCCCCCTGCAGGGATATTGGCTATGGAGGGGACTGGTTTCTATGTAGGTTTTATTTCTCTGATCTAGTTACTTGGAGAGTCTTCTGTTTAAAAAGGTGAGTGCTCATATTTTTATTCTGATCAAACTTGGCCTTTTTGGTTTTTTTAGAGTTTTAAAGAGCCTTTTGGTCTCCTTAGGGAAAAATTGTTCTAGGAAGAACTCTATATGAATCTACCCCATGGCATGGCTGAAGTAGGGTATAAAAACAAAGCAAAGGAGCTTATACTTAATTTAAAGGAAAATAATGATTAAAATAAGTTGTTTGGGTTTTTTATTTTCCATTAAAATAAAAAGTTTTCTGAGGTGAATATAACCATTACTATAAAATCCAAGGTTTGTAAACAAAGTAAAACTCTTAACCCTCCCACCTCACTGAGAAATTGGGATCTAAGAGGAGCTGAAGTTAAAGCAAGCTGGGCTTTTATACTCCTTGGAAGTTCAGGAGCAGCTCTAGCTGAGCTGGGCCATGCTCTCCTCATCCTGGAGAAGCAGCTGTGTTTCTCTGCTTACATGTTTAATCTTTCCCATCTGTTTGGCTTTGGCCTAACCCATATTACAGAAACTAAGCAAGCTGGAGTTCCAGCAGTTTGAACTTCCCAGAGCTTTTTCCCTTCCTGAGTTATATTCCCCACTGTTCTTATTTCCACTGCTGTGTGACCACTTTTATGCTATTACTTTTTGTGCACAGGACCCAATTTAGGTTGAGTGGGGCTTTGACAAAATCTCATAACTACAGAAAAGAATCCTACTCAACAGACAAAGTTTTTGAACTCTTAGTATTAAGAGCTGTAGCAGTCCTCACTTTACACTGAGCTGTAAAGTCTATTCTGGGTAAGGTGAAGTAGTACATACTTTTACAGAAGTAAAATAGTCCATTCTTCCCATTATAAATATGATAGATGGTGTCCTAAACAGCCTTTACTCTCCCCTATAGTAGGTATGATGGGCTTTCCTCTAAAGTTGTGTGAAACCACAGATGGGGACGCTGTTCTGGTCATGAAGGGGTATAAGTCACTAAGCTTAGCTTTGTTCTGAATTCTCTTTTTGCTTTGAGAAAAATGATCCACCCTGAGCAGTCTCTCAAGTGCCCAGCAGAGAGTAAGTTTGGGCAGGATTTGAAAACTGATTGCTAGGCAGCTGCAGGTGATTAGAATGCAGCTGCTGGTGAAAGCATCCGGTGCTTTTGTGTGTTTTTTCTTTGCCCCTTGATACAGATCACCTGTTTTGTGTCTCTTTCTCTGACAATATTATGGGTAAGTATACATCTACCTATACTTTAAGCCTCTTTAAACTGAGGCCCTGTCTTTGTCTTGTATGTATCTGGTAGAATTTTCAGTAGTAGAAAATCAAATTAGAAGTCCCACAGACGCTAAAAGTTTCAAGGGTTGTGCCCTCACAACATTGCATGCTGCCAGCCTGTTGTAAGCCTTTTGTACCATACCTTGTGTGAGCCAGTTGTAAAGGTTTTCTGGAAGGAACTCTGCGTTTTTTTTAAAGTAAGTATTTAAGACTTATGCTGAACTTGGGATTTCCTCCTCAGAACTAGCCTCCAGCAGGTAAGTGCATTGGTCTGGAAGTGGGGACTGACAAAGAACAAAAATAGAGAAATATTTTAAAACCATTCTTATATAATTATGTGACAACAAGGTTAGAGTTCTTCACAATATCTCCTTTATTTGCTCTCCTAATTATAGCTGTAGTAATCTAATAATTCTAACATTCACCTGATAGAATTACATTTCCTTTTGGTCAGTTGCATAATTACCAAGCAAACATTTTTCATACATGAATTTCTTTTTTCTTTTAGTTTTCTTTGTGTCTGGCTTCCTTTTTTATCTTATCCTCATCTTGCACATTAACTAGTCAAATACTATTGCTGACAGCTGGAAAACATTTCAGAGCGTTTTGTCATGATGCTAGTTTTCTCATGGTCTCTTACAGCTCGTCTTTGCTTTCAGACCCACACACAAACACAAAATAAAGTATCCATTTTCTCATGATGAAATTTATGACAGATTATGCCAGGGACCATTGCCAGCCATCAAACTTAATATATGGCACTTTCAAATCATACAATTTTTTTTAAAAAATATCCCAACAATCTGCAAAACATTTTGAAACTGCATGCTGTTCTATGCCGTTTGCAATTTCAATTTCTCAGATGTCTATTTTATCACAGATTGTATTTGGGTTTTGGGATTTGTTATTTAACCATGAGTAACAGCAAGCTAAACAAGTGCATTGTAGACTGTAGAATTTAAATCAGGGAGATTTCACTTCCCAGAAACTCCTTAGTCCTTCAGTGATATTGATGAAAGACGTTATTGTACTTTGCTGCTGTGTGTGTATTGCAACATATGCTATTGTGGTTACTATTGGTATCAGAAGGAAATTATTTAAACAATTTCATAAATTCAAGAAGATGCAGAATAACTGCCAAAACTGAGAACCAGCTACTCTGCTGGGGGAAAAAAAAGTGCCACTATTGCATAAATTAATTCCTTATTTATTATTACACTGCAATTAATTAATGTTTTGGTCTTCCATTGAGGAAGCTTGTGTAGAAAAGCACATGAAAGTAAATATGTAGATACTTATAAGAAAGGAACAGTAATGAAATTGAAGTTTACCACTTTCCTTATTTCATGTTTTTCTGTTTTTATAAACATTGTTGTGAATGTGGGGCAAGGGAAGTTTTAAGGAGAAAACCCAGAAACTTTAGCACACTGCTTTTTCAGGATTGGTTTTTTTTTTTCCCTCATGTACTTTATCTGTGCTGTAAGCAGGGTATTTGGCTTTCTTAACCATATCAGTGTTTGTATGTATTGTGAACATCCTGAATATCTTGACAAAAAACTCTCCGCAAACTTAGAATAGTAAGTCTCTTTTAACTTTATTAATGTAATAGAGCAGTTATGTTGATATTTCAAGGAGACAAGAAAAACCTAGGGATAGTCTCAACTCATTACCCTTACAATACAATCTTACAAAGATTTCTGTAGCAGTTTCCACAGATTAGAGGACTGGCCATTATAGTGTTTTACAGTACTTTCAACAAATGATTGCCTTGCAGCAGTGTTTATGAATAATTACAGTGTTGTAATATGAAAAATCGAAAGGTCCTTAATGAAAAACAAAGTAAAAAATATACTTTTGATTGAAATAAACCCCCCTAATTCAGTCTTTTAAGTGTATTTGTATCTTTAACTTGCAGAATATATGGAAACAGGAAATGCAAGTATTTCAGAGGAACGCCCACTGGAATGCGCAGAACATCAGTCTTGTGTTTTGTCCCCAGAAGGTCCTCCGTCTCCAAAGGCTAAAAGTAAATACATGTACTCTGTGAATGCAACAGCTGTACTGAATTTCTCTTTAATATTAAAATTCATGCAAACTTATAAAGTGGAAAAAAATTAAGAAAGTTATTGATATCAAGTATGGTTTTTTTCCTACCATGAATCACCTATCTTGAGTACATACGCTACAATCCATGTCATATAGAAAAGCAAGGAACTGTGTTCTCAGAAAGGACAAGTCACTAATGGATTACAATGTACTGCATTGTTTGATGTTAAATCTTTTTAATTTATCTGACCTTATCCATTTCATAATCAAGTAAAAAAAAATACTAAGTATGTTGAAATATTCTGTAGGTATTGTTCACATTCAGGTTAAAAATTGACTTTACTTCATCTTTCCCAGTAAGTGCATCTACCAATTGTTTTACCTTTGGAAGCCTCTTTCAAAGGTCATAAACATACTGCTCTTCCATTCATCTTCTAACACAGCTTTCATACACTGTAGCAGTCCCTTGTGTGCATGTGCTTTCATTTTATGTTCTGATTCACCATTTCCACACCACAGCCACTAAAACAGGGCATTTCTTGAGTGTGGTGTCTTTCATGAAAATTATCCTCCTGTAGAACCAAACCCGATTCCTGCCTTGAGTAATCTAGAGTGAATGTAATTGACTGCTGGCAAATAACTGAGCCTGTCCTTGGTTTTGTTGTGTGAGTTGTGGTTTTATTTTGCTCGGTAGTGGTTTTTTGTGTTTGTTGGATTTTTTTTTCATTTATTTATTTTTTTAACATGTTCTTTTTTTCTTTAATGTGTTCACTGGGACGGTTTTTATTCATGAGAGAATGAAGCTTCCTGATGCATGTCAGATTATGATCTTCATGGTGATAGTGAACAAGTGCTGTAGTTCAATAATGTTTCCCATTGGGGCACTTAATACATATGTGGTGTGTGAAGATAAATAGTTCCTTTGAGATTAGCAGGATTGTGGAGCCAACTATGCAATAGAAATGTCTGTCCTGAAATTAAGTGACAAATATTCTAAAATATGTTTTACTTCTTAAAAATAAGGTCATGATCTCACATTCCTTATTTCCTCTTACAAGGTATAAATAATGTAAAACATGCTAGCTGGCTTTTGCTTGTCTGTTGTGTAATCTGATACTAAAGAAGAGAAATTGTACTTGATCGTGCTTCCCATCCATCTGTCTGCCATTCACTGACAATCTAATTTCAGATAATTTAAACCAACTTTGGAAGGAGGGATAGCAGTATCAATTACCTTTCTGTGACTTTCATGAAAATAGGGAGCTAGATAGAGGCGAAAGACCCTAATTAGTACCTGCCCTGAAAGAAATAGGAAAAATCTGTCTTTTATCTATTCTGGCTGCAATCAGCCAGCCAACTAGTGAACTCTCACCCAGGTTGGTCCAGTTTTGTCACACAGAACTCATTCTTGCCCAGTAAGAAATACTGTAGGCCATATGTGGGAGAATGTGGGACTGGACACATGAACATAGTTTTGTAGGAAGCAGTAGTTCTGGTTCTTTATAGCACACTGTATCATGATTTTAGAATAGCTTCTAACATTTAGGAATTTTACTTCCAATTTTTAGTTATTAATCTGGAATAATTTCAATTTTCTAATTAAAAAGTAGAATATAAATAAGCCTGATGATAATTTTGCTTAATTTACAAGTTTTGTGCAAAGCTACCATTCACTAAGAGTAGTAAAAGTTTAGAATGCAAAATTTGTTAGATTTTAAAAAGCAATCAAGTGCTTTTAATTAGCAACTTCTGTTGTTATCTCTTAGAATTTTGTTAATAACTGGCCACAGTTATACTTCAAATATATTTTTGAGTATTTGTGTTTACTTAGCATAGCAAACAGTTACTATGAAAAAAATGAAATAAACAGAGCTCTAGACCAAGCAGATTCACTTTTATCAGTGGATTCTTTAGTTATGTGAGTGTCTAGTCTGTTAAGTATGCTGAGCTTAATATGCTCACTCTGTTTTTCCTTTTCAGCATTTTATTTCCAAAGATGGAGTAACATGGAAGTATCTGTATTTTATCAAGTCTAAGCACTGCAGTTTTCACCAATATGACTGTTGTAAACCTAGTTAAAAAAAGGGGTTTCTTATTAGGTCCTCAAAACTCTTGGCTTTTTTCATTTTTCATTGCTATTACTGAAGATAGCTGTGTAACACACACAGAGTACATAATCAGAACCCAAAGTGGTTGATCATAATGAGTAGTTTTTCAGTCTGTGGAGGCCCTGCTGCTGCCAGTGGATTATTTGCAGAATGGGTAGCACTCAGTGTGATTCTAGTATTTATTACTACCACTATTTCCAGTAGTGGTCCTCAGCATAGACATATAAAGCTTATTGTCTAACTGTTCGGGTAGATTTCTTAACTAAAGAAATCTGATAAATTAAGGAGAAAACACGGAACACAACACAGAATGCACTTAATGTAGGTTTCTGATAGACTGCTGCAGGAAGGCATGTTTTAAACGTGTAGGGTTTGCCCAGTATATTAATCCACCTTTCCATTTAATCCTGGCAGAGTGAGCAAGAATTATTCATAAAGTGTAGCTGCTTTGATGGGGGAGATATGCATTCTTAGTAACTCACAGTTTACAGAGCTTATGTAGTGTATTAATTAATTACAGCAGCAAACATGAACCCGATGCAGAGTATGGGATATTGATTTTGTATGTTTGTAGAAACTTTCCTTTCCTGGATTAATTTTACGTTCCTGGATAGTTGCTATTTCTATAAATTTTCAGGATTAGAAAAAAAGAGAAGGGGTAAGTATATATTCATCTTAATTAAATGCAAGGTATAGGGCAATGTGGAAGCATGTAGATTGCCTCTAGCAAATTCCCAGCCTGGAACAAGATGCCGTTATTTTTGAGCAGAGAATGGTGCATGAAGATCACTGTTTAGAAGATAAGGTATGGAAAATAACAGATAATAAAGTTTAAAGAATGTGCATTTCCTTTTTAGGCATAAATTACCCCGGTATTCTAATTACTGACTAATGGTGTGTCTGTTTTTAAAGGTGAAGCTGTGACTGGAGAATTATCAAAGCTCTTAGATGAAATCAAATTGTGCCAAGAAAAGGAATACTCTTTTGAAGATCTGTCTCATACACTATCAGACCATTATCTGGAAAATTTTAGTAAAGTATCAGAGGAAGATCTTATGACCAGTGGAAGCCAAACCAAGCTTAATGTAGTAAGTAAGATGGGATATAAGGACAATATATTCAGTTACATCTGATTTATTTATGGCCCATTCAAGAAAGAAATAATAAAAGAGTGAGAATAGTACAAGGTTAACATTATAATAAAAAAAACATAACATGTGCTTCTTACAGATTTAGAATGTAATGTTCACTTCATTTCTCAAAGGTAATGCTTACCACATCTCAGAATGGCTTTTTATGTCACCACTAATACATTCAGGTTACTTGTTTTGAGCATGGCAAGGGCAAGGAAGGGGTTTTTTGGTGAAATCAGTGGAGATCAGTATGTTCAATACTATACTGAATACTAAATGTTAACAGAATCTGATCAGATATGCCCCCAAAAGAACCAGCTAAACATCCTCAGTTATTTTCTTCTATATTTTATTACTATATAGCTTTCTTGGTAGCTTAATGATATTGAAGACTGTCTCTCTAATACAGAAATTTGTGGTTGTGATACTTCAGTGATTTCCAACTACAGTTGAAGATTACTTCATTGCTACTAATATTATGAATAAAGTACTCTAGGATTCATTTTTTTCTTTACTGTAACAAGGCTTTTTTCTTTTTTTTTAAATTGAATTCTCTTCCTCAGTAGGTTTCATGATTTCAGCTGGTTTAGACTTAAACCATGACACTAAATACATGTGATTGCCCAGGGAATAAAGCAGAGAACAAAGGAAAACTGCTAAGTTCTAAATTTCATTTAATATTTTTCATAAGTCAAGAAAAGTTATGCTCACTTATGTGAGGAAAACCATGGCAAGTTAAAGACTTTCATGTTTTGGAGGATTTATTACAACATATGTAGACAAAATGAGATTTACGAAGATGCGTAGCTGCCCTGAAATGCAGTAGAGACTTTTGTAAAGCCCTTCTAGATGTTTGCATGTTTAGATACTTAACTCATATTGAACTCAATTTGAACAAGATACTGATCCCATTTAATCATTTTTAGACACTTGTCTAGTGTCTCTCTGAATTTAGGTGCTAACTGCTATTTAAATCTTCCTGCTGTCTGTCAGAAAACGTAT
>VZSE01007196.1:3000354-3021797 GCA_013398275.1 Promerops cafer | reverse complement strand
TGTTTGAAAGAAGTGGGTTGGAAGTCCTTTAGGTCAAGGACAGAATTGAATCCATTCTTCTGTTTGCTGTGTTATTATACAAGTAGTCATCCAACAACATAACAAGTTGTTCTGGAATGTTTGTAGTAAGGAACTACTACTTTTTATCAAATTTTGCATTGAAAACAATGCATGTTTTTATTACTTTGTATGTTTCTATTGGCCAGGCGTGTGATTTGTGACAAGGCATTAAAACCCCAGAGATTTATGTGCTTACAGTATTTTCAAGTCAAATAGGAAGCAGAGTTTGCACAGCTCTGAGGTTAGGTGAAAAAGAACAAAAAACAACAAAAAAAAAAAATTTAAGAAGAAAAAAGAAACTGTTGGGTTTAGTCTTCCGAGTTCAAAATTACTAGTCAGCTTTGACTCTTAAATTTCCTTGGGACATGGAGGAGCTGACTAGGAAAATTGATGGTCAGGATCTTGGAAGGCATAACATCTGGGAGGGAGAGTACAATGGAGCAGTAAATAGAAGTAAGGACAGTAACAGTAGACCCATAGTGTAGACATGAATAGGAACAGATCTGGAGATGAGTGAAAATGTCCTCACAGGATGCTTCCCTTCCAAAAGTTGAGAGGGGAACTGTTACAGAAGAGCAGATTCTTAGCTTCCTGAATGGGAGGGAATGATTAATGATGAGGGAGGAAAAGACTGAATGCTGAATAGCAGAAAGTCAGATGAGAGTGAGTTAAAGTGATCTTTCAATTTGAAGAGTACATTATAAAGGATAAATTAAAGGAAGTCAAAGCTGCACTGGAAATGTCATAATTAAGGTTTTTCTTTTGCCACTCTGGCTGTATTTGGTGTGCTGTCATGCAAAATATTAATGCCATATTTCCTAGTCTGTTTTTACCAGTCATTAAAACCTGTACATTACAACATACCATACAACGAGCCCCTGTTAGTTGTCCCCACAAAATTAAAAGCCAGATGGAACGCAGTTTTTCAATTCTGCTTCAGAGAGAGCTCCAAAAGGCATTCATACAGCTATGCATCATTTTAGTTGCAATTCCTAGTATTTCTCAATGACTTGTGTACTTGGTGGGGCTGACAGTGGATTCATAGATTTTTGCCTCCAGTTCCTGTCTCTGTTTTTCCCATTTTGGTCATTGTGACTTGAATGTACTCTTTAGTTGACCTGTGTATGCAAAGGCATGGCAAGCCCTGACTGGTGCTGCACAGGCAAGCTGGAGAAGCTTTATACTTGTATATTGCTCAGTGCTGACATATTAGAGTTTTTCTATGTTCCCTAAATAAAATATTTTCAAAAAAACTAGACTTTGACTGTTCAGCGAGTCAGAAAAGCAACTGTGCTTCAAAACATATTTCAGAAAACATGAGGTAGAAAAAGATATAGGAAAGCCCTTTATCACAGTTCAGTTAACTAAGGTGTTTCCTTTTCAAGCTGAATTAAGTATGATTGCTAGCAAAATCAACTTTTGACACTAAATTATAGCAGTTTAAGGCTGTTTTTTTCTTTTTTTAAGTATAATTAAAAAAAATATTTATTTTCCAATAGATGGCAGTCTGGTTCAGTAATTTCAAGAACAAAAGCAACCATCTTATATAAGAGTTTTCCAACTTTTTTTATTGCTGCTTTAAAATTGTGCATTTTAACACAGGTGATGTCCAAACTGCTTCAAAATAAACGTCTTTATTTCCTCTAGGAGAAAAATTTATGGAACATCATGACATACATTTAAACTACAAACTAAAACATCAGGACTAAATTTAGAAGTGTATCATGGCAAAGAGGTAACACACCAAGTGTGTATTCAAACAATCTGTGAATTGAACAGCAGGCAAGAAAATTTAAATAGGTATAATGTACAAAGCAGGGATCCAGAAAAATTGTGTCAGGAAAATGAACAGAAGATTGTCAAAGTGCATATTGTGAGAATCCTGAGCTCTGGCAAGAAAATGGCTTTAGATTCCTCTGTCTGTGGCATTCTAAGATCATTACCAGTTTCCTGTCAGGTGTGAGATTCCTGTGTATGTACTGATGTGAAGACAAATAATTCTAATTGTATTATTAAACTCAGAAACACACCATCTTTATTGCAATGTATTTGCACATTGCGTTTCTTAAAAGAAAAAATCAGAAAATAAAAATATGGGCTTTTTGTACATGTAAGAAATTCCTATGGATATCAAAGAATATTTTATTTTTTACTTGCTTTGGACAGCCTGTGACTGCAAAACAAAAAGTAGGGATTAAGAACTTCCCCAACTGCGTGTGTGTGTGTATATATATGCATTTGCTAGGTGTACATGTTGGATATGATAAATCTCAGATTTTTTCTTTCATAAACTTGATATTTTATTTGAAAAATATTTTCCTAAAATTGACTCTTAAAAAGGCTACATTTTACTCTGTATTCAAAAGTTGATTTCCATCCTTATTTTGAAAAGTGTGGTTTTCTTTTCATGTAGAAGCCATAACTATTCCATATTTTTTGAGAACTCCTGAGATTTTTTTGAACTAAAACTAATTTTAAAGTGTGCTACTTCAATAGAACTGAGGCTCCAAATTGAAGTATATTCTTCAGAACAGTCTCTTTAATCTTGTGTAGTAGGTGGTTGCTTGCAATGTTTGCTTTTACATTTATGCTGTTGTGTTCAGAAGCATAATAAAAAAAAATGTGTTATTGATTTTCAAGTGCAAATGCAATATCTTACTGTCTTTGGATTTGTGATGTGAGTTTAGACTAAAGGAACAGTTACAGAGAGTTTTCTGTGTTCTTAAAAGCAGAATATATGTTAAAGGATTTTGCTTAATTACATGGCATAAATACTGAGAAACTTAAGATGCCC
Organism: Promerops cafer; assembly: GCA_013398275.1. NCBI lineage: Eukaryota > Metazoa > Chordata > Aves > Passeriformes > Nectariniidae > Promerops > Promerops cafer. The sequence continues at coordinate 3,018,943 of VZSE01007196.1, read as the reverse complement.
CTAATTTTTTTTTTGACTGAAGATAGTAAAACCGTGTAGTAACTGTACTACAGGGGGATTTCACAGACGTGGCAGCAGCATATCCGTTTGAATTTAATGTGGTTATAAAATAGATAATAAAGGCTGGCAGCAGTAATTTAAATTTAAACATGAGGAAAGGTTCTGTGTAGTCTCATGGAAAAGATTTGGATTTCATCACAGGCATATAAATGTCAGTTTCTGCTTAATTCTGTCATCCAGAATGGGAAGTTGATACTTGTGCATGTTGAGAGAGTGGAAAAAATATATGTAAAAGTATAATAACACTGAAAACAGTGATGGTACATATTTAAAGATACAATTTTTACTCCTATGTCAGAAGATCAAGAAGATGGGGCTATATAACAGCAATAAAACTATAATTGTGTCTGGTTTATATCTAAGGAGAGATTAAAAAATATAGAATTATGTGGTTTTGAAAGAAGTTGACTAAGAGAATATATTGGGGTGGATAAAATTTATGCATGGTGTTTCAGATTATTCTGTCAGTTATTCTGATCAATTTTTTTCTCTAAGGAAAAGAGCAGTTATTTTTTAATAAAAATCACACTTTTTTTTATTTCACAAAGTAATAATCACTAGAAGTTGTTGAAGAATATTGAAGGAAACTATGTAGTAGCATTATTCAAGAAGATTGTTTTGGTTTTTACTTTTAATATAACATTTAAATAAATATAGCTAAGAGTGACCAAACATGCTCAATTAAAATAATTGCTGTCTTGAGCCTTTAAAAACACCGCACACTTGCATGCATGCATTATTGAGAGAGGGATACAAAATTTCACAGAACAATTATGATGAGCAAGCCAGAAGTATATACAGTGGCTTACTAATGAGGATACATTAAAAACACCTTCCAGAAAAATTTTGGGTGCTTATTCATTCGGGAATAGTAAGATAATCAGGCCTGATTGTATGGGGCTTCAAGGAGAGAAACAGATTAATTTTTAATTATTTTATATAGTAACATTTGTTGAATTTTATAATAAAGCTTCCATTCATTTTGCAGGCATTTATGATGTATTAAAAAAGGAAGAGAATTGTATTGAGAGACAGTATGTGGAAGATTGTTGCTTTACTGAATTCCTTTTTTATAATAGTGTTAGATAATTTAGGTATTGCCAAATTCTGATGTTGCAAGAATTTTGTATTAAGTTGCTCTTTCACCCAGTTCAGTTATGAATCCTATTTTGCAAGCATATACTGACTCTTATTTCTATGGGAAGTAAATGTATGAAGGCCATCTCTCCCAGGATATGTAAACATAACTTTGAGGTTCTCTTGTTGGAAAGGTCTACCCACTCTCTGAAGATAAGATGATATAACTTTAAAAATTGATTTTAAAATCTACCACCCAACTAAAAACCATCTGCTGCTTTCCATTTCTAGTGCACACAGTAGTATTTCCCACTGAGAGCTGTAGTTGCTGCTACTTTTTTTCATCAGATATTTATAATGGGACATCCAGTACCAAATAACCGCTTGGTCAACATGGAATTATATACTTTCCATAAACTACTTTACAGAATGTTTTCTACATTCTGTTTAGACATGAGCTAGTGATTACAAAGAAGCAGAGGGAAACCACCTCAATACAAATTTTTGCCCCCTCTTTTAGACTACCTAGTGAAGGGGAGTTCAGACGTTCTGAATTTATCCTTTTCTAGCCTGTGTTCTGTAGCTATTAAAAAAGATTATATTCTGTATCTGTAGGTTAGGCTATGCTTTAACACAGTGTTGTAAAATTTATGTTAGAGGGGTCCTAATAGCAGCTATGTGGAACTCTGTGCAGAATAATTTGCTTGGTATCATGCTTCACAGCTGACTAAATTAGCCTGCAGCTCCCTGCTGCTGTGATTTCGGGTAGAAGGATTGCTAGACAGTCCTCCAGCGAGCTGCACAGACCTAGTCTGTGAGAAAGCCAGTGCTTTCCCGAAACATGGCAACACTTACTATGATTTAAACTACATGGAGCTAAGTATTACTAGGGGAATGTGCTGGCCAAACCACCAGTTCGTTTAATCTGCATTAGAAAGTACCTACTCTTTTTTCCACTAGAATGATTTTCTGGAATATTTAAGCAGTCTGTGCAATTACGTGTGTGCGGCAAATTCCTTGACTATCAGGTACTAGCAGGAAAATAGCTTACAGACAAATGCATCTCTCTGAATGCTGTAATGTGTTTAGCTTGCAGTGGTGAAGCCTAAAGGTATCTAATCCTTTTGCTTCAGTTTGTCACATTGTTTACCATCATGACCCTGTTTTGCTGTTTGGCAGAACGTGTGCTCTAGACACAGGCATTTTCTTTTATTGGCTGTGAGTGTATGCTTCCATTTATTCTTACATGGAAAACCTGACAGTGTAGAAAAGAACAAATGCTTCGTGCACACCCTCCATAATTTGCAATATTTCGGGCTTGTTCTTACTTAAAGCTTTCTTTTTCCTGACTAAGTAATCTTAGCATTTTGAAGTTTATTTTGTATGTAAGTCTTTCTATGCTGCCAAGCACTTTCACTTGCCCTGCTGTGGACCCTTTCATCTCAGCTAAGTCTTTTACATAAGGATCCTAGATATGAGTTTAGAATTTTTCCATATAAAGTAATCATAATACAAGCTTTTCAGATCAAAGAGCTTGTTTATCTTTATGGTTATAAAGCTGTGTGTAAATTTAGGGTGCTGTGGCAATGATGAGTAAAATTTTGCCTACTCAAAAATTCTGTTTGATAGCTAGGTTTTATTAAATTGACTAGAGTAGGTTTTTTTTTTTTTAACGAGGACAATTTTAGTTCAATGCTGAGCACATTTGTAATTTAAACAATCATCTCTGCTTCATTATACTTAGATGAACACCAAAGATACCTACTAATCTCAATCGGATTAGCCAAGATCTGAGGATTCTATCAGGACTGATCTTGAAATCATCTTCCCAATATGAAATACATTTGCTTGCATTAAATATATTTTTTTTATATGTTACTCAGTGCTTTACAGAACCTTCTTTCTCATCTGTTTCATGGTTTTTTTAAACATCCCTGAGCTGCCTGTGCCATTGTGCCACTGCTGCCAGTGCTGCATAGCAGAACCCTTTCTCTTCCATTTTTTTCAATACCTCAGGGTCCATCACCCTGGGAGTATTCAGTAGCGTACAACACAATGTCCATTTTTAAGCTGCAGTCTCCAGATTCATTTGGGACCTTCCAAGAGTTTCAGTCACTTCTGGAGAACAGAATGAGAAGATAATACCGTGAGATTTCCACCCAGACAGGTGACTTTTTTAATGTTAATATCAACTCTCTCTTTGTGATATTATTATAAAATCAAATCATCAGGAAATCTAAGTTATTGGTAACCAGAGATGCTTCCCTCAAGCCCTGACCTTTCTTAGAAGTCTGTCAAAAAAAATCTGTCATATACTCCTACCCTTCATTTCCCTTGGGTTTCTCCTCTCCTCAGACTGTTCTCCAGTGTTACAGTCAGAACCATGTTTTCAGATTCTCCTTCACAAGAGAACAGGAAGTTCTTTTCATCTTCCTTGGTTTTCTCAAAATACATTTTCTGCCTATGTGATTTAGAGCATCACCAGTAGGAGTGCTGATACTCCAAAGATGTATTGGTTTATCACATTTGAGCAATAGAGTATGGAACGATGTATGAGGTCTAGAAGGAATATGAAAGACTTTGCCAACATTTAGGTACAATCAGATTTTAATTTCTGAAAACTTATTTTTGCTCTCTGGAAAAATTGCTTTTGGTAGAATATAAGAAGACTGGGCTTAGATATGTAGAAGATTTATTTATCACAGTTGTATGTAGATATTTACCCGAGGGTAAAGATAACTGAGTAAATAAGGAAAGAAGGAGAATCTATCCTGCAATCTAAACAAAACCCACATTGTTCTAGAATGTTTTAGCTTTTGATGTTTCTGCATTTTAAGAGATGAGAATTTCTGTAATATTTTAGAACTCTTATCACTGTTGTCAGCAGGTACCAATGCAGGTTTGATTGTTCTTTATAATACATAGTGACCTCAGAATAAGTGAGTGTTATACCTACACATCAAGTTACAAACAGTAGAGGGGAAAAAAAGGGAAATGTTATTGTATATACCTCAAGTCAACACTCATTTCATGTCTATTCCATTAGTGTAAGAATAAAGTCATTAAGCTTGGAACTTGCAGGGAAGCCTGATGATCACCATCTGACAGGAAATACATGAGAAAAGTAAGAACCATATGGGTATGTCTCAGTTGTTTTCTGTAATGAGTGGAACAGCACTGTTTTATCCCAATGGTATAACCAGGAGATGGAGCCTGCCAATCCATCAGAGCTATGCGAACTTCTACAGGGTCCAGTAAGGGGTGGAGATTAAATGTATGGTTTCACCATATTTTATTCAATGATTCTTTTGAAGTCGGCTAAGTAGGTACTTAGAAGCTGCAGTCTCACTTTCCTTTCTTTGCTTCTTAGTAAGAGGTAGATAAATAGTGCTAATGGTAAATAGTGTGCCATATTTCACAGGGCAAAATGAGCATCCGTGGTAAGCTAATACAAAATAACGTTCTCTTTAAAATTGTTTAGTAGCTGAAATTAGAGCATTGGGAAGTTTGTTTGGACTTCTTGTTTAATTTCATTTTTATTCTAGCCTAATGGCAACAAGCAGATTTATTTTATAATAGGCATATAAAATAAATTCAGTATTTTTGTCCTTAAATCTTGAAATAATTGACCGCTCATAACATAGAGTCATTGTATTCTGTTGACAGATTTTTCCAGCCCCCATTATTAAGCTTACAAAGTAGAAAATGAATAGAAAAATATGCTGGATCAGATTCCTATATTTCTATAAAATATAATATCTTGAGGAATTCAGTTAAGGGCAGGTGCCTGGTATTTACTATGCATTAGAAAAATTTGCCCATGGACATCAAGAGTGTGCTAGAAATGCACCCCTTAGCTTTTCTGTGACTTTAATATATACTGGAATCCTTGCCTGAGTTCAGTGGTATAAGTTTTTAAACTGAGATTAGAATCAGAAACCAGATTTGCTTGTGTTGTGTCACATGATGTACATGTTGGTCTTTACACCAGTTTCTATATTTTTCCAGAGAAATGTGAGTGTTGAATGACTTACACATTTTTGAGTATCTGTTTTCATTTGTCTTCTCTCGGCATCTGTCCTTTCTAAACTTACCATACATTTCAGTTTAGTGTCATGAGGAAAAATCTCAGGAGAGGTTCTTCAATTTTATTTGCTTCAGTCATTATTTGAGATTAAGCAATTTGCATTAAAACTACCACTATTATTTTTGTTGATATTGGTGCTCTGCCTAGCATCTCTGAAATATGGGCTATTCACAATCTGCAAAGAAGCAGCCTCAATTCTGCCTGTCAAACTTAAACAAAAAAATAATATTAAGATGTAATCATTTTTTTTATTGCTATGCTGGTCTTTCTTTCAGTTATTAATAGTTGCTTACTTATGGGTGTTGGAATAGTTATTGCCTTGCCTTTGTCTCTGTCAGTGGTGTTTCCTTTAAGAAATCTAAATAATTTTTAACAGATCACAATCACTTATTTAGTCATTGATACTTCCTAAGAAATACAGTTCTTCACAGGAGTTATAGATAAAAGCAGGTTACTTACTGACTTGTTTGTATTTTATAGGAGCTTTAAGGCATTATATTATGACTGGCTGGAGAAAGAATTTAAATATTAAGTCTTCAGCTACTTAGGAATGTGTCTGGAAAAGAACATAGAGGTGTGCTTGTATTGCGGTGGATCTGAATATGCAGTGTTGAATCTACCACAGGCAAAAAGAACAGTACCAATGAGCTAGCACAGAAAAAACACACCCTGTCCTACATCTTCTGGCAGTAGTAGTTATTGAGATGACTGCAGTGACATCACTGATTTAATTATATAAGACAGGAAAAAGCGGCAACTTGCAGTATGCGAACTTCACAGTGGCAGATTTTCCTACCAGCCGTAGCAAAGACTTTGCCTTCCTAGTGAAGATGATTTTGAATGCTGCTTCCACGTGCCATGTAAATCAGGCTGCATTGAGAGCTGTTCTCCAGTTGATAGTATTCTCCATCTCTGATGGGGGCTGTGCGTGTGATCCTTTCCATCACCTCTAGAGAAGTTTGAGCCATTGCTTGTGCTCCTGAGAACAAAAGATAGATTACTCTTTGACTGACCTTTTCCAGTTAGGCCTTCAACTTCTATAGCCTGCTAAGACATTTCGGCTGTCAACTGCTCTTCTGTGTTGTGTTTACATTATGTTTAGCATTTGGCTGCCAATATGGCAAACCACTAGTAATTTGTTACTCCTGGATCTGTAAATCATCTAGCAAAAATGTTCTTCAAAGCTCTTTTGATTACCCACTCTCAACCAGCATTCATCTTCAGATGACTAACTCCGTACTGCATATAGTTCTTCTTCAGATTAGCTTTGTCTATTCAGGTATGATTTTCTTTTATGTCCTTTATTAAGCCAACAGCGACTTAATGGAATAATAACTGCATTTTCATTAACATATTTCTACTGAGAATATGTGTGCTAAATAAAAAACTGCACTGGAGGAGTAATAAAGTGGTGACTTCTGCCTACTCTCTTACCACCTGATTTTTTCCCCACTTTAATTTCTCTTCCTTCTGCTCTATTTCATGACAAATAATGTATTTTCTATAAGTTTCATCATACTGCCACCCACTTACCCACCCTCTCTTTCACAATTTTAAAAAAGGAAAAATGCATGGTTTACAGCTGATTTTCATGGCAATTACATAGCACTGAGGTTTACAAATGTTATATGATAACATTCTGATGGCATAGGGCTCTTAAATACAGAGATGCCTCTGTAGCTATTCTCCAAGCAGTATTTTCTCTGAGACATTTAAAGCCAAAAAGGTGGTTATTACTCTGAATTATTATTTTTTCCTAAATGCAAGGGCAGATATCCTGTAGCCTTTAATTCTATTTAATATTTTAAAAATTATTAACACTTAATTCTGCTTTTATGCAGGCTCCTGTGCCCTTCATTATCAGTTTCTTCTTTTTCATCTGGTACATGAGTTTTTCAGTGAGTCACATTTTGGAGTGAGTCATGTGCATATTGATTCAGGGAGACTCTAAGTCTGTCATTAACATGAGAAATTCCATTAACTTAATTGCAACTGTTCCTGTGGTTAAATTTCAAGACTCAAAAAAAAAGTTACCAAATTCCTTCCCTTTTTGCACAGTCCATATTTGTGTATACCCTTCCTACTTACCAACATGGGTCAAATCTTCTATGCCTGTGGGATGGAAAGTCATTCCTAGAAACATATTTCTGTAGCAGAGTGTCCTTGTAGTCTATATGACTTCCTGGGTGAATTCTATTTTAGGGCTTTATACTTCATGTGCTAAGTTCTTTTTCATTATAAAGTAAAGCACTTGAAATATTGATCTGATATTAAACATTTAAAATTAAGTGTGCAAATAGTCTGATTTATTAGTATTAGGTATGTGCTCAAAGTTAGACAAGTATTTAAAACATAGGTTCACTTTATTTTAGCTAATGTTAAGAAAGAGAAATTAATTTGGCAGTTCAATCCTGTCCCAAACTCATATGTTAGAGTGGAGTAAGTTATGGAAGTGCCTATGTTTTGATACATTATAGAAAAGTAGCTTAATCCATAGATTAATCAAATAACTTATATTAAATCACAGAATATGCTGAGTTGGAAGGGACCCACAAGGATCATCAAGTCCAATTCCTGGCCCTGCACAGCACCATCCCCAACACTCACACCCTGTGCCTGAGAGTGTTTTCCGAATGCTTCTTGAGCTCTGTGAGGCTAGTGTGAGGCTACTGTGACCACTTCCCTGGAGAGCCTGTTCCATCACCCAAACACCCTCTGGGTGAAGAACCTGTTTCTAATATCCAACCTAAACCTCCTCTGATACAACTTCAGGCCATTCCCTCAGGTCCTGTAACTGATCGCTTGAGAGAACCTATTAGGTTTTTAAATCCTAAAACATTTGTTTTATGAATGGTTGCATCCTTCTATGAGAGTAGTGCAAAGATTCAAATCATCTTAATATTTGTTATTTATGCTACATGCAAGGATGAATTAAAAATTTCAAATGTATTCCTCTACTTTCAATACATGTCCAGATGTACTCATTTGATAATCTTGTTTTTACTTAAAATTTTGACCTTATTCAGTGCGCATTGTATCTGCCATTTGGTTCCAGGATCTATTTCCTGTATAGTGTCAGATCCTGCTCTGGAGACAGAGTGATTAATTGTGGGGTGCTCATCATGATAGGTGTCAATAGCACCTGCCCACTGAGGGGCAGCAACTACATGATCACAGTTTTCCTCATGTGTGTGAATGAATCATATTTGCCTAAAGTTAATACCTTCTGTGTTTGCTACATGCGGTCATTTCACCTGACACTACTGACTTCAAGTTACAGGAATTTCTCCTCAGAATCAGACATCACTGTGATCTTGAGTTTGAAGGGTGTAACTGCTTCAGATGTGGTGTTTCTTTGAAGCCCCAGTCAGAAAATATCACATGCAGCTGGGCTGATGTGCAGTGGTGTAGAGACCAAGATTCTGCATCTGGGACTGTTAGAGCTGGGATTTGCAGGGTACTTAGGCTCATATACCACAGAAAATAGTCGTGGAATCTCTCAAGATGATTCCTGATGTAGCCCAGCAAGCTTGCCTTCAGTTTCATCATAGCCAGCAGATCAGGAACACAAACGTAGTGACCATCTTGGAGGGGTTGAAATGACATGTCTGGCATCCCACAGGGATTATGGCAGAGGCAGGTACAGAGTACACTTCTCCATCATTCTGCTGCTCTAAGTACAAGACTATCTTTGTCTTCCTGATACTTCTTTGCAGAATACAGGAGGTGCAGTCAAACTCTAACCAGACTCATAGCAAATGAAAGAGATGCAAACTTGGAACGTGTTTGTGGAAGAATGGCAACAGATGTGCAGCGTAAGGTGAAAGACAAGATGAGGATGGGAAAGAGAAAAAACATTAGTAGGGAGAAGGCCTTGGGGGATGTGGAAAAGGTGTGCACAGGTTCCCAAAACCTTTTGCTGGCTGTGGTACGTAGGATGTATGTCATAATTGAGGCTCCTCCTTTTCAGGATCCTTACTGAATCTCAGAAGGGCATATTTGCTTAATGAGAGGATTCTGCTGTAGAAAAATAGTAACTGACTGTGTTATATGTCATGCCCTAATGCTCTTTCTTCTTCTGCATACCTCAGGTGATTTCCCCTGAGAGGAGTCTGGGCAGCAGCAGGGGGAGCACTGAGAGCACAGAACACTGTCCCAGCTCTTCAGTCCCTGGCTTCACTGCTGCAGCTGCTGGGGACAGCCGTGGCAGAGATCGACCTGCTTATCCTAATTTATAGAAGAGATTCAGGAACAGTTTCCTGCTCTATTAGTTCTTAGTATAATGCCAAAATAGAATACTAGGTAACAGAACTAATTTTTTGCTTTTTTTTCACAGTGTAAGGTACATGTCCTTTGGGCCAAGGAGAGTTACAAACACGTCTCTGTTAGGATGATAGAAAATACGTGTTTGACAAATTATTTCTACAGAAGAAACTTCCTACTGACCTCATTGTTTCAAACTGAGTGGCAGCATTTGGCTTATCAAATTTCTGGTTGCTTTCTGCCTCCTATAAGCAGAAGGATATTGCCTTCTGGGTTTCATCTTTGCTGCTCCATTTAAAAATACTGTTTTCTTACAAAGATAAATGATAAGTTAATGTTCCTGTCTCCAGAGCTATGATGCAATAGCAAATGGTAAATGTCCTGTTATTTTGTACCTTTAATAGTTTGCTGATGCTGTCTTGCTCTAGCAGATGCTGTTTGAAAGGGTATGTGAAATACTTCTGCAAATGGATGATTCTATGAAAAAAAAGGATACAAGAAGGAAAGGTTTTGATGTTTAGTTTTAGGTTTCACTGGACTAGTATAGGAAAGTCTCCTATGTATTCTGAAACGAGGGACTTGAGTTGTATTTTCCTAGCAGTGGCTGCTTACAAATGTCAAGGCAGACCAGTCTTCACTAAAAGCTGAGAATAAGAGGGACTGAAAGGAAATAAGACATCTTGTATAATTTATTCTATTCCTTGAAAAAACCTGTCTAGCTAATAAGGTCATATGTTAGATAGGAGGTAGTTGACATCTTTTAAAAAGAAGGCCATACATAAAGGTATTTATGTATGTTTTATACATGGTGTGAAGCTGCTGAGCTGTGAACTTGGTAACCGTAAGTAATAGTTAAGATTAAAGCTGCTCTCACCTTCTCTTGTTGATTTTTAAGAGTAGAACAGACTTTCTCTGCTTTTTCTGTCTGTATTCATCATTCTCTCTGTTGATAAATATTGGCTTGCTCTCTTAGATCAGGATAGATATTCCAAGTTATTGTGATAGATGATCTGATGTACATACACTTTTTGGAGAATAAATAGCCTCTTTATAATGTGTCCTTCAATCTAAATATCCAAGTGCGCAAATTTTGCCTTTTATGTAGATGGAGACATGAAGAGAAAGGCTTCCATACCTAAATTTTGGAAGACATGATTTAAATACTCATTAAGTATGAAAATGAGAGGTGGTGTGATAGGCTCAGTAGTGTCTGAAGAAAATTTGTCACTAATTTTGGTGGTAAAATGTCCTTATGCAAGATCTTACTACTCTCTCACTGCCGTATCATTATTATCTCTTTACACAGAGAAATTACTTTGTTAGCCTTTTACTACTGCAAGCAATGTCTAATACTTGATTCAGTGTTGCAGTAAAAACCAGAACATTTAATAAATCTTGCGATTTCTCTACCAAATTTTCCTTTTGCATATCATATCTAATATCATGTAAGGTTTTCTGTCTGTTCTGTTTGAGGATATATGCTGCTTATGCTTGTGTCTCTTCTAACTTAGGCAGAAGTTCCCTTACTGAAGCTTAGTATTGCTGTTTATATTGACTTTGCCACGTCATAATGTCTAATTCAATTAATTGAGTAACTGTGATTTAGATGGCATTTTTAAACTACATTTGTTTGGGTTGTTTTAACTCAAAACAGGCATAAATAAGAGGCTCTAAATTGTGCCTGTTTTTCTTTAGTTGTCAGAAATATCTTCTACTCTATTTTATTTATTTATTTTCTGAGAAACGGGCATAAATAACTCTGGTTTTACTAAAACTCTCCCTACAGGGCTATATCAAGGCTTCCCAGTAGCACACACAGAATTAGATTTTCATGTTCAAAAGATCTCTAAGGAGGCAAAATTAAATTATACAACAGAACAGAAAAATTAGGGAGTTCTGGGAAAGGAATGAAGGCTGTAAGAGAGTAACAGGAAAGTGTGTGGTCTGGGTTTGGAGTTTTATGGGTTTGTGTGACAGTCTGAGCTCTGTGAATCGATTGTAGATTTTTCTGTATCTCGTTTGCCTCCTCCAGACACATCGCTCTTCCCAGGGTATGCAACCCCAGTCTATCAAATTTGGAGCACTTGTGACCCCTTTATCTCATGCAGCTATTAACCTCTTCCTTCCTCTTTGCAAATGCAGCTCTCTTTCCCTGCAGTAATTCCCACATATCTCTTTCCCACTCTCTGGGAAGAGCTAGGCATCTGTCAAGCAGGGATGGGTGAGAAAAGTGATGGCAATAACTGTTTCTTCACCCTCCAAATAGACTTTTCTTAATGGTGCCTTTTTAGTGCCTTACTGGTGGCAGAAATCTGTGCAAGTGTAAAAAGAGCTAACCCTGATCTGCAGCAGTCTGTAAATTAGTCTGTATCATGTTCATACCTGCATTGTCTAGTTGCATCAGAGTACCAGTTTGTTCCAGTCATGTGTCTAATGAACTCTGGCATTGACTGATCTGTTTTTGAATGATCAGGAGATCTGACTAGATACTTTCCACTTCCTCTCATTCATATTGACATTAAATTCCTGTGACTCTATCTTAGGCTATTTATATAAAATACATCTAACAGAAATATACAGCTTTCATTCTGCTTGTGTATTTTTTTTTTACCGTTCAATAATTGTTTGGCATGGGGTTTTGTGACTCTGTTCCTCTAATGGCTAAATACTCATATGCCCCCCCTTCAGTGACTCTCTTGTAGTTCATCTTCCTTTAGTTGTGTTAAAAATTTATTGCTTTTGTACGTCTGTTTTTTACATTTACAAGGTGCACTGACATTTTTATATTATATCTCTTCATTTGCCTCCATTGGCTTGTAAGGTTACAGCTAATCTGTGTTACCTGCTTTCCTGTGCTGAGCACTGCTGCAGTTCTTTGCTTTTTTCTCCAGGGGGCAAGAAGTGCTTTATTCTCTGGTACAGAAATTCTGAGATTTAAAATACAAGTGTAGGGCAGCCACCATGGAAGATGGTGTAATAAATAGAGGGGAAAGACCTCTAGTCTGCTTCCTTTGTCTATGCAAATACCTAGCAATAATAGTCTTTCACGACCTACACTCTGCAGAATTAACCCAATCCTTTTAATAATCACTCTGAGAATATTGGTTGCTATGGCAACATACTCTGTGGTACTACTAGAGTGTCAAAATAACCTAATGAAATACCATGCTAAGAATGTTTTAGAATTTGACTTCTAAAATAAAAAGTAAATAAATCCACCTAACTTTACAATATATGGCTAGATTCATGAAGTCTGCAACAAGGGAACAACCATTTTCTAACCAAGGCGAATCAGAATAATGGGGTGGGATATATAGTGTTTCTCATCTTTGATGCCTGAGTTGAGGTAGAATTTAGAAATATTTTACCTCCTTAAATTAATGGTATACCAACAACTTCTGTGTTAAGAAGTTAGGACAAGAGTCAGGAGTTAAATGGGCCTCAGATGTTACACAATTTGAATTAGTGCCTGTCTGTGTGGTGCCTTTGCTTCTCCCACAGTTTCCATCAGCTTGTGTTCATCTTTAGAGCTGCTGCTGTTTCTCTACTTCTTTTTCCCCCTACTTTTCTTTCACTTCTCTATTCCCTTCCTTGCAGCAGACTCCATGCATTTCTGTTGCCTAAAATAATCTGCAGTTAAGTGCTGGGGTTTTTAAGATTATTTTTACATGGACCCCATAGCATAGAGTTAATATTACCATCAGATTGGTAGCTGTGGTCAGCCATTGTCTCAAACAGTGCTATTCTGGTCAAGCAAAAATCCAGCCACTTCTGAAAGAAGCGTTCCCAAAGACAGCATTTAGTATCTGAGTATCAGGCAGGCTGCTCAAGCAAATTTGAAGCAGGTTAGAACAGCTATTCCATATACCAATTTAAATTGGCACAAAGAATTAAGGTGTAAAAATTACTTTTTTTTTTTTTTTACTTGTAATGGTTTATGTTAACATGAGATTTTAAAAATCATTCATTACTGGATTAACTTTCCTCCTTCTTCTCCCAAAATTAATAAAAGTTGCCATTGCAATTCAGTTGTAGCAAAATAACATAAATATATGGGAACTGACCACTGTTCCCATTTTTGTCTGTCATAGAAAATTAGGATACTGGTTTAAGCAAAAATCAGCATTTTTCCCTTATTGCTCAGATTAATATGTGCGCCACAGTTTTCGTAAGTCAATGACTATCCCTGATACTTTCCATCCCTTTCAGACTATAAAGCAAAATAACACAGGTCATTTTTAAATACATCTTTTGCCTACAAAATAAGATAACACATTTATTACTGATAAATATAGTGCAAAAACTTAAACCTCGTATTTTGGTTGATTTAGTATTTTTTGTCTGCAAAAATCTTGGACCCATCCAGGCAAATGTTAGTTTTTATTCTTTGTGGAATATCCTAAACTTAATGATATTACAGCAAATTTTAAAGTAAAATTAAGTAGAAATTGCCAATTTATTGATAATAAAGACAATAAATATTTTCAATGTATATTAATATGTTCACTCAATTTTAAAGTATAATCACAGATAGCTCAATATGCACCTTCCTTAAAAGGTATTATTTTCATACAACAGTTTACCATTTGAATAGGTACTTTGTATTAAAATAGCAGTTTATCTTCTGGAATTTGTGAATGGGACACTCTTAAGTTCGTAAGATAAAAAATATATCCCTGTGTTTAATTTGAAAGTATTGTTTCTTTATGCACAGAGACCTTCTTCAATGCGTTTATCACCAAGAGAGGAAGAAGATGATGATGCAGCTGAAAATACTTGTGGACCTTCTGGTTTATGGGAGGCACTGACACCTTGTAATGGATGCAGGAACCTGGGATTTCCCATGCTTGCACAGGTATGCGATTCCCTTTTCATCATAAAGCTTAGTGACTGTGGAAGAACTGCTTAATCTCTGCCTTAACCCTTAGAGCTATTTATAGTCTTGCCTGATTCCCTTCAAAATTGCTACTTTCACTCCTCATTTTAATGTCAAAAGCTGGTTCCAAAATTAAATGTTGAGGTTCAGTCATCCTGCTATAATACTTATTTACATGAGTTTAATATGGAGACTGATGTTTACTACCCCTATTTTATCTATTTAGATAGTTGCTGTGTTGGATAGCTTTCTTTTCCATCTGGAAAGAAATTTTGAAGTCACATAGTTTCCTTTGGAATGAGTACTCCATTTTTTACCAGCTTCTAATTAATATAATGACATCGCAGCTACTTTTTTTATAGAATTAATTGAGGACATAATGCATAACTCAACTGATGTAAGAATATAGCCTAAGACTTCTCTTTGAAGATTATGTAAGTTAAAGAAAAAATCCCCACGTGTTTTCTAATGCTCATCATAATACAGAAGAGAATAAATAGAAGTAGGTAATATATTTGGGTCTAAGTCCCAGCAACTCTTGGAGCAGACCAGTCTGCAGTATCTACCAAAGCATTCCAGCAGCTGTGTCCTGAACAAGTGATGTTGTATTGCTACAGAACAGGATGATGCTTTTTGCTGCTTCTGGGTGTCCCTTGTTCTCTCCCCCCACCATAAACTAGCACTCTCGTTTGTGTAACATTTTTCCTGCACTTTCTTTTTTGTAGCATTGAATGAAGACCTGCCAAATTTCTGTTTAGAAATGTCTGGTTTTTGCAGTTGCTTGGCACTGCATTTAAATAGCTTTGTCAGATTCTTGTGTACCACATTGGAATTACATATCCTGTCTCACCACACTTCATACACTGTTGCTTTCATACCGTGACTGTACGTTTTATTCCCTTTAAGTCTCATGGGACTTGCACCTGTTTGAAGTCAATGCTGAAGCCTTCCCTGCAGTCAATAGAAACAGGATACAGCAGCTCATGTGCTTGAATAACAATGAGCACTGCCCTGTCTCTTGATAAGGAGCCTTTATATTCCTTTCCCCTTTCAGTAGCTGTTTCCTACTTCATACTATCCATCATTTTAGACATTTGGCAAAGTGCGGAGTTGTCGGAATATCCTGATTTACAATAGGAGTACTAGTTATTAATTCCTCATTTTTAAGCATTTGTTTCAAAACATATTTCTTAAATGGAACTTTCTTATTTAAATATCATCTGTGGTTTAATTACTTTTAAACTGTCCTGTGATGAACATACACGCCATTTTTATTTCCTAATTTTAGAAAATATTTTTGTTTTCCTTGTTTCTTTTTTATGTAAAGTATACATAAAGGGTGCTATAAAATTGAGGGATGCCTTTGAAAAGTGGAATCAAGTGTGGTTGGTTGGTATGTCTTTCCTATTTATAGAGATTCATTTCAACTATGATGTAAGTTTTAAGTGATTCCTGAATTAGTTTTATTCATTGTGCTTAAGTTTTAAGCTTAGACTTAAGATATCTCATCCTTCTTGCTCTGAAAACAAAAAGATTTTTAATTATGAGTACAAAAAAGAGTAAATTTATTATATTTTCATTTATGATATGACAGATTGCCTTTTTAGATTGTTTCTGTCTATAAAACTTGATGACAGAGATAGTTTTGGTCTTTTGTTGATTTCTTTTTATGGGAGAAAGGAAAGAAATTAGGTAGTGAAAAATCTCCAAACTAAAAACCAGTGACTTTTTTTCTTATAAATTGTTGCCATCGGTGTATGCAGTCTTTCAAGCTGTTAGCTAATCTGTTGGATCTTTCACATTTACTTCAAAATGCAGCAGAGAACATCTTGTTCTAAGGGATTGAAACACAAAGTATATATGTAAGTTTCTGGATTAAGAACAGTATCTGGAATTGGTCTAACAAATTATATATTATGTGCAACAGCATGTTTTAGGTAAAAGCACAACAATAAGTTTCTGATACTTATCTCAGTGCACTAACATATCTGAAAATGCAGACTTCATCATGAAAAAACAGTGAGTTAAGGGTATTTGGCATGGTGTCTTAAAATTGATAATATCTCCTAAAGGTCCAAACATAGGGAAAAGGCTCTATCAATTGCTCTTGAACTCAAGTTCATTTTCACACTTCTTCTTTATTTAAAAATAGATTTTACAATCATATAAATATATTGTGTTTGCACATCAAAGGTGAACAAACATAAAGATTGATTCTTGCATTATATACACAGTCAGAGGCACAATGATAACATGAAATTGAGTTTTAGGTGAGATTATGAAATTGTCCATCTGTGACCTAGTGAGTTAACAGTTTTCAGTATGCCAAAGGAGAGGGCACTAATCTCCTTGACAAACTTGGTTCCTTTTTGCAGTTAGGGAAAAAAAGCTTGTCTGGAGGTACTTCTGGCAGGCAGTATGTAATTTCTGTCTTTACTGTGCTGGGAAGTGTCATTTTAGAAAGGGCTGTTACAGAAAGTTCTGTGTAAAATGTTATATCATTTAACACCTAGCATAGCAGTAATACAGGTATTATCAGAACAGTCAACTCTCTTTCACAGTCTCAAAATTGGTGAAGTGCTGGAAGAGCTTTATGGAAAAATCTTTGTGCCTTGTACAAACTTCAGGGGTTTAGAATACGCAGCTGGATTTTTGGAGACTAAAATTCAGACATGTCTTCTTATTTTAGCAGACAGTGCATTTCATTTGTAGGTTATGATTTAGGGTTAATTTGGGCTGTTGCTTTGTTCTGGAGTTAATTTTTGGTTTAGGGCAGAAACTCAGTACCCACATACATACTCACATTTTCTTGAGAATAAAGCAGCATACTCTGAGTGTATGTATATAACTCCATTTTCTTTTTCAAGAATAGCATACCTTGACTATTTCTCTGCTAAGGGGCAAACAGGGCCTGATGTACGGAGATAAGTAGAGGACAGTCTGCAGTGTCAGAGAGATGAGTGCTGCAGAATTCTATATGATCCCTCCAGTATTATCAGGTTAAATCAAGCAGTTCACACATCTTAATCTTGACAGCCACGCCAGCATAATTTTCTAATTATGATATAAACTAATTGTGAGATAAGGCAGGTTTAGCTTGGTCCCATTTAGGATGCTGCTGGGTCAGCTTGACTGGACAGTGACTTGAATTGTGTTGTATGTACAACTTAAAAATCCTGACAGTTATTCCATGTGTTTGACATGATGACAGCCAGGAACACCTCATTTGTCTAACTGTTACAAAATGGAAATAGTATCTGTAAAAAGAGCAGTGCAGTTGCTATGGAAAAATTGAACTTTGGTTCAAAAGCTGTAAGTTTCATGTTGCCAGTTGCTGGGAAGCATGGCTCTTCACAAAAATATATGGAAAATTTACTTAAATATTTAAATGCTACATTTCTAGCTTAGTGTCAAATTTTCATCTTTTGAGAGGGAATGAACTTCTGGGAGACCTTGACATTTTCCTTTATGACTGATCAGCATTCTGCTTATATAACTCTAAGATTCCTAGAGGTAGGAACTCCAGCAATTTTATCACGGGTTCTCCTGTGGAAGAAATTCCCCCCAAAAATGCCTTTTTATTTAGAAGGAGGGAAGAAAAAGTGCACTCCTATCTACATTTTTAGGGGATGAGAACTGTATGTAATAGTTTCTTTATCAATACAGGCAGTGCTGGGAGTTTGATGCATCTGTTAATAGGGTTACATATTTCATGTCTGCCTTTCAGAAGATTGTTTTTTCTGTCTGTAATTCTTTTTGTAAACTTTAAAAAGTAATTTTTAATGGGAAGAAATTTTGTATACTGTTTGTATTGTAGAAGCTAGTTAAGGTTGTTCTGTAGAAAGCCTGACATTGAAAATTATTATGTTGCAATTATTTTTACATTTTCAAAGTCATCTCAGGATACAAGAGAGATGAACGGGTAATTTAGTAAGGAGCTAACTCAATTTTCACATAGAGATCAAATCTGCACCTAAAAAGCCCTCTGTACTGACACTCTCTGGAGAGAGGCAGCATGGCTCTATGTTGTCTCTTTCTTAAGAATTTTAATATAGGGAATTTTATTTGGCATTATTTTTTTTTTTTTTAACATATTCTTTCAGTTTGAACTCACTCTATTTTCAGTTGCCTCAAAAATTTTCTTAGATTTTAAGCTCAATGCAAATGTTTAAGTAGTTTTTGAACTACTAAGGTGCAGGGGAGGTAGTATAAAAGAAGTCGTCTTT